>LR778288.1:8883566-8964373 GCA_902810595.1 Coregonus sp. 'balchen'
AGAGGGATGGGAAAAGAGAGAGAAAAAGAAAAAGAGGGGAAAAAAAAGAGTAAAAGAAATTTTCCAAAAAAAAGCTTCTTTTTCCTTCTCTTCTTTCCTCTTTTTCTCCCCTCTTTTCTCTCTCTCTCTCTCTCCTCTCTCTCTCTTTTTCTTCTTCTCCTTTTTTTTCTCTCTCTTTTCTTCTCTTTTCCCCTCCTCCCCTTTTCCTTTTTTCCTGCTCTTTTTTCCCTTTTCCCCCCCTCTCCCCCTTTTCTCTTTCTTCTTTTCTCCTTCTCTCCTTTTTTTCCCTCGTCTCTTCTTTTCCTCCTCTCTCTATCTTTTTTTCCTCTCCCTTCTTTCCCTTTCCCTTTCTCTTTTCCCCCCCCTTAAACCTTTTCCTCTTTTCCCTCTCCCCCCTTCTCTCTTTTTCCTTTTTTTCTCTTTTCCCCTCTTTTTCTCCCCTCTCTCCCTCCCCTCTCCTCTCCCCTTTCCTCTCCCCCCCTCTCTCTCTCGTCTTCCCGGGTTTCTCTCCCCCTCCCCCCCTTTTCCCCTCCTCTCCCCCTTTTCTTTTTTCGCCCTCTTTTCTCTCCTCTCCTTCTTTTTTTTTTCCTTTCCCCCCCCTTCTCGGTTTTTTTCTGCCCCCTTAAATCGGGGGCCCGCTTTTGCGTTCGCTCCCTCTCTCTTTCTGGTCTCTGGCTCCCCTTTTCTCCTCTCCTCTCTCTCCCCTCTCCCCTTCCTCCTCTCTTCCCCTCTCCTGCTCTCCCCCCTCTTCTCCCTCTCCCCCCCCTCTCTCTCCCCTTTTTCTTTCTCTCGCCGCCCCCTTTCGTTCCCTCCCTCCCTTTTCTCCCCCCCTTTTCTCCCTCGACCCCCCCCTTTCTTCCCTCCCCCTCCCCTCTGCCCCTTTGGGGTCTCTCTCTGCTCTCCCCGCTCTCCTCCCCTCTCTCTCTCTCCTCTCTTTTTTCCCCCTTCCTCTCTTCCTTCTCCCTCCACTCTCTCTTTTTCTCTCTTTTCTCTCCTCCCCCCCCTCTTCTCCTCCCTTTTCCTTTCTCCCCTCTCTCCTTTTCTCTTTCCCCCCTTCCCCCCCCTCCTTTTCCCCCCAATAGTTTAAACCAGGGAGGGTTTAAAAAGGGCCAAAGTCATTTCACACCACCTCGGGTTTTGACGGGCCCCTCGCTCCAGACCAGCAAGCATGGAAAATATGCATGGCTCCCATCATCTACCACCAGCCAGTACAGCCAGTACCCCCACCTACTCTGCATACCCCCATCTCCATGCATCTAATTTTGGAGTGACAGGGAGGGATTGAGCTGTGTCCCATGCAGCCCCAACCTGAGAGCCATGGAGAGGCCTGGTGGCCCTGACAGCACCAGGAGAGAGAGAAATGTACAACAGCCAGATCCCTTTAACTGAGCACACTCACACACACTGCACAGACAGGCACACACACACTCACACAAACTCACTCCCAATGCCCCACCTCACATCATCTCACCCACATATCAACAGCGACTGGCATGGCATGGCATGGCATGGCATGTACAACGGGCACGGCATACATCCCGTAGCTGTACTAAATGTCTTTGTGGCCTTTCGCTGGAAACAGAAACATGATACGAATGACTTATTCTGTAATGGTGGGACACAACAGATGCTAGAATCCTAAACACAGAGGTATTTTAATAGCATTGAGACTTTCGTCTCCTTACTCTCCTACCCCATGGTCTCAACACAGCCGGGCCGACGTGCCGGGACAATGTCCCCTCAACACGGAAACCAGGGAGGCCAACATGCAGGGTGCGGGCGCTGTCTTTCTATTCCCCCATTGCATATTAAAGACACTTGTCATTAAGACGTCACGGAGGAACAAGAGCTATGAGAACGAGAGGCACAGTGTACGTTCCAAATGGCACCTTGTTTACTATGTAGTGCACTACTTTAGGGAATAGGGCCTGTAGGGCTTTGGTCAACATTAATGCACTATATATGGAATAGGGTGCCATTTGGAAAATCAACCACAGTTCCTCAGAGACCGACTCAGTCGCTCGCCATCAAAACCATGAAATTAGACCTAGGGGAAAATAGCCATGTGATGGGGAAAAACGCTACACTGTAGCGCATTTTGCATATAATAATAAATAATAAAAAAAAAAAACTGCTTTGAAACGGGTGCGTGTAAATTACCCCGTGCCACAAAGACAAATTGGTCATTCAGGTTTGGAATGAAAATGACACTAAAGCGCAAAAAAAGGGAAATGGTGCAGTAGTGTGAGAGAGGGAATAAGGGGTTGTTAAAATGTCACATTTCAGACGGTGTACATTTAGGAGAGGAGATGTGATGAAAAAAAAAGGCCAGCAAATAGAGCTTTCATGTAGTAGTAGTAGTCTCATACAATACAACACATTTAGATGTACATTGGTGAAAGACAAACTGATGAATGTGAAATTGACAGTTATAATGAAGATGACTCCTATTTATTTAGTTTAACCGATTACATTTCAACATCGCAAACAACAAGGACATGTGGACTCAAAAGACAGTATTATTTAACGCGATTGGTTTTCAAAGGTTGCAGATAGGGCTCAGTATATGTGATTTATATCATTGTGAGATGTTCATGCCATTAGTAACACACTACGCCGTCATGGATTAAAATCCTGCAGCACGCGCAAGGTCCCCCTGCTCAAGGCAGCGCATGTCCAGGCCCGTCTGAAGTTTGCCAATGACCATCTGGATGATCCAGAGGAGGAATGGGAGAAGGTAATTTGGTCTGATGAGACAAAAATAGAGCTTTTTGGTCTAAACTCCACTCGCCGTGTTTGGAGGAAGAAGAAGGATGAGTGCAACCCCAAGAACACCATCCCAACCGTGAAGCATGGAGGTGGAAACATCATTCTTTGGGGATGCTTTTCTGCAAAGGGGACAGGACGACTGCACCGTATTGAGGGGAGGATGGATGGGGCCATGTATCGCGAGATCTTGGCCAACAACCTCCTTCCCTCAGTAAGAGCATTGAAGATGGGTCGTCGCTGGGTCTTCCAGCATGACAACGACCTGAAACACACAGCCAGGGCAACTAAGGAGTGGCTCCGTAAGAAGCATCTCAAGGTCCTGGAGTGGCCTAGCCAGTCTCCAGACCTGAACCCAATAGAAAATCTTTGGAGGGAGCTGAAAGTCCATATTGCCCAGCGACAGCCCCGAAACCTGAAGGATCTGGAGAAGGTCTGTATGGAGGAGTGGGCCAAAATCCCTGCTGCAGTGTGTGCAAACCTGGTCAAGACCTACAGGAAACGTATGATCTCTGTAATTGTAAACAAAGGTTTCTGTACCAAATATTAAGTTCTGCTTTTCTGATGTATCAAATACTTATGTCATGCAATAAAATGCAAATTAATTACTTAAAAATCATACAATGTGATTTTCTGGATATTTGTTTTAGATTCCGTCTCTCACAGTTGAAGTGTACCTATGATAAAAATTACAGACCTCTACATGCTTTGTAAGTAGGAAAACCTGCAAAATCGGCAGTCTATCAAATACTTGTTCTCCCCACTGTATAAGCAATAAGGCACCTCTGTGGTTTGTGGTATATGACCAATATACCACAGCTAAGGACTATATCCAGGCACTCTGCGTCGCTCTGTACCTAAGAACAGCCTTTAGCCGTGGTATATTGGCCATATACCACACCCCCTCAGGCCTTATTACTTAATTACTCCACAATTCCTACACTTGATATAGTGTAGGTACATGTAAACATTGTTGATATAATTCACAGAGATCCTCAGCTAAACATTATAGTAATAATTTATAGTATATATTTTATTGTATAAAGATATGCGTGTGTGTGTGTGTGTGTATGCCTGCGAGTGTGTAAGTGAGTGTGTGTTCCTGTGAGTGTGTGTGTGTGTGTGTGTGTGTGTGTGTGTGTGTGTGTGTGTGTGTGTGTGTGTGTGTGTGTGTGTGTGTGTGTGTGTGCCTGGGAGCGTGTGAGTGTGTGTGTGAGTGGATTCCCCCACTCTCTCCAGGTCTGACAGTCGTCCCCTGTCCTCTCTAAGTGTCTCCGTCCCTGGTCTCCTCAGGCCTGACAGTCATCCCCTGTCCTCTCTAAGTGTCTCCGTCCCTGGTCTCCTCAGGCCTGACAGTCTCTGTCCTCTGTAAGTGTCTCCGTCCCTGGTCTCCTCAGGCCTGACAGTCATCCTGTCCTCTCTAGTGTCTCCGTCCCTGGTCTCCTCAGGCCTGACAGTCGTCCCCTGTCCTCTCTAAGTGTCTCCGTCCCTGGTCTCCTCAGGCCTGAAGTCATCCTGTCGCTCTCTAAGTGTCTCGTCCTGGTCTCCTCAGGCCTGACAGTCGTCCCCTGTCCTCTTAAGTGTTCCGTCCCCTGGTCTCCTCAGCCTGACAGTCGTCCCCTGTCCTCTGTAAGTGTCTCCGTCCCTGGTCTCCTCAGGCCTGACAGTCATCCCCTGTCCTCTCTAAGTGTCTCCGTCCCTGGTCTCCTCAGGCCTGACAGTCGTCCCCTGTCCTCTCTAAGTGTCTCCGTCCCTGGTCTCCTCAGGCCTGACAGTCATCCCCTGTCCTCTCTAAGTGTCTCCGTCCCTGGTCTCCTCAGGCCTGACAGTCATCCCCTGTCCTCTCTAAGTGTCTCCGTCCCTGGTCTCCTCAGGCCTGACAGTCGTCCCCTGTCCTCTCTAAGTGTCTCCGTCGCTGGTCTCCTCAGGCCTGACAGTCGTCCCCTGTCCTCTCTAAGTGTCTCCGTCCCTGGTCTCCTCAGGCCTGACAGTCGTCCCCTGTCCTCTCTAAGTGTCTCCGTCCCTGGTCTCCTCAGGCCTGACAGTCGTCCCCTGTCCTCTCTAAGTGTCTCCGTCCCTGGTCTCCTCAGGCCTGACAGTCGTCCCCTGTCCTCTCTAAGTGTCTCCGTCCCTGGTCTCCTCAGGCCTATAGGACCAGACCTGCACCCTCCACCCGGAGGAATGACAAATGGCCTTAATGAAATTGGACAAGTAACTCAGCATACATGCATAAGAGCCCTCTGTTAAATATTAATATATTTAGGAGGATCAACGTAGCCAATATTCCCCTGTTTAATATTTTATATGTCCTATTGAGAGGTAAATCCCTTCTCTGCATCTCACCATTCAGGGTGACGTGATGGCGACCGCCCGGCTAGAGGCATTCTGGAGGCTAAACACAGTTTTACACATACGTAAGAGATTAAATGAAAGCAATAGATCTGATCTGGTGCATCTGGAACAATGACAATTAGTTATATACCCTATCTGCATAAAAGCAGAATGGTGTTGTGAGGGTCAATGACATCCTTTGTTCTAAGTTCGACTGATTCTAATTCCGGTAAACGTTGTGTAAAATTGTGTTAAATTATGCGGAAGGAAACTTGTGCTATCAAACACCATTAACATGTTGTAATATCTTCCACTGTACAGTTACCCTGCATCTCCTTGAGGGTGTGTCGCGTCGTGCCCCACCGCCTGTACTGCACTGTACTATAGCTACACTGAGGCAAAAGATCACATGAATAACCATTATTCAAATCGATTCAAATTAGGGGGGCACTCAAAGTAATCGGCTAATATCTAATATCCCCCAAAAAATCTATTCCACTCCCATTTGGACACAATTGAATGAAGAGAGCAATTATTAACCACACAGATCAGGTCACGTAATTGGAGAGATTGTCATGAAGGCTAATGCACTTATTCCTGGAGGGAGAGGGAGGCAGACGCTAAGCGCTAGCTAACGTAGCGTGTGGGGATATGGGGGTAGTAGGGGTAGGGGCTGGGGGCTGGGGGGCTATTGGGGGCTTTGGCCCACCTGGCGACTAGCTGCTCCTTGAGGGGCCTTGTACACCACCCCCCCCCCCCCCCGTGTCGTGCCTCCAGTCCTGGATCTGACACGCCAGAGGGATGACCCTGAGAATCTCATTATGCACATACCCGATGTGTCCCCCCCTCCACCATTACCCCTACCTCTACCATCACCACCCCCCCACCATCACCCCCCTCCACCATCACCCCCTCCACTTTCCCCCCTACCTCCACTATCACCCCTACCTCCACCATTACCAACCTCTAAACCATCCTAATCACCCCTACAATACACCATACACCCCACCTCCACCATCACCCTACTTCTAAATTCTACCATCAACCTACTACCAATCCACTAAATCACCACCCATACCCTCCCCACCCCTAGACAACCCCTACCCTCCACCATCACCACCCTACTTCCAACCAGCACCACCCCTACCCTCTAACATCACCCCTACCCAACTCCACCATCACCCTACTTTCCCACCATCACCACTACCATCCACCATCACCCCCTAACCTCTATCATCACCATCACCACTAAACCTCCACCATCACCCCTACCTCCACCATCACCCCTACTTCTACCATCACCACTACCAATCCACTATCACCCCTACCTCCAACATCACCCCTACCTCCACCATCACCCCTACTTCCACCATCACCCCTACCTCCACCATCACCCCTACCTCCACCATCACCCCTACTTCCACCATCACCCCTACCTCTCCCATCACCCTCGCACCCCTACCTCTATACCATCACCCCTACTCCACCATAACACCCCTACGTTCCACCATCACCCCTCCTTACCATACCCTACCTCTACCATCAACCCCTACTTCAAACCATCACCACTACCCCCACACATCACACCTCCTACGTTTCCACCATCACCCTACCTCTACATCACCCCTACCTCTACCATCACCCCTACTTCCCCCATCACCACTATACCTCCACCATCCCCCTATTCACCATCACCCCTACCTCTATCTAACCATCACCCCTACCCTCCACCACAAACCCCTACTTTCCAACCATCACCTCACCCCTACCTCCACCATCACCCCTACCTCCACCATCACCCCTACCTCCACCATGCACTCCTCTCACCCCCTCGCTCCCTTCATTTGCATACAGAATCAGGTCCTATATTCAAATGGATTTGCCTGGAGATTGAAACCCCCTGCATCCACCCTGTCCCTGAGTAAATTCTCCCCATGCTGTTCCTCTGTTGCTGTGTGACTGCCTGGCGAGAGATGAGTGATATACCCCCGTTCTCATCATGGGGACAGAGGTAGTACTATAACTATAACCACCACCACACAGACACCTATATGTTTAAATATCACTTCAACATACCAATATACATGTGCTTACATCTCAAATGCCTGTGGCAAACTAACTGCCCAAGCTTTAATGGCTGCCGAAGGTCACTGCTCATACGGGGAGGGATGTGCTATTTGAATATTGCTCTTAATGTAGGTCTTGGGAAACTGCCTCCCTCCCTTCCGAGTCGCTAAACCCAATTCACTTTACCTCATCAATTATAGAATTGAACCACCAACCACGCACGTAAATCATTAAGGAATTGAACCACCAACCATGCAAGTAAATAATTCTGGAATTGAAGCACCAACCATGCAAGTTAATCATTGTGGAATTGAACCACCAACCATACAAGTAAATCATTGTGGAATTGAACCATCAACCATGCACAGAAATCATTATGGAATTGAACCACCAACCATGCAAGTAAATCATTATGGAATTGAACCACCAACCATGCAAGTATATCATTATGGAATTGAACCAACAACCATGCAAGTATATCATTATGGAATTGAACCACCAACCATGCTAGTAAATTATGATAGAATTGAACCATCAACCGTGCAAGTAAATCATTTTGGAATTGAACCATCAACCATACAAGTAAATCATTGTGGAATTGAACCACCAACCATACAAGTAAATCATTGTGGAATTGAACCACCTACCATGCAAGTAAATCATTATGGAATTGAACCACCAACCATACAAGTAAATCATTGTGGAATTGAACCACCAACCATACAAGTAAATCATTGTGGAATTGAACCATCAACCATGCACAGAAATCATTATGGAATTGAACCACCAACCATGCAAGTAAATCATTATGGAATTGAACCATCTACAATGCAAGTTAATCATTACAGAATTGAACCACCAACCATGCACGTAAATCATTATGGAATTGAACCACCAACCATGCAAGTAAATCATTATGGAATTGAACCAACAACCGTGCAAGTAAATCATGATAGAATTGAACCATCAACCATGCAAGTATATCATTATGGAATATACACCACCAACCATGCAAGTAAATCATTATGGAATTGAACCACCAACAATGCAAGTTAATCATTACAGAATTGAACCACCAACCATGCACGTAAATCATTATGGAATTGAACCACCAACCATGCAAGTAAATCATTATGGAATTGAACCACCAACCATGCAAGTAAATCATGATAGAATTGAACCATCTACAATGCACGGAAATCATTATGGAATTGAACCACCAACCATGCAAGTAAATCATGATAGAATTGAACCACCAACCATGCACGTAAATCATTGTGGAATTGAACCACCAACCATGCATGTATATCATTATGGAATTGAACCAACAACCATGCAAGTAAATCATTATGGAATTGAACTACCAACCATGCAAGTTAATCATTTGGAATTGAACCACCAACCATGCAAGTAAATCATTGTGGAATTGAACAATCAACCATGCACGGAAATCATTATGGAATTGAACCACCAACCATGCAAGTAAATAATTAAGGAATTGAACCACCAACCGTGCAAGTAAATCATGATAGAATTGAACCATCAACCGTGCAAGTAAATCATTTTGGAATTGAACCATCATCCATGCAAGTAAATATAATATAATAATATAATATAATATGATATAATTGAACCATCAACCGTGCAAGTAAATCATTATGGAATTGAACCATCAACAATGCAAGTAAAACATTATGGAATTGAACCACCAACCATGCAATTATATCATTATGGAATTGAACCACCACCGTGCAAGTAAATCATTGTGGAATTGAACCATCAACCATGCACGGAAGTCATTATGGAATTGAACCACCAACCATGCAAGTTAATCATTGTGGAATTGAACCACCAACCATGCAAGTAAATAATTGTGGAATTGAACCATCAACCATGCACGGAAATCATTATGGAATTGAACCACCAACCATGCAAGTTAATCATTATAGAATTGAACCACCAACCATGCACCTAAATCATTATGGAATTGAACCACCCACCATGCAAGTAAATCATTATGGAATTGAACTGCCAACCATGCACGTAAATCATGATAGAAATGAACCATCAACCGTGCAAGTAAATCGTTTTGGAATTGAACCATCAACCATGCAAGTAAATCATTATGGAATTGAACCACCTACCATGCATGGAAATCATTATGGAATTGAACCACCAACCATGCACGTAAATCATTATGGAATTGAACCACCACCGTGCAAGTAAATAATTATGGAATTGAACCGTTTTATAGGTCTGTAGACTTTATAGGCCTGTAGGCTTTATAGGCCTGTAGACATTAGATGCCCGTAGACTTTATAGGTATGTAGACTTTATAGGCTTGTAGACTTTAAGGCTTGTAAACTTCATAGGCCCGTAGACTTTATAGGCCTGTAGATTTTATAGGTCTGTAGACTTTATAGGCCTGTAGACTTTATAGGTCTGTAGACTTTATAGGCCTGTAGACATTATAGGTCTGTAGACTTTATAGGCCTGTAGACTTTATAGGCCACTAAACTTTATAGGCCCGTAGACTTCATAGGTCCGTAGACTTTATAGGCCTGTAGACTTTATAGGCCTGTAGACTTTATAGGCCTGTAGACTTTATAGGTCTATAGACTTTATAGGCCTGTAGACTTTATAGGCCTGTAGACTTTATAGGCCTGTAGACTTTATAGAATTTAGACTTTATAGGCTTTTAGACATTATAGGCCTGTAAACTTTATAGGCCTTTGACATATAGATATGTAGACTTTATAGGCTTGTAGACTTCATAGGCTTGTAGATTTTATAGGTCTATAGGCTTTATAGGCCTGCAGACGTCGTAGGCCTGTAGACTTCATAGACCTGTAGACTGTATAGGCCCGTAGACATTATAGGCCTATAGACTTTATAGGCCTGTAGACTTTATAGGTCTGTAGACTTTATAGGCCTGTAAACTTTATAGGCCTATAGACTTTATAGGCCTGTAGACTTTATAGGTCTGTAGACTTTATAGGTCTGTAGACGTTATAGGCTTTTGACTTTATAGGCCTTTGACTTTATAGGCCATTGACTTTGTAGGCCTGTAAACTTTATAGGCCTGTAAACTTTATAGGTATGTAGACTTTAAGGCCTGTAAACTTTATAGGTCTATAGATTTTATAGGCCTGTAGACTTTATAGGTATGTAGACTTTATAGGCCTGTAGACTTTATAGACCTGTAGACTTTATAGGCCTGTAAACTTTATAAGCTTTTAGACTTTATAGGCTTGTAGACTTTATAGGCCTTTGACTTAATAGACCTTTGACTTTATAGGCCTGGAGACTTTATCGGCCTGTAGACTTTATAGGCCTGTACACTTTATAGGCCTGTAGACTTTATAGCCCTGTAGACTTTATAGATATGTAGACTTTATACGCTTGTAGACTTTATAGGCCACTAAACTTTATAGGCCCGTAGACTTCATAGGTCCGTAGACTTTAAAGGCCTGTAGGCTTTATAGGCATCTAGACTTTATAGGCCTGTAGACTTTATAGGTCTATAGACATTATAGACCTGTAGACTTTATAGGCCTGTAGACTTTATAGGACTGTAGACTTTATAGGCATTTAGACTTTATAGGCGTTTAGACTTTATAGGCTTTTAGACTTTATAGGCCTGTAAACTTTATAGGCGTTTGACTTTATAGATATGTAGACTTTATAGGTTTGTAGACTTCATAGGCTTGTAGACTTTATAGGTCTATAGACTTTATAGGCCTGTAGACGTCATAGGCCTGTAGACTTCATAGACCTGTAGACTTTTAAGGCCCGTAGACATTATTAAGCTTTATAGGTATGTAGACTTTAAGGCCAGTAAACTTTATAGGCCCGTAGACTTTATAGACCTGTAGACTTTATAGGCCTGTAAACTTTATAAGCTTATAGACTTTATAGGCCTGTAGACTTTATAGGCTTGTAGACTTTATAGGCCTTTGACTTAATAGACCTTTGACTTTATAGGCCTGGAGACTTCATAGGCCTGTAGACTTTATAGGCCTGTACACTTTATAGGCCTGTAGACTTTATAGCCCTGTAGACTTTATAGATATGTAGACTTTATACGCTTGTAGACTTTATAGGCCACTAAAGGCCTGTAGACTTTATAGGCCTGTAGACTTTCTAAACCTGTAGACTTTATAGATATGTAGACTTTATACGCTTGTAGACTTTATAGGCCACTAAACTTTATAGGCCCGTAGACTTCATAGGTCCGTAGACTTTATAGGCCTGTAGACTTTATAGGTCTGTAGACTTTATAGGCCTTTGACTTTATATGCCTGTAGACTTTATAGGCCTGTAGACTTTATAGGCCTGTAGACCTTATAGGTCTGTAGACTTTATAGGCCTTTGACTTTATAGGCCTTTGACTTTATAGGTCTGTAGACTTTATAGGCCTTTGACTTTATAGGCCTGTAGACTTTATAGGCCTGTAGACTTTATAGGCCTTTGATTTAATAGACCTTTGACTTCATAGGCCTGAACACTTTATAGGTCTGTAGACGTTATAGGCCTGTAGACTTTATAGGTCTATAGACTTTATAGGTCTGTAGACGTTATAGGCTTTTGACTTTATAGGCATTTGACTTTATAGGCCTGTAGACTTTATAGGTCTGTAGACTTTATACGTCTGTAGACATTATAGGCTTTTGGCTTTATAGGCCTTTGACTTTATAGGCCATTGACTTTGTAGGCCTATAGACTTTATAGACCTGTAACTTTATGGTATGTGACTTTAAAGGCCTGTAAACTTTATAGGCTATAGATTTTATAGCCTGTAACTTTATAGTCTATAGATTTTATAGGCCTGTAGACTTTATAGGCCTGTAAACTTTATAGGCCTTTGACTTAATAGACCTTTGACTTTATAGGCCTGTAGACTTTATAGGTCTATAGACTTTATAGACCTGTAGACTTTATAGCCTTTATACTTTAAAGCTTTTAGACATGAATAGTCCTTTAAACTTATAAGCTTTTCGACTTTTATAGGACTGTAGACTTTAATAGCTTGTAGACTTTATAGGCCTTTGACTTAATAGACCTTTGACTTTATAGGCCTGTAGACTTTATAGGCCTGTACACTTTATAGGCTTGTAGACTTTATAAACCTGTAGACTTTATAGCTATGTAGACATTCTACACTTGTAAATTTATAGGCCCCTAAACTTTACAGGCCTAGACTTCATAGGTCCGTAACTTTATAGGCCTGTAGGACTTTTATAGGTCCTGTAGACTTTTATAAAACCTTTGACTTTTATATGCCTGTAGACTTTATAGGCCTGTAGACTTTATAGGCCTTTAGACTTTATAGGCCTGTAGACTTTATAGGCCTGTACACTTTATAGGCCAGTAGACTTTATAGGCCCGTAGACTTATAGGCCATTAACTTTATATGGCCTTTGACTTTATAGGCCTGTATACTTTATATGTCCTGTAACTTAAATGTTGTTAAGAAGTTATAGGCCTTTTGACTTATAGGCCTTATGACTTTATAGGCCCATTGACTTTGTTAGTCCTGGTAGACTTTATATAGGCCTGTAAACTTTAATGTCTGTAGACTTTAAGGCCTGTAAACTTTATAGGTCTATTATTTTATCGCCTGTAGACTTTATAGGTTTTGACCTTTATAGGCCTGTAACTTTATAGATCTATAGATTTTATCGGCCCTGTTAGACCTTTATAGGCCTGTAAACTTTATGGCCTTTGACTTAATAGACCTTTGACTTCATAGGCCTGTAGTCTTTATTAGTCTATAGACTTTATAGGCCCTGTAGACTTTAGAGCCTGTAGACGTTATGATCTTTTAAGACTTTATAGGCCTGTAACCTGTATAACTTTTTAGACTTTATAGGAACTGTAGACTTTAATAGCTTGTAGATTTTTATAGGCTTTGACTTAATAACCTTTGACTTATAGCCTGTAGACTTTATAAGGCCTGTATCACTTTTAGGCCTGTAGACTTTATAGGCCTGTTAGACTTTATAAACCTGTATACATTTTAAGATATGTAGACTTATACGCTTTTAGACTTGATAGGCCACTAACTTTAGGCCTCGTGACTCATAGGTCCTTAGCACTTTATTGGCTGTAGACTTTATAGGTCTGTCGACTTTATAGGCCTTTTGACTTTATATGCCTGTAGACTTTATATGTCTGTAGACTTTATAGGTCTATAGACCTTTATAGGCCTAGACTTTATAGGTCCTTAGACTTATAAGGCTATATTACTATTATAGGTTCTGTAAGACTTTATAGGTCTAGAGACTTTATAGGCCTGGTAGACTTTAAATAAAACCGTAGACTTTATGATATGTAGACTTTATACGCTTTTAACTTATAGGCCACTAAAACTTATAGGCCCGTAGACTCATAGGTCGTAGACTTTAATTGGCCTGTAGCTTTATAGGTCTGTCGACTTTTAGGCCCTTTTGAATTGATATGCCTGTAGACTTTATAGGTCTGTGACTTTATAGGTCTTAGACTTTATAGGCCTGTAGACTTTAAGGCTTTACACTTTATAGGCCTATATACTTTATAGGTCTGTAACTTTATAGGTCTATAGACTTTAAGCCTGTAGACGTATTAGGTCTGTAACACTTTATATAGGCCTATATACTTTATAGGCCTGTAGACTTTATAGGCCGTAGACTTTCTAGGCTGGAGAACTTTATAGGCCTGTAGACTTTATAGGCCATGTAGACTTTATGGTCTGTACACTTTATAGGCCTATCTACTTTTATAGGCCTGTATCTTTATGGCTGGTTGCTTTATAACCCTTTAGACTTTTATAGGTATGTAGACTTTTAGGCGGTGACTTTATAGGTCTATTGACTTTATAGGCCTGTACACTTATTAGAAGTATAATTTATAGGCCTGTAGACTTTATAGGCCTGTAGACTTTATAGGCCTGTAGACTTTATAGGTCTGTAGACGTTATAGGCTTTTGACTTTATAGGCCTTTGACTTTATAGGCCTGTGACTTATAGGTCTGTAGACTTTATAGGTCTGTAGACGTTTATAGGTTTTGACTTTAAGTCCTTTGACCTTTATGGCCATTCCTTTGGAGGCATGTAGACTTTATAGACCTGTAAACTTTATAAGCTTTTAGACTTCATAGGACTGTAGACTTTAATAGCTTGTAGACTTTATAGGCCTTTGACTTAATAGACCTTTGACTTTATAGGCCTGTAGACTTTATAGGCCTGTAGACTTTATAGGCCTGTAGACTTTATAGGCATGTAGACTTTATAGGTCTGTACACTTTATAGGCCTATATACTTTATAGGCCTGTAGACTTTATAGGCCTGTAGACTTTATAACCCTTTAGACTTTATAGGTATGTAGACTTTATAGGCCTGTAGACTTTATAGGTCTATTGACTTTATAGGCCTGTACACTGTATAGGTAAGTAGAATTTATAGGCCTGTAGACTTTATAGGGTCTAATAGACTTTTAGGTTCTTGTAGACGTTATAGGCTTTTGACTTTTATAGCAACGCATTTGACTTTATAGGCCTGTATAATTTATAGTCTGTAGACTTTCATAGGTCTGTAACATTATAGGCTTTGACTTTATAGGCCCTTTGACTTTATAGGCCATTGACTTTGTTGGAGGCCTATAGACTTTATGACCTGTAAACTTTATAGGTATGTAGACCTTAAGCCTGTAAACTTTATAGGTCCTATAGATTTTTAAGGCCTGTAACTTTTATAGTCCGATTAGATTTTTAATATAGGCCTTTAGACTTTTATAGGCCTGTAAACTTTTATAGCCTTTGACTTAATAGACACCTTTGACTTTATATTCCGTAGACTTTATAGGTCGATAGCCTTTATAGACCTGTAAGACTTATAGGCCTGTAGACTTTAAAAGCTTTAGACATTATAGTCCTGTAAACTTTATCAGCTTTTTAGACTTTATAAAAAAGGATGTAACTTAAGAGCTTGTAGACTTTATAGGCCTTTGACTTAATAGACCTTGACTTTATAGTCCTGTAGAAATTTATAGGCCTGTACACTTTTATGGCTTGTAGACTTTATAAACTGTAGACTTTATAGATATGTAACATTATACACTTGTAGACTTTATAGGCCCTAAACTTTACAGGCCGTAGATTCATACGGTCCGTAAGACTCTATATAGCTGTAGCCTTATAGGTTTCCTGTAGACTTTATACACTTTGACTTATATCTCTGTAGACTTTGATAGGCCTGTAGACTTATAGGCTTTAGACTTTATAGCCTGTAGACTTATAGGGCTGCTGTAGCACTTTATAGGCAGTAGAGCTGTTATAGCCGTAGACTTTATAGGCCAGTAGACTTATAGGCTGTGTAGCCTTATATTGCCGGTAGACCCTTTATAGTCTGTAGACTTTATAGGTCTTAGACGTTAAAGGCTTTTGACTTTAATAGGCCTTTGACTTTATAGGCCATTGGACTACTTTGTCCGGCCCTGTAGACTTTATAGGCTGTAACTCACTTATAGGTATGTAGACTTTAAGCTGTAAACTTTATAGGTCTTAGATTTTTAGCCTTAGACTTTTATAGGTATGTAGACTTTATATGCCTTTAAACTTTATAGATCTATAATGATTTTATAGGCCTGTAGACTGTATGGCCTTAACCTTTATAGCCTTTGACTTAATAGACCTTTGACTCATAGGCCTGTAGTCTTTATAGGTCTATAGACTTTATAGACCTGTAGACTTTATAGGCCTGTAGACTTTATGAGCTTTTAGACTTTATAGGCTGTAACTTTAAGCTTTTAGACTTTATCGGACTGTAGATTATGCTTGTAGATTTTATAGGCGTTGACTTAATAGACCTTGCTTTATCGGCCTGTAGACGTTATAGGCCTGTACACTTTATAGGCCTGTAGACTTTATAGGCCTGTAGACTTTATAAACCTGTAGACTTTATAAATATGTAGACTTTATACGCTTTTAGACTTTATAGGCCACTAAACTTTATAGGCCCGTAGACTTCATAAGGTCCGAGACTTTATTGGCCTGTAAAGACTTTATACGTCTGTCGACTTTAGAGGCTTTGACTTTAAGATGCCTGTAGACTTTATAGGTCTGGAGACTTTATGGCTATAAGAACTTTATAGCTGTAGACTTTATAGGTCTTTAACACTTATAGGCCTAATAATACGGGCTTTATTAGGTCTGTGATTTATAGGTCTATAGACTTTAGGCCTGTAGACTTTATAAACCTGTAGACTTTATAAGATTTGTAGACTTATACGCTTTTAGACTTTATAGGCCACTAACTTTTAGGCCCGTCGACTTCATAGGTCCGTAGACTTTATTGGCCTGTAACTTTTATAGGTCTGTCCGACTTATAGGCCTTTGAATTTATATGCCTGTAGACTTTAAAGGTCTGTAGACTTTATAGGCCTTTGACTTTATAGGCCTTTGACTTTATAGGCCTTTGACTTTATAGGCCTGTAGACTTTCTAGGTTTGTGACTTTAAAGGCATTAGAACTTTATAGTTTGTTAGACTTTATAGGCTGTAGACTTTATAGGCCTGTAGACTTTATAGGCTTTAGACTTCATAGCTTGTTGACTTTATAGCTGTAGACTTTATAGGCTTTGAGACTTTATAGGCCTTAGACTTTATGGCCCTGTAGATCTTTATAGGTCTGTAGATTTAAAGGCATGTAAACTTATAGGACTGTAGTCTTCATTGGCCTGTAGACTTTGGTAGTGCCCGTAGACTTTAAGGCCCTTAAACCTTTAAGGCCCGTAGACGCATAGGTCCGTAGACTTCATAGGTCCTAGACTTTATAGGGCTGTAGACTTTCAGGTTTCCCTTAGACTTTAGACCTGTAGACTTTATCGCCCGTATACTTTATAGGTCTGTCGACTTTTTAGGTTTGTAGACTTTACAGGCCTGTAGACATTATAGGCCTGTAGACTTTATAGGTCTATAGTACCTTTAAAAGCCTGTAGACTTTATAGGCCTGTAGACTCTATAAGGTCTGTGACTTTACAGGCTGTAGACTTTATAAAAGTAACTTTATAGGTCTGTCGACTTTAGCCTGTAGACTTTAATAGGCCAGTAGACCCTTTTATAGGCTTTAGACTTGATGGACTGTTAAACTTTATAGGCCCTGTAAAGACGTTAGCCTTAGACTTTATCAGACTTTGACTAAAGGGCCTTAGACTTTATAGGTCTGTGACTTTATAGGCCTGTATACTTTATAGGCTTTTTAGACTTTATAGGCCTTTGACTTTATGGTTCTGTAGACTTTATAGGCCTGTAGACTTTATAGGTCTATAACTTTATAGCCTTTAACTTTATGGCCTGTAGACTTTATAGGTCTGTAGACTTATAGCCTGTAACTTTATAGGCCTTTGCCTTAATGGCCTGTAAACTTTATAGGTCTAATACTTTAATAGGCTTGTAGACTTTATAATGCTGTAGACTCGAAAGGTCTGTAGACTTAAAGATCTGTAGACTTTATAAGGCCGCAGACTTTTATATGGCTTTGAACTGATAGGCCGTAAAACTTTTATAGGCCTGTAGACTCATAGGCCGTAGAACTTTATAGGCCTTTTAGACTATATAGACCTTTGACTATAGGCCTGTTTGACTTCCATCGGTCTGTAGAAATTTATAGGCTTTACTTTATAGGCTTTTAGACTTATAGGCTGTAGACTTATTATAGCTGTGACCTTATGGTCCTTTATAGTCATCTTTTGACGTACTTTGACTTATTGCCTGTAGACTTTATAGCCCGTTAACTTTATGGCCTTAGACTTCATGGTCGTAGACTTCATAGGTCCATAGACTTTAATAGGCCTGTAGACTTTATAGGCCCGTATATTTTATAGGTCTGTCAGACTTTATAGGTATGTAGCCTTTACAGGCCTGTAGACTTTATAGGCCTGTAGAGACTCATGTAGGCCTCGTAGACCTTTATAGCTTCTGACTTAATATACCTTTGACTTTCATATGCCTGTAGACTTTTTAGCATGTAGACTTTATAGGTCTATAGACTTTAATAGGCCTGTAACTTTGAGGCTGTTAACCTTTATATGCTGTAATTTGTAGGCCGGTAACTTTATAGGCTTTTAGACTTTATAGATTTTAGACTTTATAGGTCTGTAAACTTTATAGGCGCCGTAGACTTTATAGCCTGTAGACTTTATAGGTCTATAGACTTTATTGGCCTGTAGACTTTATAGGCCTGTAGACTCTATTCGGTCGTAAACTTTATATGCCTGTAACTTTCATAGCCTTAGACTTATAGGTCTATAGAACTTTATAGGCCTGTAGACTTTATAGGCCTGTAGACTCTATAGGGTCTGTAGACTTTATGGTCTGTAGACTCTATAGTCTGGTTAGACTTTATAGGCCTGTATACTTTATAACCCGTTAGACTTTATATAGGTATGTAGACTTTATAGTCCCTGTAGACTTTATAGGTCTGTAGACTTTATAGGCTTTTAGCCTTTATAGGCCTGTAGACTTTATAGGCTTTTAGACTTAAAAGGCCTGTAAACTTTACAGGCCTGTATACGTTATAGTCTAATAGACTTTAAAGGCCCTGTAACTTTATAGGCCTGCCTGTAGACTTTATAGGTCTGTAGACTTGATAGGCCTGTAGGACTTTATTAGCCAGTAGAACTTTATAGGCTTTTTAGAACTTGATAGGACCTGTAAACTTTATAGCCTGTAACGTTATAGGCTGTAACTTTATAGACCTTTGACTAAAGGCCTGTAAACTTTACAGGCCTTTGACTTTATAGGCCTGTAGACTTTATAGGTCTATAGACTTTATGGGCTTGTAGACTTTATATGCCTGTAGACTCTAAAGGTCTGTAGACTTAATAGATCTGTAGACTTTATGGCCTGTAACTTATAGGCTTTTATACCTTAAAAGGCCTGTAAACTTTACCGGCCGTAACTTTATAGGTCGATAGACTTTAAAGGCCTGTAGACTTTATAGGCCTGTAGACTCTATAGGTCTGTAGACTTTACAGGCCTGTAGACTTTATAGGCCTGTAGACTTTATAGGTCTGTAGACTTTATAGGCCTGTAGACTTTATAGGCCAGTAGACTTTATAGGCTTTTAGACTTGATAGGACTGTAAACTTTATAGGCCTGTAGACGTTATAGGCCTGTAGACTTTATAGACCTTTGACTAAAGGCCTGTCAACTTTACAGGCCCTTTGACTTTATAGCTGTCGACTTTATAGGTCTATAGACTTTTATGGCTTGTAGACGTTAATATGCTGTAGACTCTAAGTCTGTAGAACTAATAGATCTGGAGACTTTATAGGCCCTGTAGACTTATTATAGTCCTGTAGACCTTTATAGGCCTGTAGACTTTATTAAGGCCAGCAGACTTTATGTCTTTAGACGTGATAGGCCTGTAACCTTTATAGCCCTGTAACTTTTTAAGGCCTGTAGACTTTATAGGCCTGTAACTTTAAAGGCCTGTATAATTTCTAGGCCTGTAGATCTATAGTTCTGTAAGACTTTATAGGCTTGTAGACTTTCAAGGTCTGTTATACTTTTAAAGGTCTGTAGACTTTTATAGGCCTGTAGACTCTTTATAGGCCAGTAGACGTATAGGCCTTTTAGACTTGATAGAACTTAAACTTATAGGCCTGTAGACTTTATAGGCCGTATCCTTTATTTGCCTGTAGACTTTATAGACCTTTTGACTATAGGCCCCGTAACCTTTATAGGTCTGTAGACTTATAGGCCTGTAGACTTTATGGCTTTTGAAGACTTTATAGGGCCGGTAGACTTTATGGCCTGTAAGACTTTTATAGGTCTATAGAATCTTTATAGGCCTGTTACTTTATAGGCCTGTAGACTTTAAGGCATGTAGACTTTATAGCCCTGTAACTTTATAGGCTTTTAGACTTTATTATGCCTGTAGACTTTCTAGCTTCTGAGTCATATACCTTTGATTTATAGGTTTATTGACTTTATAGGCCTCTAGACTTTATAGGCCCTGTATCCTTAATAGGCTTTAGACTTTATTGCTTTTAGCCTTTTAGGTCTTTAGACTTGTATAGGGTCTGCTGTAGATTATAGGGCCTGTAGACTTTATAGGCCTTAGACTTTAGGTCTGGATAATTTCAGGCCTGTAAACTTTATAGGCCTGTAAGAACTTATAACCCTTTAGACTTATAGGTATGTAGAACTTTATAGGCCTGTAGACTTTTATGTCTGTAAGACTTTATAGGCTTTACTTTATAGGCCTGTAGACTTTATAGGCTTTTAGACTTAAAAGGCCTGTAAACTTTACAGGCCTGTAGACTTTATAGGTCTATAGACTTTAAAGGCCTGTAGACTTTATAGGCCTGTAGACTCTAGAGGTCTGTAGCTTTACGGCCTGTAGACTTTATAGGCCTGTAGACTTTATAGGTCGGTAACTTTATAGCCTTAACTTTATATAGGCCATAAGACTTTATAGGCTTTTAGACTTGATAGGACTGTAAACTTTATAGGCCTGTAGACGTTATAGGCCTGTAGACTTTATAGACCTTTGACTAAAGGCCTGTAAACTTTACAGGCCTTTGACTTTATAGGCCTGTAGACTTTATAGGTCTTAGACTTTTATGGCTTGTAGACTTTATATGCCTGTATACTTAAAGTCTGTAGACTTAATAGATCTGAACTTTATAGCCTGTAGACTTTATTAGGCCTTTAGACTTAAAAGGCCTGTAACTTAAACAAGGCCTGTAGACTTTATAGGTCTCTAGACTTTACAGGCCTGTAGACTTTATAGGCCTGTAAGACTCTATGGTCTGTAGACTTTACAGGCCTGTAGACTTTATAGGCCTTCGACTTTATAGTCTGTAGACTTTAGAGGCCCCTGTAGACTTTATAGGCCGTTAGACTTTATAGGCTTTTTTAGACTTTGAGGATGACTGTAAACTTATAGGCCTGTAGTACGTTATAGGCCTGTAGCTTTGACCTTGACTAAAGGGCCGTAACTTTACAGGCCTTTGACTTTATAGGCCTGTAGACTTTATAGGTCTATAGACTTTATGGGCTTGTAGACTTTATATGCCTGTAGACTCTAAAGGTCTGTAGACTTAATAGATCTGTAGACTTTATAGGCCTGTAGACTTTATAGGTCTGTAGACTTTATAGGCCTGTAGACTTTATAGGCCAGCAGACTTTATATCCCCTTTTTAGTACTTGATAGGCCTGTAACCTTTATATGCCTGTAGACTTAATAGGCCTGTAGACTTCATACGGCCTGTGAACTTTAAAGGCCTGTAGAATTTATAGGCCTGTAGACTCTATAGGTCTGTAGACTTTATAGGCCTGTAGAATTTAAAGGTCTGTAGACTTTATAGGTCTGTAGACTTTATAGGCCTGTAGACTTTATAGGCCAGTAGACTTAATAGGCTTTTAGACTTGATAGGACTGTAAACTTTATAGGCCTGTAGACTTTATAGGCCTGTATACTTTATTTGCCTGTAGACTTTATAGACCTTTGACTATAGGCCCGTAGACTTTATAGGTCGTAGACTTTATATAGGCCTTTAGACTTTATAGGCTTTTTAGACTTTTATAGGCCTGTAGACTTTTATGGCCCTGTTAGACTTTATAGGGCTATAGACTTTATAGGCCTGTAGAGACTTAGAGGCCTGTAGACTTATAGGAATGTCTACTTATAGGCCTGTAAACTTTATAGCTTTAGACTTATATGCTGTGACTTTATAGGCTTCTGAGTTAATAGACATTTGACTTTATAGGTTTATTGACTTTATAGGCCTCTAGACTTTATAGGCCTGTATACTTAATAGGCTTTTAGACTTTATTGGCTTTTAGCCTTTATAGGTCTGTAGACTTAATAGGTCTGTAGCTTTATAGGCGGTAGACTTTATCGTCTGTACACTCTATAGGGCCGTCAGGTAGCTAGTAAGTTGTAAGAGCGTTGTGCCAGTAACCGAAATGTCGCGGGTTCTCAATCCCCTTAATACCCCTACAGACTAGGTGAAAAATCTTCGTGTGCCCTTAGCAAGCACTTAACTCAATTGCTCCTGTAAGTCACTCGGATAAGAGCCGTCTGCTAAATGACTAATTTCTTCTTCTTCTTTCTAAGGTCTGTAGATTTATAGCCTGTAGACTTTACAAAGGCCATTAGAACTTTTAGGCTTTAGACTTTATAAGTCTGTAGACTTTATAGGCCTGTAGACTTTACATAGGCCTGTAGATTTTAATAGAACCAAAAAAATCTTGACTTTATAGGCTGTAAGACTTTATAGTACTTTAGTCGTCAGTGCCTGTCGACTTTATAGCCTGTAGACTTAGAGGCCCGTAAACATTCTAGGCCCGTAGATTTATAGGCCTGTAGACTTTATGACCTTTAGACTTTAGAAGGCATGTATACTTTATGGTCTGTAAAGACTTATACGGCCCGTAACATTTAGACCTGTAGAATTATAGGTCTGTAGACTTTTATAGACCTTTAGACTTTATAGGCATGTAGACTTATAGGCCTGTAGATTTATAGGCCCCGTAAACATTATACGAAAAAAACCCCCTGTAGAATTTATAGGTCTGTTATACTTTATAGGCCCTTGTAGACTTTATAGGAGGCCCTAAACCATTATAGGCCCGTAGAATTTATAGGCCTTAGCTTCTATAGACCTTTAGACTTTGAGGCATGTAGACTGTATAGGTCTGGTAGACTTTATAGGCCCGTAAACATTATAGACCTGTAGAATTTATAGGTCTGTAGACTTTATAGACCTTTAGACTTTATAGGCATGTAGACTTTATAGGCCTGTAGACTTTATAGGCCCGTAAACATTATAGACCTGTAGAATTTATAGGTCTGTAGACTTTATAGACCTTAGACTTTATAGGCATGTAGACTTTATAGGTCTGTAGACTTCATTGGCCTGTAGACTTTATAGGCCTGTAGACTTTATAGGCCCGTAAACTAAATAGGCCCGTAGACTTTATAGGCCTGTAGACTTTATAGGTCCGTAGACTTCATAGGTCCGTAGACTTCATAGGTCCGTAGACTTAAAAGGCCTATAGACTGTATAAGTCCGTAGACTTTATAGACCCGTAGACTTTATAGGCCCGTAGACTTCATAGGTCCGTAGACTTTATAGGTCCGTAGACTTTATAGGTCTGTAGACTTTATAGGCCTGTAGACGTTATAGGCTTTTGACTTAATAGACCTTTGACTTCATAGGCCTGTAGACTTTATAGGTCTGTAGACTTTATAGGTCTGTAGACGTTATAGGCTTTTGACTTAATAGAGCTTTGACTTTATAGGCCTGTAGACTTTATAGGTCTGTAGACTTTATAGGTCTATAGACTTTATAGACCTGTAGATTTTATAGGCCTCTAGACTTTATAGGCCTGTAGACTTTATAGGCCTGTAGACTTTATAGTCTTTTGACTTTATAGGCCTTTGACTTTATAGGTCTGTAGACTTTATAGGTCCGTAGACTTTATAGACCCATAGACTTTATAGGCCCGTAGACTTCATAGGTCCGTAGACTTCATAGGTCCGTAGACTTTATAGGCCTGTAGACTTTACAGGTCTGTAGACTTTATAGGCCCATAAACTTTATAGGCCCGTAGACTTTATAGGCCCGTAGACTTCATAGGTCCGTAGACTTCATAGGTCCATAGACTTTATAGGCCTGTAGACTTTATAGGCCCGTAGACTTTATAGGCTTGTAGACTTTATAGACCTGTAGACTTTATAGACCTTTGATTATAGGCCTGTAGACTTTATAGGCATGTAGACTTTATAGGCCTGTAGACTTTATAGGACTGTAAACTTTATAGGCCTGTAGACTTTATAGGCCTGTAGACTTTATAGGCCTGTAAACTTTATAGGCCTGTAGACTTTATAGGTCTGTAGACTTCATAGGCCTGTAGACTTTATAGGCCTGTAGACTTTATAGGTCTGTAGACTTCATAGGCCTGTAGACTTTATAGGCCTGTAGACTTTATAGACTTTTAGACTTCATAGGTCTGTAGACTTTATAGGCCTGTAGACTTTATAGACCTGTAGACTTTATAGGCATGTAGACTTTATAGACCTGTAGACTTTATAGGTCTGTAGACTTTATAGACCTGTAGACTTTATAGGCATGTAGACTTTATAGGACTGTAGTCTTCATTGGCCTGTAGACTTTATAGGCCTGTAGACTTTATAGGCCTGTAAACTTTATAGGCCCGTAGACTTTATAGGCCCGTAGACTTTATAGGCCCGTAGACTTCATAGGTCCGTAGACTTCATAGGTCCGTAGACTTTAAAGACCTGTAGACTTTATAGGTCCGTAGCCTTTATAGAACCGTATACTTTATAGGCCCGTAGACTTCATAGGTCCTTAGACTTTATAGGTCTGTAGACTTTATAGGTCTGTAGACTTTATAGGTCTGTAGACTTTATAGGCCTGTAGACTTTATAGTCTTTTGACTTAATAGACCTTTGACTTTATAGGCCTGTAGTCTATATATGTCTGTAGACTTTATAGGCCTGTAGACTTTATAGGCCTGTAGACTTTATAGGCCTGTAAACTTTATAGGCTTTTGACTTAATAGACCTTTGACTTTATAGGCCTGTAGACTTTATAGGTCTGTAGACTTTATAGGCCTGTAGACTTTATAGGCCTGTAGACTTTTTGGTCTGTAGACTTTATAGGCCTGTAGACTTTATATGTCTGTAGATGTTATAGGCCTGTAGACTTTATAGGCCTGTAGACTTTATAGGTCTATAGACTTTATAGGCCTTTGACTTCATAGGCCTTTGACTTTATAGGTATGTAGACTTTATAGACCTGTAGACTTTATAAGCCTGTAGAGTTTATAGGCTTTTGACTTAATAGACCTTTGACTTTATAGGCCTGTAGACTTTATAGGCCTGTATACTTTATAGACCTGTAGACTTTAAAGGCCTGTAGACTTTATAGACCTGTAGACTTTATAGGCCTGTAGAGTTTATAGGCTTTTGACTTAATAGACCTTTGACTTTATAGGCCTGTAGACTTTATAGGCCTGTAGACTTTATAGGCCCGTAGACTTTATAGGTCCGTAGACTTTATAGGCCTGTAGACTTTATAGACCTGTAGACTTTATAGGCCTGTAGACTTTGTTATTAGGTTTAGGTGAAGGGTGTCGTGTTTATGGCAAAAGAATGGCTTCCTTGCCAAGCAGGGATCATTCACGTTCCAGTCTATACTTCACATGGAGGTTTAGGAATGTTGAATGGAAGCACATAAAGATATTGTTGGTTTTATCAATGCTTTAATTAATAGAGAATAATGAAATCAGATTAAAACTCAATTAAAATAAGGAGTGGTGTGTGTGTGTCTGTGTGTGTGTGTGTGTGTGTGTGTGTATATGTGTGTGTGTGTGTGTGTGTGTGTGTGTGTGTGTGTGTGTGTGTGTGTGTGTGTGTGTGTGTGTGTGTGTGTGTGTGGTGTGTGTGTGTGTGTGTGTGTGTGTGTGTGTGTGTGTGTGTGTGTGTGTTTGTGTGTGCGTGTGTGTGTGTTTGTGTGTGTGTGTGTGCACATGTCTAATTCTCAACGACCAGGCCTCTGATCAAATAATGATTTGGTGGAAAATCTAAATGAATTCCACTTAACAGAATTCTCCATTCCATTATTCTGATTCTCTTATTTTGATTCCCTTATTCTGATTCCATTATTCTGAATAAAAGGGGGGTGGGGAGAAAACAAGAAACTTATGCATTTTTAGAATATAATGAATAATATAATAACAATCCATCAATCAATTTGTTGGGTCCCCAAACTCCCATCAAAGGCTCACAGGCTGTGAAGTATAGCGATTCCCCATCAACAAAACGGAGGATTGGAACCAAAAGCCTTCAACCTTAATTAATGTTCAAGTCTGCCACTATTACTTGGTGTGTTTAACACAGAGGGCAACTCGTCCTTTATGTGAATCACTGCGCCACAATTTCACTTGTTCGACATCAGTGAACTGGCTCTATCATGCAAAAACTATCCATCTCCTGTTTAATCCTTCTCCCCCAAGGAGTCGTCATGTTTTTATTTTGATCCCTGATGTGTAATGTGTAGGCTACAATGGGTCTGCTATGCATTCCATTTCCTCCCTGCACATCTGATTCTACGGAGAAGCAACTGCAATTATTATGAAGCAGATAATTTTGTATTTGTGAATCCACCCAAGTTATCTGAAGCTGGCAGACAGTGTTATGGCACTTCGGCATTCCTTGTACATCTTAAGACGGAAAATTCATAATTATCGGGAAGCAGAAATGGCCATGTTTATAAAAATAACCACCAAGTTCTCGGTGCCATCAAGCAGGCAAACGCTGCTTCAGCCCAGATGTGTCGACTGCTGTGTGATGACGATCACGATCCCACTAAAAAGTAGATTTTCCCTCCATAAAAGTAAAGTCTTGCATTATCAGAGACCTTTTGTTTTACTGAAGAGAGCCAATTACATCTCAGTAAACAGTAATGTGATTAAACTTCCTATTTTGTCGTTTTCATTGTTTAGTAATAGCTATAAAGCACACCGAAGTTTGTTCAAAATGTCAAACCCAGACTTGGTTTCACAGGGAGATTAAATGAAAATGAGTCAATGTAAATAAAACTTGATTAAAAATTCCCTTCGGTGTTACAAACTCAATTGTAGAAATTCTCCCCAAAAAAACAGAGAAACTTTTCAGCCTCTTGAGCTAATAACCGGTGACAGCGAGAGGCTTAAACAAAAGATCAGTCAAGCGTTCATTTGAATTTTCAAATCCCTTTTAATACAACTCGGCTTGTGATTGAATGGTGCCGAAGAAGATGGCAGGTGTTGTACAGCCCTCTATCTGTACCGGTACACCCTGTACATAACCTCCCTACTGTTATTTTATTTTACTGCTGCTCTTTAATTATTTGCAATTTGTATTTTTTTCTTAAACTGCATTGTTGGTTAAGGGCTTGTAAGTAAGCATTTCACTGTAATGTCTACACCTGTTGTATTCAGCGCATGTGGCAAATAACATTTGATTTGATTTGATTCATTTCCCTGAGAATTCATCAAAAACATAAGGTTTGCAATGAGAGAGAAGGAGATCCTTTTAATTTTTGAGAGAGAATGTAGCATTCAGAGCAGTGCAGCACCGGCTCCCAAACTTCATTTGAGTACAATGGTGGCATTCTGCCTCACTCAAGACAACTGGCAGGTTTTCATGTGAGGACAAATAAAGAGGATTGTTTGAATGGTGAGGTTTTTATGTCCTGTCTCTCTCTAGAGAGGCAAGCTGGCATGCACCAGACTGGTTCATACTTGGATTGATCTCTGAAATCTATTTTTTTTTAAACAAATGAGTTTGACTAAAGGTCCGGACACACTGATAGCGTTTGCCTGCCAAGAGTACTTTGCGAACCAAGTGTAAACCGATTTTACATGTAGAATCTCACGAAAATGTCAGCACGAAAATGTCAGCAGACATTTGGTGCGATGCGTTTGACCCTTGATATATTTTTTGAAACAGACCAGTTACATAACACAGAGAAACACCCTGTTCTAAAACAGTAAATCCACCCTCCAAACATCAAATCACCCTATCTTATTTACCATCATGTGAACTGTTCTAACTTTCATCTGTGACTCCTCTGTTTTCCTCCATCAGCACTCATAAACAAAGTGATTTATTCTAACTTTCCAGAATCAGGATTCTGCTATCTAATTACTTTCAGCATATTCCTCTCCTTGTCTGAGTAATGGAGAGGCTTCTTTATGAGTGAAGGTGATGGAATATCAGGCAGAGAGCTCGTCATAAATCCACAATAATGCCAATGTTTGAAGAATCTCTCAAAATAAAAATGCAAATGTGATTAAGGATGGGTTACCCTGTGCTGATGTGGCATCTCATATCATCTACAGAGATGTAGAGAGAGAGTGTGAGAGAGAGCGAGAGAGAGGCTCCTTATGGGGAGGTACTGTAGTGACTAGATACCAGTCAGATGCTCAAATATATAAATAATACTAGGTAGGTAGGTGCCTGTATGGTAATTTCTAGTTTAACGGTGCACCCCCCCCCAACCCCCCCCCCCTATACAGAACATGGTTATGAAAATGAAAGTGTCTCCAACATTTTTATCTCTTACCTCCGTGCCCCCTAACGAGAAGGCATAAACCTTTAGGGTGGTGAATGGAGTCTGGGCTTGCAGATGTAAATGGAGGTTGGTGGAAGATGGCAGAGGCTTGTTAGTGAGTGAACAGACAAACAGTGAGGACGATACCGAGACACCTTGTCACTTCGGCTTTTATCTCTCGTCACAGACAGATGAAAAATCACTGCCAATCTGCTACATCCGTCTGGATTAACATAACAAAGAGGGAGAGGGAGATGGAGAGAGAGAGGGGGAGGAGAGGAAGAGAGACTGATAGAGGGTTAGGGGGGGTGAGAGAGAAAGAGAGAAGGAAGGATAGAGGGAAAGAGAGAAGAGAGGTAAGGAGAGAGCGAGAGAGAGAGAGAGATAGAGAGAGAGAGAGAGAGAGGGAAGGAGAGAGAGAGAGAGAGAGAGGAAGGGAAGGAGAGAGAGAGAAAGAGAGAGCGAGCGAGCAAGGGAAGGAGAGAGAGAGAGAGCGCGAGAAAGAGAAGAAGAGAGAAAGAGGGAGAGATCACTGTCCTCACACATCCTCCAAGTTCCAACAACTGGCCGACAGTTCTACGAACTCTCCCTCTCTCAAACTTCACTCAATCTCGTTTTCTCACACACGCGACGGCACACAACACACACCACACGACACCACACACACACCACACCCACACACCACAAACACACACACACACACACTACCACACACACACACAAACACACACACACACAACACAACCAAACAAAACACACAAACATTCTCCACTTTGGGAAAAGCTGTCAACCAGACACCTAAAGTAGAAGATCTCCCATATCAGCACCTCTCCTCGACTCTCTGCCAGCACAATAGATTGGAGCATTAAAGACAAGGCCGTCTTACTTGAAAATCATAAAGAACGAAATAATGAAAGAAACGAGAGAGGTAAAAGGAAAGAGAGAGAAAGAGAGAGACAGTGAGAGTGAGAGAGAGAGAAGGAAGGAGAGAGAGAAAGGGAAGGAGAGAGAGAAAGGGAAGGAGAGAGAGAAAGGGAAGGAGAGAGAGAGAGAAAAAGAGAGAGCGAGCGAGCGAGGGAAGGAGAGAGAGAGAGCGAGAGAAGGAGAGAGAGAGAGAGAAAGAGGCAGAGATCAACTGTCCTCATCACATCTCTCCAAAGTCCCAACAACATGGCCGACATCTACGAACTCTCCCTCTCTCACGCTCACTCAATCTCTTTCTCACACACACACGCACACACAAACACACACACACACAAACACACACACACGCAAACAAAAACACACAAACACTCTCCATTTGGGAAAAGCTGTCTACCAGACACCTAAAGTAGAAGATCTCCCATATCAGCACCTCTCCTCGACTCTCTGCCAGCACAATAGATTGGAGCATTAAAGACAAGGCCGTCTTACTTGAAAATCATAAAGAACGAAATAATGAAAGAAACGAGAGAGGTAAACGAAAAGAGAGAGAGAGAGACAGTGAGAGTGAGAGAGAGAGAAGGAAGGAGAGAGAGAAAGGGAAGGAGAGAGAGAAAGGGAAGGAGAGAGAGAGAGAAAGAGAGAGAGCGAGCGAGGGAAGGAGAGAGTGAGAGAGAAAGAGGCAGAGATCAACTGTCCTCATCACATCTCTCCAAAGTCCCAACAACATGACCGACATCTACGAACTCTCCCTCTCGCACGCTCACTCAATCTCTTTCTCACACACACACGCACACACAAACACACACACACGCAAACAAAAACACACAAACACTCTCCATTTGGGAAAAGCTGTCTACCAGACACCTAAAGTAGAAGATCTCCCATATCAGCACCTCTCCTCGACTCTCTGCCAGCACAATAGATTGGAGCATTAAAGACAAGGCCGTCTTACTTGAAAATCATAAAGAACGAAAGAAATGAGAGAGGTAAAAGGAAGAGAGAGAGAGAGAGAAGAGAGAGAGGTGAGAGTGGATAGAGAGAGAGAGAGAGAGGAGAGAGGGAGAGAGAGAGAAAGAAGAGAGAGAGAGCGATAGAGGTGCGAGAGAGAGAGAGAGAGAGCCGATATATAGATAGAGAGTGAGAGAGTTAGAGATTCTTTCTAGCTCGTTGCGTTCCTCTCCGCGAGCTCTCTCGCTCTCTAGAGAGCTAGCGATACTGCTAAAGAGAAAGCCTACGATGTGGCTGAACCCTTCTGCCTATGAAATGTCCTGACAGGAGTTTGATTTATGCATGTATTAGATGCAGATTCCATTAGGGGCCAGTGTGCTCAAGTTGAGATTTCTACTGGAACACTGAGGCCCACCTGATCAAACTCTCTCTCATTCCTCTTTCTGCATGGGGAGGGAGGGAGAAAAGGGGAGGGGGGATGGAGGGATATTACAGCCAAACACCACCTCCACAGGGATTATAATTGCAATACCTCACCCTCCAGGACCATGGAACCATGGACAGGCAGAAACACTAGAGGAGAGGAGAGGGAGGGAGGAGGAGAGTAAGGGGAGAGGGAGGAGAGGAGAGGAGAGAGGAGAGAGAGGATTATAGAGGAGAGGAGGTTGAGTGCAGTGAGGTGTACATGCCGTCTGACTGGGGAGTTCTTCTGTTGTCTTCTTTCCTTCTTTCTTTCCTCTTTTCCTTCCGCCTTCATTTCTGATCGGATAGCCCTCCTTACCTTTTCCCATCGGTCCTCTCTTGGACCTTTTCATCAGTGTTTCCCTCCCTGTCCACTCACATTTGTAGCGTAGCCCCTATGTCTCCATCCATATGCGCGTGCACGTCGGTTCAGGACCTTGTTTGGCTTGATAATCACATGCCTCCATCGGGTCTGACCCTGGTGCTGTAGCCTCTGTGATTGTGGTCACGCCAGGCGGTGGAGGAGAGGATGGGGAGGAGATTCCTCTTTCTCTAGCCAGCTAATGTGATTGCATCGGAGCAATCCCCCTTATCGGCATCAGCTCTGATCTGCATGGTAATTGGCTCCACTCTCCTTGGTCCTGACCTGTGGGGAGGGGCTCTGTACTGCATGTGTCCCAAATGCCACCCTATATCCTATGGGATCCTATGGTTCTAAGATCAACTTAGCCTTAAGATGCTTTTGGGAAACCGGGCCCTGGTCAAAAGTAGTGTATCATAAAGGGAATACAGTGTCATTAGGGATGCGGGCGATTGTTGCTCTACTTCCTGTAGCTCCAAGCCAATCACAGAACAGATAAATAGATATATTGACACCATTGGTGAGTAAAGTGTATAGGTATACAGTAGGCCTGTAGGGTCTTCTAGTGGACAAAGAGGCCTAATTCAATGGGTCGGTTTTTGTGGATGAACTGGTCATTGACTGGTGTTTATACAGTTCTCATTTGATCTCCAGGATGAAAGATGACCTTCTCACCCTCTGGTTAGCTGAAGGGAGCTAATGCTACCACATCGATCCCAATATAGCAACCCTCATTAAAAGGCTAGAGAATAGAGCTAAGAATATGTTCAATGCCATTTCTATAATTAATCATTTTTAAAAATCTGTACTTATTCATGTATTGTATGTGTTAATTGAGTGGGTTCAAGTGAATAGGTTAAAGTCTTTATGCTACAATTCTCCTTTTTCTGTTCTCTCTGTAACCTTCCCTCTCTTCTTGTTCTCCTTCTTGCGTCCTCTAGTTCTATTTATTTGGGATCTTAAAGACAGACAAAGAAGTCAAAGATGTTTTGAATGTGAGTGTGTGTCTCTCACTCTCATTTATCTGTCTTTGTGTGTGTGTGTGTGTGTGTATGTGTGTGTGTGTGTGTGTGGGGGGGGGGGGCTTGTGTATACATCCATATCCCCCTCTCTCTCATCTCCTTTCTGTCTGTCCCCTGATGTCAATGACAAGGTAAGTTGTGGCTGCGGTGCCAGGATTTTGATATGCATTTCAAACAGGAAACTTCACAATGACAGAGGAGGCTAATTTGCAATGGAGATTTTTTGTATTTCTTATTATACACGCCCCCCCCCCCCCCCCACCCCCCCCCCCCCCCCCCCCCCCCCCCCCCCCCCCCCTATCTTCTCTCTGTTTGGAAGAAACACGAGTGTTCAAGCGGACTGACAACGTTTGTTTTCCCATAATGATTTCTGCAAACTTGAGGTCTGTTCCGTTTTGTTCCTACCACAGTGTGACCTAGTTGGGATTATGAGCAAACATTATTACTGGTGCTCTCTCTCTCTCTATCAAATCCAAAGGCTTATTTAAAACAAACACAATTGCATACATGGAATGCAACACAATGTGCTTCACAGGAAAGAACGAATAAAAAAATAAAAACTGAAATGTTTACTACACAACAAACATAAGAGGATAAAAACCAAAGAATAACAATAAAACTGAAAGACTAAAAAGCACCCTGAGGAAAAACAAAGATAAAAAAGATGTGTTGCAAGATCTCTTAAAATGTCCACAGTTTCAGCCCCCCTCAGGTTCTCTGGCAGGCTATTCCAGAGACAGGGGGCATAGTAACTAAAGGCTGCCTCTTGGTCCTAGGCTTTGGGATAATTAAAAGGCCAGTGCCAGAGGACCTGAGGGATCTACTGGGTACATAACTTAAAAGCATGTCTGACATGTATTGGGCTGCACAATCGTGGATTTATTTAAAAACCAATAGAATCATCTTAAAATTAATTCTAAAACTCACAGTACAGAGACCTTAAAACCGGTGTAATGTGTGCTCTACGTCTGGTCTTGGTCAGTACCCGTGCTGCTGCATTCTGTATGTTTTGCAGTTGACCAATGGCTTTCTTGGGTAGACCAGACAGGAGAGCATTACAGTAGTCAAGCCTGCATGTAATAAAAACTTGGATGAGTCTCTCTGTATCAGCCTGAGAGAGAAACGGCCGCACCTTGGCAATGTTCCTCAGATTCTCTCTCTGTGCTTTGGCTCCAACAATAAGTACCTCGGTCTTGTCTTGATTTAGCTGGAGAAAGTTGTAAGCCATCCAAGTATTTAAATCACTAATACAGTCTAATAATTTATCTGTGGAGCTAAGATCCTCTGGTGACACAGAAATGTAAAGTTGTGTATCGTCTGCGTAGTCATGAAAATCAATGCTGTGCTTTCTGAAAATGCTGCCAAGGGGTAACATTTATAAACTGAACAGTACATGACCCAAAATCGAACCTTGTGGAACGCCACAAGTGATATATATTTTCTCTCTCTTTCCCCCTCTCTTTTCCTCCCCCCCCCCCCACTCAGTCTCGCATTGTAAAACCTGTGGGCATGGTACAGGCACAGTCAAGTAGTCACCAGTCAGATATAGCTAATACTGAGCTAATAAGGAGTCAATACTATTGAACCCTGACATTCTTCAACCAAAACACAGTGAAAAGAAGTGTCTCTTCTCGTGTGAACCACATTCAATTAAGAACTCAGAAAGTACATTTGTTTTAACTGTCTCAACTGCATTATTTGATCTTACATTCGTGACTAGGAAGTACAAAGTTAGGTAGCCGAAAAAAAAAACTAAAAACAATGAAAACAATGAACTAAAAGGATACGGAGCATCATATGTGTCAGACCACATATCAGTACAGGACCTAAGGGCTTCAGCTATTCATGTCATCTGAATGTGACACTAAACCATCAACTATCCTGACTCCCAAGCTGGCCTTTACTTTGGACTATGGCACCATTATATTATTCATTTGACACATCATGACTGAAACGATGTGGGCTTGATGCCTCAGAGAAAAAAGGTTTTTCTCAAACAGCGGCTGAGTAGCACGAGGAGCGGAGAGAGAGAAGTAGAGAGAGAGGAGAGGAGAGGAGAGAAAGAGAGAGGAGTGAGAGAGAGAGGAGAGGAGATAGAGAGAGAGGAGAGGAGAGGAGATATAGAGAGAGGAGAGAGAGAGAGAGAGGAGAGAGAGAGAGAGAGAGAGAGAGAGAGAGGAGAGAGAGAGAGAGGAGGAGAGAGGAGCGAGAGAGAGAGGAGGAGGAGAGAGAGAGACGAGAGAGAGAGAGAGAGAGAGAGGAGAGGAGAGGTAGAGAGAGGAGAGGAGGATAGAGAGAGAGAGGAGAGAGAGAGAAGAGAGAGAGAGAGAGAGAGAGAGAGAGAGAGGAGAGAGGAGAGAGAGAGGAGAGGAGAGAGAGAGAGGAGAGAGTGAGAGAGGAGAGAAGAGAAGATAAACAGAAGAGAAAAGAGAAGCCCATAGGAGATGACTCGAGCATACCCAGTCAGCCAGCCAGCCAGCAATATTCACTAACAGAGTAGGAATGCTTTGTTAAAAAGAGCGAGAGGCATCCCTAGGGCTGTCTCTGTGAATAAGCCAGAAGCTCTGACGCCTTTCTCACACTAAAGAAGAACAGCTACCCTCGCCTCCTCCCCTCCCTCTGCCCCTTCATTCTCTCGTTCTCACTAACTCATTCCATTCCTCAGCTCCAACTCTCCCTGGGAGCGACAGGTGAATAATTGTGCCACAGGGTTTTAGGAGGAGTGACATAGCTGTCACCCTGGAGACGTGCCACCACTCGCTCTACCGAGGAGCTGGCTTCCTTCCAGTTGTGGTGTCTCTAACATTTTGCTGACTTTATGTTGACTTTTCGTCAGAACAGTAATGGTTCGTAAACTTTCTCCCTACAGTTTTAGCACTCAGCTAAGCATTATGTGACACCAAAGGCATAAAATACAAATATTGGTCAAGTTTTATTTTGTCTAAATGAACCAGATTGTCTTTAGATAAAATGAATCTAAAAGAGCATGAAGTCAGCGTTGAGTACTCTTAGCAGTCTCGTTGGGATGCTGGGCGAGCGTATTCTTCATGAGAACGTAACCAATATGACCAGTTGTGCAGTGAAGAAATCTTATACATTTATGAGAATAATAAACTAAAGCACTTACTGTAAAAAGCAATATCTCCCTATTTCTTCCTCTCTATCAGTGGAGGCTCCTCAGAGGAGGAAGGGGAGGACCATCCTCCTCAGTGAATTTCAGAAAAATATCAATTGTAAAACATTGAAAAGGGTATCCTTTTTAGACAAAACTATACTAAACATAATTCAAATGTCACCAAATCATTGATTAAAACACACTGTTTTGCAATGAAGGTCTACAGTAGCCTCAACAGCACTCTGTAGGGTATCACAATGGTGTAGCCGGAGGACAGCTAGCTTCCGTCCTCCTCTGGGTACATTGACTTCAATACAAAACCTAGGAGGCTCTTGGTTCTCACCCCCTTCCATAGACTTACACAGTAATTATGACAACTTCCGGAGGACGTCCTCCAGCCTGTCAGAGCTCTTGCAGCATGAACTGACATGTTGTCCACCCAATCAAAGGATCAGATAATTAATCTAGTACTGAAAGCATAAGCTACAGCTAGCTAGCATTGCAGTGCATAAAATGTGGAGAGTAATTGACTCAAAGAGAGAGAAAGACAATAGTTGAACAGTTTGTAACACATTCATTCAAAAATGAAGGAGAAGCAAGAGAGAGAGATTTTGTAATTTTCTTTTCACTTTCAGTTTCACTTACTTAGCTAGCAAATGCAGCTGGCTAGTTTAGTTACTCAAACACCCGGCTCAAACAGAGGGATGCTATGTTAGCTAGCTCACTATGACTATCCAACACAACACTGGAACTCTTCCAAGTCAAGGTAAGCTTTTGGTTTTACTAATTTATAGCCACCGGGGCCCGCCGGTGTAACTGCTTACTGACTATACACTGTAACATTACTGCATGATTGTAGCGGGTTTACTAACGCATTAGTTCTATTAGCTATGTTGACTAGGACGTTACTTTAGCTAATATGGGGATAGGCTGTGTGTAGCGGTTATGACATGGTTTTGCTTGGAAATGTTTTTTCGCCTGGTCACATACAGCTGATGTGTTGTTCATTGAAGTCCACAAATGAAAGGAAAATGTGAGAGGAGGAGAGTGCTTAGAGGTGAGAAGGAATACAACATTGCTGCTATGAAAGTGAACTGTGTTTATGCGTGACCAGGGGTGTATTCATTCTGCTGAGTCTGTTGAAAAACTTTTCTTAAACGGAACCAAACGAAACAGGGATAAAAACACCTGAATTTGTCCAATAGAAACTCTCATTTGCAACTGTTGGACTAATGATCACATCCTAGATCAGCTAGATGCAGGCAAGAGTGTGCAAGGCGGTATTGAATGTGTCACTGTCTGTCCATGTGTCACTGTCTGTCACCTCAAATGTTTCTCTCGACCTGTGTGCACCTACGTTGTAAACTTTAATTCATAGGCTAGGTTGTAGTAACCTCATGATGGGAATACGTCACACCCTGATCTGTTTCAGGGTGTGACATGTATCTTGTTACACCACCATCATCCCCATTATCCCCAGTGTATTTATACCTGTGTTCTCTGTTTGTCTGTTGCCAGTTTCGTTTTGTTGCCAGCGTGGTTTTGACCATTCTGCCTGCCCTGACCCTGAGCCTGCCTGCCGTTCTGTACCTTTTGGACTCTGATCTGGATAAATGACCTCTGCCTGCCCTTGACCTGTCGTTTGCCTGCCCCCTGTTTTTGTAATAAACTTTTGTTACTTCGACATTGTCTGCATCTGGGTCTTCTCCTGAAACGTGATAGTATAGGGAAAATTTGAGTATCATTTAGTAGCCTAAACCTATCGATGTTACATTGAACTGGGTGAATGGAATATGAATGACAGTCATCCAACATGCTGTAATAGAAATAAGGCCATGCTCAGTTGGTAGAGCATGGCACTTGCAACGCCAGGGTTGTGGGTTCGTTTCCCACGGGGGGCCAGTATGAAAATGTATGCACTCACTAACTGTTAGTTGCTCTGGATAAGAGCGTCTGCTAAATGACTAAAATGTAAAAAATGTAATGAAAAAAAAAAGTCCTCCCTCATCATAAACGGCCCTGACCGCCACTGATCTCTATGTCTCTCTCTGTGCCGTCTCTCTCTGTGCCTTCTCTCTCTATCCTCTCTCTCTCTCCATCTTCTCTGGCTGAACAAGGACATGTTCAACTTACACTGAGTGTACAAAACATTAAGAACACCTGCTCTTTCCATGATATAGACTGACCAGGTGAATCCAGGTGAAAGCTATGATCCCTTATTGATGTCACTTGTTAAAGGAATAGGTTCACCCACTTTGAATGTTATTTTGTTTTTGTGCATCTCTGAGCGATGTTCTATCGATTCCCTGGGTCATTTCATGTTTTCATGTGTATCTGAGTTATTGGCGTTCAAGCAGGCAGAAATCAGTCCGGTATGACGTAGCACCATGATAAAGTTGCTCTCAATACACTGGAAGTTAATAGGAATACGACTTTTAGATTGCGAAAACGTCTACTATACATGTCAGATTTCAATACTGGCCGATGTCATAACTCGGGAGGATGTCTTCTCTCGAATGAGCCATTGATCATATTTTTGCAATATTCCTACCTCGAGAAATGTGTAATTTAACAGAAGGTCTAGCAAATTTTTCCTGTTTGTCTGCCTCTTTAGTCCAGCTTGCATTGCCGTTACCAGAGATAATATAGAAAGGAGATAGGAATCCAATGAAGGAAGGAATGTATAACGCCCCACCCAGCAGACTCTCGAACAATCGCGTTCACGTTGTCATGCAGCGTCACACAATTGCTAAGCTAATCTTCACGCAATCCCTTCTCAAAATCAGTGTATATGTTGAGAAATGTGCCTATTTTCCTCGAAATTACTTAATGTCACGATATGCGATACTACAGATAGTAAATTAATGATCTCACATCTCGGAAAAGATTTGTAATGTTGTACTTTTTGTTGACGAAATTTGTGCTAATGTTGGGTTTTTGAGCTGGCGCCCAATAGACTCCCATTCACTCCTTGAAGGAGGACGCTCCTTGTCCCATAATTGCCCAGAATGCAACGTGCGGCACATTGACAAAGCATGGCAACACTTCCCATCTCCTCAGAAGTATATCTGCCGTTGCGAATGTTAGACTCCACTCTGTGAGGCACATCGATCTGCAGGTTGAACATGGTGAGATTGTAGACTCCTAAATTGATAGTGCAGTTTGTTTAGGCAATTTTGAAGCTAACTAGCTACGTTACATACTGATATTGTCTTGGGTATTATTGTGTGTAGCTACGTTTACTACCTAGCTGGCCAGCCAGCCAGCCCATAGAGAAACATTGTGGGTTTTGTAGTCGATTTGAGCTGCAACAGATTTCCACAATGATTTTCCCATGTTGCTACCAACCGTATTATAACGACAAAATGAAACCTTTGTTCACAAAAACTATTGTTCTCACATATTAGTGGTATTTAACAGTAAATGATAGGAATGAGTGGTTTTGGGTGGATTATCGCTTTAACTAACCCCTGTCCTGGGGAGTGTCTGTTGGTTTAGCTGTATTTGGCCTCTAAGTACATGTGTACGGTTTTAAAAACCATTTCTAAAAACCTTAGTTTACAATGCATTATAATCATAGCTCAGTGACAGCATTTTAAAATGTCTAGGCCCAGAACTATTATACGGATCAGAATCACAAGCCAGCGTACTACAGTGTTTCCCCTACCATTTTTCAGATAGGGCGGTGGGCCCTCCACAATGAGCTCTGTCCCCCCACCCCCCTGTCTAAAAGGATTTGGCTTCAACATTTTGGATGTTGATTTGGTGCCTAATTGCACCCTCGCCAGGAAAATAATATTGGGGGAACACAGGGTCATGTTCATTGGGGCATGCAACTGCAAAAATTGTAAAATGTTTTGCAACGGAGAACCCAAAATGAGTGTTTCTTATTAGACAGTCCAGTTGGTGTTAGTCCCTTCCAGTTTGTCTGTTTTCTTCCGTTTGGTACCTAATGAACATGAGCCTGTATTCCCCCAATGCATTCTGGATGTTGATGTGTGTACATGAGGGTTGAGGATCAAAACGCTATGGCTGCATCTCAAATGGCACCCTATAGTGCACTACTTTTGACCAGGGCATGATATAGGGAATAGGGTGCCATTTGGGACATATCCACTATCATTAGAAAGCAATGGGTCCTGGGGGAGACTGCCGGCTTACAGTAACTAGGCTAGTAGGAGGGGGCTGGAAACATCAATAAGGAAAAGTACGCAATTCTTAGCTTTCTTAATTACGCTCTTAATTACGCTGCATTTTAATTGTGTAATAATGACTTGTCTCATCTCTCCCTGTCTCTCTCCCCCTCCATCTCTCTCCCCGCCATCTCTCTCCCCTCTCTTTATCCCTTTCTCCATCTCTCTCCCTCCCTCTAGGTTGCGGTGGTGAAGATGAAGAACACAGAACGCGTGTACGCAATGAAGATCCTGAACAAGTGGGAGATGTTGAAGAGAGCCGAGGTAAGGATCATACTGGACTGTAGAATCTCCCATTGACACGTAGAAATAGAAGTTCTAGAGCACACATTCCCGCTCAAGTCAAGGTTCTGTGTTGGGTGTTCTATTTCTATGTCATAGAGAAGAACCATACCCGCTGCCAATAAGTGCTCAAGGCTTCATTTGCATGGTTGACAATGATTGTTAGCCACGCTCACCCAGACATGCACAATCACCTATCCATCAGGAGATTTCCTACGTACCTAAATAAAGCCTAGACCAAGTTCCCTGGGTAGGCATAGTTCCAGAAACATTCCAGAAGTTAGAGTTTTTTTTAGAAATCCTGGTTTGATGATTTATTCCCTGCTCCTGGTTCCAATAAGGTTTCCCTCGCTGGTTATTCCCTGCTCCTGGTTCCAAGAAGGTTTCCCTCGCTGGTTATTCCCTGCTCCTGGTTCCAAGAAGGTTTCCCTCGCTGGTTATTCCCTGCTCCTGGTTCCATTAAGGTTTCCCTCGCTGGTTATTCCCTGCTCCTGGTTCCATTAAGGTTTCCCTCGCTGGTTATTCCCTGCTCCTGGTTCCATTAAGGTTTCCCTCGCTGGTTATTCCCTGCGGATATTGTCTCATAGCAAGAGCTTTGCATTGTGGGTTTTGTAGTCGACTTGAGCGGCAACAGATTTCCACAACGATTTTCCATGTTGCTACCAACTGTATTATAACGCCAAACATATTTTTTTTTTAAACAAAAAATATTGTTCTCACAAATGAGTGTTATTTAACACTGTAAATTAAAGGAATGAGTGGTTTTGGGTGGATTTTTCCTTCAAATCCACTTCAATCAATGTAGATGAAGGGGAGGAGACAGGTTAAAGAAGGAATTTTAAGCCTTGAGACAATTGAGACATGAATTGTGTATGTGTGCCATTCAGAGGGTGAATGGGTAAGACAAAATATTTAAGTGCCTTTGAATGGGGTATGGTAGTAGGTGCCAGGCACACCATTTTTTGTCAAGAACTGCAATGCTGCTGGGCTTTTCACACTCAGCAGTTTCCCGTGGGTATCAAGAATGGTCCACCACCCAAAGAACATCCAGCCAACTTGATACAACTGTGGGAAGCATTGGACTCAACATGGGTCAGCATCCCTGTTGAACGCTTTCGACACCTTGTAGAGTCCGTTCCCCGAAGACTTCAGGCTGCTCTGAGGGCAAATGTGTGTGTGTGTGTGGGGGGGGGGGGGGAGTGCAACTCAATAATAGGAAGGTGTTCCTAATGTTTGGTATACTCAGTATCTAGCTGTTTTTTCTATGCATCGGCTGTCACATCTCCTCCCGTTGCTCCCCTCCGGTGCTCTGATTCGCCGTCCTACTGAGCCACCGGTCTGAGTGCACTACCTCGGCAACACCGGAATGGAAACCCAACGCACCCTAATCACCTCCAGCGCACCTTCACCTCATCATCTCATCACCACCCCTATATAGCCCTGGACTGTTCAGTGTTGTGTTGTGTGTGATTGTTAGTGTCTTGTCGTGTACTCGCTCTTTGTTGTTCTCTTGCTCAGTGTTAAGTAAACCTCTACATTGTTGATTCCTGCGTCTGCGTCCTACCTCTTTGTATCCTCAGTACTCATCACGTCGGCAGGTCAGAACAGCAGCGTCGGGTAAGCTCAAGGGGGCTGGTGTGTGTCTCTTTGTTAACAACAGCTGGTGCACGATCTCAAATATTAAGGAAGTTTCAAGGTTCTGCTTGCCTGAGTTAGAATACCTCATGATAAGCTGTAGACCATAGCATTTACCAAGATAGTTTTCATCTATATTTTACGCAGCTATCTATTTACCACCACAAACCGATGCTGGCATTAGGACCACACTCAACGAGCTGTATAGGGCTATAAGCAAACAGGAAAATGCTCATCCAGATGCGACACTTCTAGTGGTCGATGATTTTAATATAGGGAAACTGAAATCCGTCTTACTTCATGTCTACCTGCATGTCACATGTGCAACTAGAGGCGAAAAACTCTAGATCACCTTTACTCCACACACAGAAACGCATACAAAGCTCTGCCTCGCGCTCCATTTGGCAAATCTGACCATAACTCTATCCTCCTGATTCCGGCTTACAAGCAAAAACTCAAACAGGAAGTACCAGTGGTGAAGATGAAGCGCATGCTAAGCTACAGGCCTGTTTTGCTAGCACAGACTGGAATATGTTCCGCGATTCATCTGATGGCATTGAAGAGTTGAACACATCAGTCACCGGCTTAATTTATAAGGGCATCGAAGACGTCGTCTCCACAGTGCCATTGATTACAGGCAACATCGGCACTGCGCTAAAGGCTAGAGCTGCTGCTTTCAAGGAGTGGGACACTAATCCGGACGCTCATAAGAAATCCCGCTACGCCCTCCGATAAACCATCAAACAGGCAAAGCGATAAAACAGGACTAAGATCGAATCCTACTACACCAGCTCTGATGCTCGTCGGATGTGGCAGGTCTTGCAAACTATCAATGATTACAAAGGGAAACCCAGCCGAGAGCTGCCCAGTGCCGCGAGCCTACCAGATGAGCTAAATGCCCTCTATGCTCGCTTTGAGGCAAGCAACACTGAACCATGCATGAGAGTACCAGCTGTTCCGGACTACTGTGTGATCACGCTCTCCATAGCCGACGTGAGTAAGACCTTTTAAATAGGTTAATATTCACAAGGCCGCTGGGCCAGACGGATTACCAGGACGCACACTCAGAGCATGCACTGACCAGCTGGCAAGTGTCTTCTCTGACATTTTCAACCTCTGCCTGACCCAGTCTTTAAAACCTACATGTTTCAAGCAGCCACCATAGTTCCTGTGCCCAAGAACTCCTAGGTAACCCCAAAATTTGAGTTCTTCTCTCTCTCTCTCTGTCCTCTCTCTCTCTGTCCTCTCTGTCTCTGTCCTCTCTGTCTCGGTCTCTCTCTGTCTCTCTCTCTGTCTCTGTCTCTGTCTCTCTGTCTCTGTCTCTCTGTATCTCTATCTCTGTCTCTGTCTCTCTCTTTCGTTCTCTCTCCCTCCTTCCCTTCCCTCAAGTTTTAATTCAATATAAAGAGTTCAGATGAACTATATTGGATTTGACAACTCTAAGAAAGAGTTACTGGAGGATACCAGCATTGCATCGTTTTCATTTTGGTGACCTAATTGTATCCTCCCCATGGCTGCCTGCTAGCTGCTTGTGGGGTATCTCAGTCAGTCCTCAAATGGCTTCATTTCCTCATTCAAATTATTCATCACCCCACAGATTTCTTTCTTTCCTTTTTTCAATTTTGATACTTTTGGTGTGCTCCATGGGGATTTGGGAAGAGGGAAAAAAGTGCTTCTTTGTTTTTTTACAAGCATTGTTGAAACACCTTAAGTCTCTGGAGGAAACATCCCAGATAGACTGCTGTATTTAGAGAAACATTCAAAGAAACAACACAAGGAGACATTGTTAAATGACGATTGTCTGTGACATTTTAACAATTGATTAAAGATGGATAGGTTTCAATAGCGGGGTTAATTTTACTTCAACTAATCTGCTGCCTGAGACAAAGAAGTGGCATTCCTTTCTAAGACATTATCTATATAACATGGAAAAACTTGGTGATATCTCTTATTTTTAGAATAAATGATGCATGAATATTGTTCGCACACCATCTCAAGTCAACTTTATAATAAAACATGCTACAGTTTATACTACACGTTCAACTATCACAACACTACACAATATAGAAGTAGTCAAGTCTCTTTAGACATTTTCAGAGGGAGAGAGTAGAGAGTGAAAGAGAAAGAGGGGTGCTGCAGGTGTGTACACTTTTTTTAGAGAGAGACAAACAGACAGAGAGTGTGAGTGCTGTTTTTAGCTGCTTAGTGAGGTGCTCTTCTGTCTGCCTGTTAGCTGCTTAGTGGGGTGCTCTTCTGTCTGCCTGTTAGCTGCTTAGTGAGGTGCTCTTCTGCCTGTTAGCTGCTTAGTGAGGTGCTCTTCTGCCTGTTAGCTGCTTAGTGAGGTGCTCTCCTGCCTGTTAGCTGCTTAGTGAGGTGCTCTTCTGCCTGTTAGCTGCTTAGTGAGGTGCTCTTCTATCTGCCTGTTGTTCGCTGCTTAGTGAGGTGCTCTTCTATCTGCCTGTTGTTCGCTGCTTAGTGAGGTGCTCTTCTATCTGCCTGTTGTTCGCTGCTTAGTGAGGTGCTCTTCTATCTGCCTGTTGTTCGCTGCTTAGTGAGGTGCTCTTCTATCTGCCTGTTGTTCGCTGCTTAGTGAGGTGCTCTTCTGCCTGTTAGCTGCTTAGTGAGGTGCTCTTCTGCCTGTTAGCTGCTTAGTGAGGTGCTCTCCTGCCTGTTAGCTGCTTAGTGAGGTGCTCTCCTGCCTGTTAGCTGCTTAGTGAGGTGCTCTCCTGCCTGTTAGCTGCTTAGTGAGGTGCTCTCCTGCCTGTTAGCTGCTTAGTGAGGTGCTCTCCTGCCTGTTAGCTGCTTAGTGAGGTGCTCTTCTGCTGTTAGCTGCTTAGTGAGGTGCTCTTCTGCCTGTTAGCTGCTTAGTGAGGTGCTCTCCTGCCTGTTAGCTGCTCAGTGAGGTGCTCTTCTGCCTGTTAGCTGCTCAGTGAGGTGCTCTTCTGCCTGTTAGCTGCTCAGTGAGGTGCTCTTCTGCCTGTTAGCTGCTTAGTGAGGTGCTCTTCTGCCTGTTAGCTGCTTAGTGAGGTGCTCTTCTGCTTGTTAGCTGCTTAGTGAGGTGCTCTTCTGCCTGTTAGCTGCTTAGTGAGGTGCTCTTCTGTCTGCGATGCTATGTGTTGTACCAAAGTAATATAACGCGATGCTATGTATAGTCATTTCCGTGTCTGCTGAGTGTTACCCTGCTGATAGTTCCTGGTATTGTGTGCGGTGCGTTGTGGCGCGTGGCGGTGGCCTGTAGGGAAGGGTACGCCCCGGCGACGCCCCTGACAACAGCTGGTGTGCGGCGGCTGTACCCCGCTGATCAGATCTTGTCCGTCACATTTCCCCTAATTAACGGGCATCTGCTCTGCCGGTCTCCCGGTTCCCTAAATGGTTCTATAGTTCTACTCTGGTTCCCTACAAGGCTACACACTCCCTCGTTCCGGTTCTATTCATCTGATCTGGGTGACCCTTGACCTCCCTCAAGCCCGCTGGGCACACAAGGAGGAATCCAGATGGACCATGCCGTTGTCTTGCCATAGCGTTCCTTCATTCACAACCCACGGACTGCACCTGAAGACGCACCATGTGATATGAAAGGTGTTCTCTAATTTCAAATGCAGTTCATTAAAATGCAATACACCATATTTAATGTCTAAGAAGAAAGACAGCTTTCAATGCAAAGTCCTTGAAGATGAATAATACTTATTTTTTCCTTTTAATCAAATGTCCAACAAACTTAATTGCGGAATCTTTTCTATATATTCAATTCCTGCTAATCGGTTTGTATAGATTCTGCGTCTGACATTCAACCTTGAATCTTTTGTTTTATTTTTACATTTACTGGAGTGGGATTGAAAATTGAAAGGACTATTTGCGTTTTGTTTTGTTTATTTGTTACCATTGTTTAAACCCCATTCCCATTTGCACTGAATGAGAGAGAACCACGCTGAAGAACAGAACAGTGCATGCACCCCAAATGTCAACCTATTCCCTACATAGTGCACTACTTTTAACCAGAGGGAATGTAAGGAATGGGGAAGCACTAAATAGGGAATAGGACGCCATTTTGGACGCAAACAGTGTTTATTCAATTGGGTGAGAGCGATGGATCCATACACTGCCAAAGAGAGATTCATTAAAACTTAATTAATATGCATCATTATGTAAATTAGGTTGCAGTTAATGAGTTTTTAAAAGAAGCATTCCTTAATTAGTTCACTTTTAATAGCATCATCATTTATCTTTTTCTTCTTTGAAGCAGAATGATGCGGAAGACGTTAGGCAGAGGCAGTCCTAGTGAAATGCTAATCTATGTTTTATCGTCTTATTTTTCTGATTTCTCTGTGACTGCCACGACATCTCGGATCTTGTCGCTAATAATGGACATTTGTGTTTTTTATAATATCAGTTATTTCAATTTAAACAATATCTGTGAAATCTCTCTGTATAGGAGAGGGAGAGGGTCCGTGATGGCACAAAATCCTCAACGTATCTCTTTCACAAAAAATTCAACTTATATTTTCACTAATGCTTATAAATTGCAACATCTAATTGTGTATGCGATTTTTTTTCCCCCTCCAGTTTGTGAGAATCATCAACAGCTCGTTTTACACTTTGAAGGTGTCAGGAGACTTGTGAAGACTGATGAAGTTGTTTCAGCGTCGCACACAGAGACAATCGGTCCCCTGCAGTTCCTGTAAAAACTAGCACACTTCTCTGTCCTTTCGAGAGCACCGAACAAGTGTTTGGCTGGTGTGTTTTTTTTCTAAATCAATGTGTGTGTGTGTGTCACACATCATATCATATGAACTCTAGGACCTTGCTCTCTTTGTGTCCTATCTTCTACCCTGATAATCATCTTCAATTAATCAAATGGCCACCCGTACTATTTACATTGACCCCCCCCCCCCCCTTTGTTTTTACACTGCTGCTACTTGCTGTTTAGTATCTATGCATAGTCACTTTACCCCTACCTACATGTAAAATTACCTCGACTAACCTGTTCCCCCGCACATTGACTCGGTATCGGTACCCCTTGTATATAGCCTCATTATTGTTATTTTATTGTATTACTTTAGTTTATTTAGTAAATATTTTCTTAACTCTATTTCTTGAACTGCATTGCTGGTTAAGGGCGTGTAAGTAAGCATTTCACGGTAAGGTTGTATTCGGCGCATGTGACGAATACAATTTGATTTGATTTGACCTGAGGCACACAAACCCACACACACACACACAGATGGCATCTCCTACCCTGAGGACCATCCTTAGTGTACCTTCTCAGAAGAATCAGTGGCATCATTCCACCAGATACGTTAGCACTGGGCGGTACAAGCTTTCTGCATTAACATTAAAAATCACTATATCATGCATGAGAGTATGGCTATGCCCCTCCCAGGTGGATTGGTAAGTGGAAATGAATAAGAACATGAATGTATCATCGTAGAACAAGTGACATCGTCATAAAACTCTCTAGGCCTATAGAGGTTTTAATATCACAATTATACTGAACAAAAATATAAATGCAACATGTAACCATTTCAACGATTTTACTGAGTTACAGTTCATATAAGGATATCAATCAATTGAAATAAATCAAATCAAATTGTATTTGCCACATGCGCCGAATACAACAGGTGTAGACATTACAGTGAAATACTTATTTAAATTTATTTAAAAAATAAAAAAATGTACCTTTATTTACCTAGGCAAGTCAGTTAAGAAAAATATATTATTTATAATGACTGCCTACACCGGCCAAACCCGGACGACGCTGGGCCAATTATTTACAATGACTGCCTACACCGGCCAAACCCGGACGACGCTGGGCCAATTGTGCGCCGCCCTATGGGACTCCCAATCACGGCCAGTTGTGATACAGCCTGGAATCGAACCAGGGGGTCTGTAGTGACGCCTCAAGCACTGAGATGCAGTGCCTTTGTCACGTTCGTTAAGGAACGGGTCAGACCAAGGCGCAGCGTGATATGCATACATGTTTATTTGAACCGAATACACAACGACAAAACAACAAACGAAACGTGAAGTCCAAGGTACACAAACAACATACCTAACACGGAACAAGATCCCACAACCTACTAGTGCCAATAGGCTGCCTAAGTATGGTCCCCAATCAGAGACAACGAGCGACAGCTGCCTCTGATTGGGAACCACACCGGCCAACATAGATCTAGACGATCTAGATCTAAACCTAGAAAATACAACATCGAACATACCACACAGAAAATACACACCCTGACTCAACAAATACCAGTCCCCAGAGTCAGGGCGTGACAGCCTAAGAACACTGCGCCCCTCGGGAGCCCGAGTACTTACAAGCCCTTAACCAACAATGCCGTTTTTTAAAGAAAAAGTAAAATAAAAAAAGTGTTAAGTAAAAAAATAAAAGCAAATAACTAAAGAGCAGCAGTAAAATAAAATAACAGTAGGGAGGCTACATACAGGGGGGGTACCGGTACAGAGTCAATGTGCGGGGGCACCGGCTAGTAGAGGTAATTGAGGTAATATGTACATGTGTGTAGAGTTAAAGTGACTATGCATAAATAGTAAACAGAGTAGCAGCAGCGTAAAAGATGGGGTGGGGTGGGGGGGGGCAGTGCAAATATTCGGGGTAGCCATGATTAGCTGTTCAGGAGTTTTATGGCTTGGGGGTAGAAGCTGTTGAGAAGCCTTTTGAACCTAGACTTGGCACTCCGGTACCGCTTGCCGTGCGGTAGCAGAGAGAACAGTCTATGACTAGGGTGGCTTGAGTCTTTGACAAATTCATTAGGCCCTAATCTATGGATTTCACATGACTGGGCAGGGGCACAGCCACAGGTGGGCCTGGGTGGGCATAGGCCCACCCACTGGGGAGCCAGGCCCAGCCAATCAGAATGAGTTTTTCCCCACAAAGGGCATTATTACAGACAGAAATACTCTTCAGTTTTGTCAGCTGTCTGGGTGTCTGGTCTCAGATGATCCCACAGGTGAAGAAGCCGGATGTGGAGGTCCTTGGCTGGCATGGTTACACGTGGTCTGTGGTTGTGAGGCCGGTTGGACATAATGCCAAACTCTCTAAAACGACGTTGGAGGCGGCTTAGGGTAGAGAAATCAACATGTAATTCTCTGGCAACAGCTCTGGTGGACATTCCTGCAGTCAGCATGCCAATTGCACGCTCCCTCAAAACTTGAGACATCTCTGGCATTGTGTTGTGTGACAAAACTGCACATTTTAGAGTGGCCTTTTATTGTGCCCAGCACAAGGTACACCTGTGTAATGATCATGCTGTTTAATCACCTCCTTCATATGCCACACCTGTCAGGTGGATGGATTATCTTGGCAAAGGAGAAATGCTCACTAACAGGGATGTAAAGAAATTTGAGCAGAAAATAAATAAGAAATAAACTTATTGTGCGTATGGAGAATTTCTGGGATCTTTTATTTCAGCTCATGAAACATTTAAATGTATTTTATTTGTTATTATTATTATTATAATAATTATTATCTATTTATTTCCTACATAAACGCTCCCTCTCCTCTCTCAGCTCTGGTCTGTCTCATTATTTTCCCGTGGAATTAATTCTCATAGACACATATAAATTATTGTTTAACGAGAAGCTGTATCCTATAAATTATTCAAAACACCTGGGATTACAATATGAGATCAAATGATAGGAGAGAAGAGTGTACTCTCTGCTGGAGGCAGCAGCCCACACACGAGCCCCCCCCCACCCCCCCACCCCCCCCACCCCCCACTGCCTCCCCCACCATCCTCCCTGGTTTGATGTTACACACTATCTGGTTATGTGAGAATAATTGAGGAGAAATAGTGTGGCGGTGTGTGTGACTGTGTAGCATATGATATGGCATGGTTTTTGTAGACCGTATATACACTGAACAAAAATATAAATGCAACATGTAAAGTGTTGGCCCCATGTTTCACGAGCTGAAATAAAAAATCCCAGACATTTTACATATGCACAAAAAGCCTATTTATCTTAAATGTTGTGCACAAATTTTTTTACATCCCTGTTAGTGAGCATTTCTCCTTTGCCAAGATAATTTATCCACCTGACAGGTGTGGCATATCAAGAAGCTGATTAAACAGCATGATCATTACACAGGTGCACCGTGTGCTGGGGACAATAAAAGGCCACTTTAAAATGTGCAGTTTTGTCACACAAGACAATGCCATAGATGTCTCAAGTTTTGAGGGAGTGTGCAATTGGAATGCTGACTGCAGGAATGTCCACCAGAACTGTTGCCAGATAATTTAATGTTAATTTCTCTACCACAAGCCGGCTGATGAGTAATTCTGTCTGTAATAAAGCCCTTTTGTGGGGGAAAACTCATTCTGATTGGCTGGGCCTGGCTCCCCAGTGGGTGCGCCTGGCTGCCAAATGGGTGGGCCTACAGTGCATTTGGAAAGTATTCAGACCTCTTCCCTTTTTCCACATTTTGTTACGTTACAGTCTTATTCTAAAATTGATTAAATAAAAAAATGTCCTCGTCAATCTACACACAATACCCCATAATGACAAAGCAAAAACTGGTTTTTAGAAATGTTAGCAGATTTATACAAAAAAACAAACAGAAATGCGCTAGAGAACAGCGCCGGAGAAGATGGCTGCCGTTTTACAGCCCTCTAACCAATTGTACTATTATGTGTGTTTTTCGGCGTTATTTGTAATTTATTTTGTACATAATGTTTCTGCCATCGTCTCTTATAACCAAAAAGAGCTTCTGGATATCAGGACAGCGATTACTCACCTCGTATTGGACGAAGATTTTTTCTTCAACGAGGCGGCCGCGAAGGATATCAAACAGACACCCGACAAGGCCCAAATCCCCGTCATTCGCGTGAGGAAAAGACGGAGATATCGTGGACGTAGATCGGGGTGCCTTGTAAGGATCCGACGGCGAGCGAGTAAACTGCCTCTTCCATCAATCCTATTAGCCAACGTTCAATCATTTGAAAATAAATTGGATGACTTAAGATTACGGTTATCCTACCAACGGGACATTAAAAACTGTAATATCTTATGTTTCACCGAGTCGTGGCTGAACGACGACATGGATTTCATACAGCTAGCGGGCTATACGCTACATCGGCAGGATAGAACGGCTGACTCCGGTAAAACAAGGGGTGGCGGTCTGTGTATATTTGTAAACAACAGCTGGTGCACAAAATCAAATACTAAGGAAATACTAAGGAAGTCTCGAGGTTTTGCTCGCCTGAGGTAGAGTATCTTATGATAAGCTGTAGACCACACTATTTACCAAGAGAGTTTTCATCTATATTTTTCATAGCTGTCTATTTACCACCACAAACCAATGCTGGCATTAAGATTGCACTGAATGAGTTGTACAAGGCCATAAATCAACAGGAAAACGCTCATCCAGATGCAGCGCTCCTAGTGGCCGGGGACTTTAATGCAGGGAAACTTACATCCGTTCTACCTAATTTCTACCAGCATGTTAAATGTGCAACCAGAAGAAAACAAACTCTAGACCACCTTTACTCCACACACAGAGACGCATACAAAGCTCTCCCTCGCCCTCCATTTGGCAAATCTGACCATAACTCTATCCTCCTGATTCCTGCTTGTAAGCAAAAACTAAAGCAGGAAGCACCAGTGACTCGGTTAATAAAAAAGTGGTCAGATGACGCAGATGCTAAGCTACAGGACTGTTTTGCTAGCACAGACTGGAACATGTTCCGGGATTCTTCAGACAGCATTGAGGAGTACACCACATCAGTCACTGGCTTCATCAATAAGTGCATCGATGATGTCGTCCCCACAGTGACCGTACGTACATACCCCAACCAGAAGCCATGGATTACAGGAAACATCCGCACTGAGCTAAAGGGTAGAGCTGCCGCTTTCAAGGAACGGGACTCTAACCCGGACGCTTATAAGAAATCCCGCTATGACCTCCGACGAACCATCAAACAGGCAAATAGTCAATACAGGACTAAGATTGAATCGTACTACACTGGCTCTGACGCTCGTCGGATGTGGCAGGGCTTGAAAACTATTACAGACTACAAAGGGAAGCACAGCCGCGAGCTGCCCAGTGACACAAGCCTACCAGACGAGCTAAACCACTTCTATGCTCGCTTCGAGGCAAGCAACACTGAAGCATGCATGAGAGCACCAGCTGTTCCGGATGACTATGTGATCACGCTCTCCGTAGCCGATGTGAGTAAGACTTTTAAGCAGGTCAACATTCACAAGGCCGCAGGGCCAGACGGATTACCAGGATGTGTACTCCGAGCATGTGCTGACCAACTGGCAAGTGTCTTCACTGACATTTTCAACATGTCCCTGACTGAGTCTGTAATACCAACATGTTTCAAGCAGACCACCATAGTCCCCGTGCCCAAGGACTCTAAGATAACCTGCCTAAATGACTACCGACCCGTAGCACTGACGTCTGTAGCCATGAAGTGCTTTGAAAGGCTGGTCATGGCTCACATCAACAGCATTATCCCAGAAACCCTAGACCCACTCCAATTTGCATACCGCCCCAACAGATCCACAGAGGATGCAATCTCTATTGCACTCCACACTGCCCTTTCCCACCTGGACAAGAGGAACACCTACGTGAGAATGCTATTCATTGACTACAGCTCAGCATTCAACACCATAGTGCCCTCTAAGCTCATCACTAAGCTAAGGATCCTGGGACTAAACACCTCCCTCTGCAACTGGATCCTGGACTTCCTGACGGGCCGCCCCCAGGTGGTAAGGGTAGGTAACAACACATCTTCCACACTGATCCTCAACACGGGGGCACCTCAGGGGTGCGTGCTCAGTCCCCTCCTGTACTCTCTGTTCTCCCATGACTGCATGGCCAGGCACGACTCCAACACCATCATTAAGTTTGCCGACGACACAACAGTGGTAGGCCTGATCACCGACAACGATGAGACAGCCTATAGGGAGGAGGTCAGAGACCTGGCCGTGTGGTGCCAGGACAACAACCTCTCCCTCAACGTGACCAAGACAAAGGAGATGATTGTGGACTACAGGAAAAAAAAGAGGACTGAGCACGCCCCCATTCTCATCGACGGGGCTGTAGTGGAACAGGTTGAGAGCTTCAAGTTCCTTGGTGTCCACATCACCAACGAACTATCATGGTCCAAACACACCAAGACAGTCGTGAAGAGGGCACGACAAAGCCTATTTCCCCTCAGGAGACTGAAAAGATTTGGCATGGGTCCTCAGATCCTCAAGAAATTCTACAGCTGCACCATCGAGAGCATCCTGACTGGTTGCATCACCGCCTGGTATGGCAACTGCTTGGCCTCCGACCGCAAGGCACTACAGAGGGTAGTGCGTACGGCCCAGTACATCACTGGGGCCAAGCTTCCTGCCATCCAGGACCTCTATACCAGGCGGAGTCAGAGGAAGGCCCTCAAAATTGTCAAAGACTCCAGCCACCCTAGTCATAGACTGTTCTCTCTGCTACCGCACGGCAAGCGGTACCGGAGTGCCAAGTCTAGGTCCAAAAGACTTCTCAACAGCTTCTACCCCCAAGCCATAAGACTCCTGAACAGCTAATCATGGCTACCCGGACTATTTGCACTGCCCCCCCACCCCATCCTTTTTACGCTGCTGCTACTCTGTTAATTGTTAATTATTTATGCATAGTCACTTTAACTCTACCCACATGTACATATTACCTCAACTACCTCAACTAGCCGGTGCCCCCGCACATTGACTCTGCAACGGTACCCCCCTGTATATATAGCCTTGATTTGATTTATTTACATAAGAATTCAGACCCTTTGCTATGAGACTCGAAATTGAGCTCAGGTGCATCCTGTTTCCATTGATCATCCTTGAGATGTTTCTACAACTTGATTGGAGTCCATCTGTGGTAAATTCAATCTATTGGAAATGATTTGGAAAGGCACACACCTGTCTATATAAGGTCCCACAGTTGACAGTGCATGTCAGAGAAAAAAACCAAGCCATGAGGTCGAAGGAATTGTCTGTAGAGTTCCGAGACAGGATTGTGACGAGGCACAGATCTGGGGAAGGGTACCAAAACATTTCTGCAGCATTAAACACAGTGGCCTCCATCATTCTTAAATGGAAGAAGTTTGGAACCACCAAGACTCTTCCTAGAGCTGGCCGCCTGGCCAAACTGAGCAATCAGGGGGAGAAGGGCCTTGGTCAGCGAGGTGAACAAGAACCCGATGGTCACTCTGACAGAGCTCCAGAGTTCCTCTGTGGAGATTGGAGAACCTTCCAGAAGGACAACCATCTCTGCAGCACTCCACCAATCAGGCCTTTATGGTAGAGTGGCCAGACGAAAGCCACTCCTCAGTAAAAGGCACATGACAGCCCGCTTGGAGTTTGCCAAAAGAAGGAAACCCATCACCATCCCTACCGTGAAGCATGGTGGTGGCAGCATCATGCTGTGGGGATGTTTTTCAGCGGCAGGGACTGGGAGACTAGTCAGGATCGAGGGAAAGATGAACGGAGCAAAGTACAGAGAGATCCTTGATGCACTCAGGACCTCAGACTGGGGCGAAGGTTTACCTTCCAACAGGACAACGACCCTAAGCACACAGCCAAAACAACGGAGTGGCTTCAGGACGAATCTCGGAATGTCCTTGAGTGGCTCAGCCAGAGCCCGGACTTGAACCCGATCGAACATCTCTGGAGAGACCTGAAAATAGCTGTGCAGCGACGCTCCCCATCCAACCTGACAGAGCTTAAGAGGATCTACAGAGAAGAATGGGAGTAACTCCCAAATACAGGTGTGCCAAGCATGTAGCGTCATACCCAAGAAGACTCAAGGCTGTAATCGCTGCCAAAGGTGCTTCAACAAAGTACTGAGTAAAGGGTCTGAATACTTATGTAAATGTGATATTTCAGTTTTTTATTTTAAATACATTTGCACAAAAGTCTAAAAACCTGTTTTTGCTTTGTCATTATGGGGTATTGTGTGTAGATTTATGAGGGAAACTATTTAATCAATTTTAGAATAAGGCTGTAACGTTACAAAAAGTGAAGTGGTCTGAATACTTTCCGAATGCACTGTATGCCATCCAAGGCCCAACTATGGCTGTCCCCCTGCCGCTATGCAGAGATTGATGCCATGTCTGCAAAGCATTTTTCATTTTACAGAATAATTATTAATATGTCATGTTTTGATAAACACTTAATGCTAACCATCATGATAACCATATAAAAGTTACTTTACGTTTGCTTGTCACCAACTTTACATAGACAAAAGTAGCCTATTTTTGCTCAATAGAGAGTAAGTCTATTTTGCTTATTTTGTTCTATAGAATGTTGCTTCTTTGTAAGAAAACATAGACACATACAGAAACAAATGATGTTAGCCTTCAACCACTTTTGTGGTCTTAGTGAATTGAAAGAATGGACTAGGCAGATAAAGAAGCCGAAGCCGTTTTGTTTATTATAAAAGTACTCCTCTGGTAGATAATAATTGGGTCTTGAGAGAGAGAGAGAGAGAAAGAGAGGAGAGAGAAGAGAGAGATGAGAGAGATAAGAGAGAGATAGAAGAGAGAGTAGAGAGAGAGATAGAGAGAGAGAGAGAGAGAGAGAGAGATAGTAGATAGAGATCATGAGATCGAGAGAGAGAGCAAGAGATGAGAGAGATCTCTAGCCGAGAGAGAGAGAGAGATCATAATTCTCGATCTAGAGAGAGAGAGCTTAGAAATCGCGCCGTACGCTCTCTTCGCTCTCGCGAGCTCTCTCTCTCTCGCTAACTCTCTCTCTCTCTCCTCGATCTCTCTCTCTCTCGCCTCTCTCTCTTTACTTCTCTCTCTTCTCTCGCTCGCTTCTCCAGATATGAGGTGTGGTGCTTTCGGTGTTGTGATGGGTAGTGTGTAACTGTGTGAGATGTGTGTATGTGGTGACAGCTGAGTGTGGTTTAGTCGTGTATGTGTGGGTGGGATATAGGGCATAAGGAGGGAGCCAATAGCTCCAACTTCCCCCTCCAACTGCATGCATGCGTATGTAAACGCAGTACATAGTGCCAGAAAGTTTCAGAGTTGGAACACAGTCAGAAAGAGACAATGGGTGTACTCCAGTGCCACCTTCAGGTCACCTTCTCTTTTTATATCTTCACTAACCCCTACCCCACCCCTCAAAACTCCTCAGAACTAACTAAAGGAGAGGGAGGGAGAGAAGAGGACGTAGGGATAGAGTTCTGAGAGATAGCGGGAGAGGAGAGGACGTAGGGATAGAGTTCTGAGAGATAGAGGGAGAGGAGAGGACGTAGGGATAGAGTTCTGAGAGATAGAGGGAGAGGAGAGGACGTATGGATAGAGTTCTGAGAGATAGCGGGAGCGAGATTGCAGGGGATCTCTCTCACAAACCCCAAATCCAGGCCTCTCCTCCAACAGAACAGATGGATAGATGTCTTTGTAAACCCACTCACTGGAACGGATAGGGATGAGAGACTATAGAAAGAGAGAGCGAGAGATAGAGAGAGAGATAGAGAGAGCAACTGTAGAGAGAGAGAGAGAGAGCTAGAAAGAGAGCGAGACCGTAGAGAGAGCAAGAGAGAGAGAGAGACCGTAGAAAGCGAGAGAGAGAGACAGAGACCCCATAGGGGACAGTCCCCAATCCTCTACCCCACTCCCTTCCTCTCCCCGCCTGTGCCACCTCCGATCATGGATACAGACACAACTCAGCCCCCTTGACACAACAACAGAATGGTGGTGCCTGCTCTGCTCAATGCTCCCTCCCTCATGAATACTCCCAATTCTCTGTAAGGAGAAGAGAAGAGAGGGAAGAGAGTAGTTTGGAACTCTCACTAGGGATGATCCTCTTCTTTTTTATTCATTTCAATTACAAGGGCTGTTATTCCTGCAGGGGCACAGTATGATGCCATGTGATCCACTCTAATGTAGTGGGGAGCAGGCTGCATGGAGAATACATGTTAAAGATAGCAGCTACTGTAATGTAGTGGGGAGCAGGCTACATGGAGAATACATGTTAAAGATAGCAGCTACTGTAATGTAGTGGGGAGCAGGCTACATGGAGAATACATGTTAAAGATAGCAGCTACTATAATGTAGTGGGGAGCAGGCTACATGGAGAATACATGTTAAAGATAGCAGCTACTGTAATGTAGTGGGGAGCAGGCTACATGGAGAATACATGTTAAAGATAGCAGCTACTGTAATGTAGTGGGGAGCAGGTGTAACCAGTGTGAAATGGCTAACTAGTTAGCGGTGCGCGTTAGTAGCGTTTGAATCGGTGACGTCACTCAAACATAGACAGGCAGTAGAGGTGTTCAATGGCTAACACACACACACACACACACACACACACACACACACAGTTGAAAAGAGACAGTTAACACCAGCCTTAGTGTAATGAATACTATTAGAGAAATCCTGCAGTGGAGTATTTTTGTTTTCCTCTAGGTGAAGTATGCATTATTTAGTTGTGAGTTCTTCTCCTTGTTCAACTTGTATTAATGCATTTGAATGACATCAGTTGAGTGTTGATAATTAGATGCTTTAAGTTCCTCTTCTGAGTTCATATATTCTGCGTAAAGCTGTCCAATCATTCGCTCCGGATCAGGATGGGCTTTGTGAAAGCCCAACTGTACCACCCCGCCTCAGAGTGCTGATGGTTACCACTTAGACTTGTCTTCACCACTATCTCTTCTACCTCTTCTTTCAAGACTGTTTTTCATCTATAAGTAAACTAAAATTATAACAAGCCAATACAATATTTTGAAGAGTTTCTTATGACCACACTGCAGTCTCCATCCAATACCTACCTGGCTGGCATTTAGTTTGTACTGATGATACATCAGTTGTATGCATACTATAGATAGTTAATCAATAACTACAGATATTCTGTATAGCTTCTGTAGATATTCAGGTAGTTAAAATTCCATCAGATACATCTACTTTGTCAAGGTTAGGTTATCTAAGGTATAACAACTCACTAGCTTATCTAAGGTACACTACATGACCAGAAGTATGTGGACACCTGCTCGTCGAACATCTCATTCCAAAATTATGGGCATTAATATGGAGTTGGTCCCACCTTTGCTGCTATAATAGCCTCCACTCTTCTGGGAAGGCTTTCCACTAGATGTTGGAACATTGCTGTGGGGTCTTGCTTCAATTCAGCCACAAAAGCATTAGTGAGGTCGGGCACCGACGTTGACCAATTAGGCCTGGCTCGCAGTCGGCATTCCAATTCAACCCAAAGGTGTTCGATGGGGTTGAGGTCAGCAGGCCAGTCAAGTTCTTCCACACCGATCTCGACAAACCATTTCTGTATGGACCTCGCTTATTGCACGGGTCATGGTCATGCTGAAACAGGAAAGGGCCTTCCCCAAACTGTTGCCACAAAGTTGGAAGCACAGAATCGTCTAGAATGTCATTGTATGCCGTAACTGTCACGCCCTGGCTCTGAGGACTCTTTAATGTTGAGCCAGGGTGTTAGTTCCTATGTTTAGTTGTTCTATGTTTTCTTTCTAGATCGTTTAGATCTATGTTGGCCAGGGTGGTTCCCAATCAGAGGCAGCTGTAGCTCGTTGTCTCTGATTGGGGAACCATACTTAGGCAGCCTGTTTTGCACTGTTGATTGTGGGATCTTGTTCTGTATAGGTTTGTGTTGGTGAACCTTTAGACTTCACGTATCGTTTTGTTGTTGTTGGTGTAAAGTACTCATTAAAAGATGTACGCCTATCACGCTGCGCCTTGGTCCGCTTCTAATAACGATCGTGACAGTAACGTTAACATTTCCCTTCACTGTGTGCTCGATTTTATACACCTGTCAGCAACGGGTGTGGCTGAAATAGCCGAATCCACTAATTCTGAAGTGGTGTCCACATACTTTTGTATATATAGTGTATAACAACTCACAAACTGCCTCCCAGCATGTAATTTCTAGCAGTAGGAGTCAGGGCCGTGGCTGTGCAGGGAATTTATTCTGTATCTGTAACTGCCAAAATAACTGCAGATAATTAGTCCTCTCAGAATGCTGGGTGTCTCTTAACAAAGACACCTGTGCTGCCTGTGGTGTACGATGCACAGCGCTACGTACCGTAGAGTGATTGTCATTTTTAATCTAGCGCTCCCGCAGAGACTTTCGTTGCACCAGCCCAGTCTGCAGGGGGCCAGAGGTGTGTGTGTTGGTGTGTGTAAGTTGGTGGAGGGTTGTGTGTGTGTGTGTGTGTGTGTGTGTGTGTGTGTGTGTGTGTGTGCGCGCGCGCGCTTTCCATACTCAGACTCCCTTTTATGAATATGCTCATCATTGTCTGGAGATTTTGAAGAGTCACAGCAGATGCTGGACAGATGTTGGACAGTAAATTGACATTCAAATATCCACGGACTTCATAAATTAAGAATAATTCTCTAAGAAATATAAGAGGACTGAAATGATCTGCAGTCCAGAGGGACTGAGAACAGGAGAACAAATTCCTCCAAAAGAAACAGTCATTTGTTTTCTACACCTTCTCTTCCATTGCTTGCCGCCTTTCATAACTTTGATGCCAACCAGACAGACAGACGGACTAAATCCTCTGATTTTTCTCCCCCCAAAAGAGAAAATTAAAGAACAAAGCGCCAAATAAACCCTTTGCAATTCTTCTCCAGTTCAGTCATCCTCATCCTAGACGGTGCCAGGTTGGGGAAATCATTGAAATGGTTTCCCCACTCTCCTCTCCCTCTCTCCCTCCCCCTCTCCTCTCCCTCTCTCCCTCCCTTCTCTCCCTCTCTCCTCTCCTCAACTGGCATCTCATTCAGATGCCCGTGTCTGATGGCCCGAGCCAATTTGCAGACCTGGGAGGCACCCCTACCCTCAGATCTGGGAGGCACCCCTTCCCTCAGACCTGGGAGGCACCCCTTCCCTCAGACCTGGGAGGCACCCCTTCCCTCAGACCTGGGAGGCACCCCTACCCTCAGATCTGGAGGCACCCCTTCCCTCAGACCTGGGAGGCACCCCTTCCCTCAGACCTGGGAGGCACCCCTTCCCTCAGACCTGGGAGGCACCCCTTCCCTCAGACCTGGGAGGCACCCCTTCCCTCAGACCTGGGAGGCACCCCTTCCCTCAGACCTGGGAGGCACCCCTTCCCTCAGACCTGGGCATTGTGCCTCCCACCCAACATACACACACACAGCTACCTGGCAAAGACGAGAGAGAATAATTATTTTTATCCCCCAAACGCACTGGTTATGCACCAATGATTTCAAATGCCCGCCTCACATTGTCAGGGGTGATTTTGGCGCGGTGCCAAACCTATTATATTGATCTCTCTTTCTCTGGATTTCAATGGCAACAGACAATGGTGATTTAAAGCAGAGCATATTAGGGAAATACAATGGATGTGTGTGTGTGTATGTGTGTGTGTGTGTGTTTAATCGCTTGTAGACGATGACATTCTCACACTTACTATCATGTTCATGTCCAATATATCCTAATTTGTACCCCATTTACTTCTCTAAAGATCTAGATGTACATTATAATTAGCTTCAGATAGACAACCATTCTCTCATGTCATGTCAGGATCCGAATACTGTAGTTAAGCCATTCTTTACTGCTTATTGCATGCTGACATCCAGGTCTCCATTCCTCAGAGTCCCCTCACTACCTGGCATGTCAGAACTGGCTCTAATGGAAGCGATCAGACCTTCGATGGCCAACACGGGAATATTCAAATATTGAAACTGGCAGGGAGCAGCCTGTCGGTTAATGAGCATGTCTATGAGAAAATGATTTGCTTGTTTCCAGAGAGGAAAATCACAGAGAATGGCTAAATGAAAATCCTCTGTAGAGAAGAGACTGGATCAAGAGCAATGGTACGATTGCTGGAGGGGCTGAGACTGGATCAGGAGCTATGGTACGATGCTGGAGGGGATGAGACTGGATCAGGAGCTATGGTACGATGCTGGAGGGGCTGAGACTGGATCAGGAGCTATGGTACGATGCAGGATGGGCTGAGACTGGATCAGGAGTTATGGTACAGTGCTGGAAGGACAGACTGGATCAGGAGCTATGGTACGGTGCTGGAGGGACTGAGACTGGATCAGGAGTTATGGTTCAGTGGTGGAAGGTCAGACTGGATCAGGCACTATAATACGGTGCTGGAAGGACAGATTGGATCTGGAGTTATGGTACAGTGCAGGAAGGACAGACTGGATCAGGAGCTATGGTACGGTGCTGGAAGGACAGACTGGATTAGGAGCTATGGTACGGTGCTGGATGGACTGAGACTGGATCAGGAGCCATGGTACGGTGCTGGAAGGACAGACTGGATCTGGAGCTATGGTACAGTGCTGGAGGGTCAGACTGGATCAGGAGCTATGGTACAGTGCTGAAGGGACTGAGACTGGATCAGGAGCTATGGTACGGTGCTGGAAGGACAGACTGGATCAGGAGCTATGGTACGGTGCTGGAAGGACAGACTGGATCAGGAGCTATGGTACGGTGCTGGAAGGACAGACTGGATCAGGAGCTATGGTACGGTGCTGGAGGACAGACTGGATCAGGAGCTATGGTATGATGCTGGAAGGACTGACTGGATCAGGAGCTATGGTACGGTTCTAGAAGGACAGACTGGATCAGGAGCTATGGTACGGTGCTGGAAGGACAGACTGGATCAGGAGCTATGGTACGGTGCTGAAGGGCCTGTATTACGAGGCCAGACCAGTGAAATACATTGCTCTCGCTCCCGTTTCTCTCCCTCTCCTTCTCTCGTTCTCGGTGCCATCGTCATTAGGACAGTGAGAGGACAGTTGGTTAGTGTGTCTCTGGCTTTCATTAGAGTGAGGACAACAGAGGTAGCTAACAGTCTGTACTTTGGAGTGGAGGTCACCTCAGTCTCAGGGGAATTTATTATACGGAGTGGCTGCGTATCCGACATTTCTGGACCGTTCTTCCCGACAGTTAAAGGTCCCGAAGCTTATAAAATAAAATAAAATAAATTGGTCATTTAGCAGACGCTCTTATCCAGAGCGACTTACAGGAGCAATTAGGGTTAAGTGCCTTGCTCAAGGGCACATCGACAGATTTTTCACCTAGTCGGCTTGGGGAGCATTTGCAGGGTTCTCTGCTTTACACTCTGCTCTACTTGTTCGGCTGCCCAGAGGAACAGGCTACTCTGGCCAATGGTGCTCGTTTTAATAAGTTAGCTCAATGCTGTATACATTTTTGGGTCCGGAAAAGTCAGATCCGCAGCCTTGGCCTTGATATAAAGACAATAATAACAAAATGGTTGTTTTGCAGGCACTTCTGTCTTAAGCCATGTGGTAATCAAACCCAAAACCTATCACAATGATGATTGTGATTGCATTATTTATCAACAGAGCACCTAAAAGCCATTGAAATATCACAAACTTTGCAATAGTCAATGGATCAATATTGATATTAATAATCAATCAATAAATCAGTCAATAGATCAGTTCATTACATCTCACCAATATACTGCTGCAGTCTGTCAACACTTCCCCATCAGTCTCCTAGGTATGCATCTGCATAGCTTCATGCCTACACAGCACACACACGCACACACAGCACAAACACACAGCACACACACACACACACACACACAACACAACACACACACACAGCACACAAACACAACACACACACACAGCACACAAACACAACACACACACACAGCACACACACACACAGCACACACACACACCACACACGCGCGTACACACACACAGCACACATACACCCACACAAAATGGAGGGCAGTGCAGCTGTGAGGTTCCAATTCAGAACTAATTTGAGTCGGTGTGAGCCCCCTACTCGCTATGGCGTCGCCATAGAGACCCAGGGGAGCCCTATCACAGCTCTATATGCAAATATCCTTCCACCTGGCCAACAGCCTGGGCAAGCTGAGACCCACCGCTTATTTATGCAAATCTCAGAGAGAGCACAACACTGAACAGAGCGCACACACACATGCACACACACACACACGCACACACAAACACACACGCTGCCGGCTATATCTCACTGGGAGAATAGAGTTCATTTGCTGTCCTGAGGAAAACAGAAAAGAGACTTGAGGACCATTAGAGAAAGTAATATTAGAGGAGTGGAGAGGAAGGTCATTTAGGTTAGTGTGTGATATTAGAGGGGTAAAGGGGAAGGTCATTTAGGTTAGTGTGTGATATTAGAGGGGTAAAGGGGAAGGTCATTTAGGTTAGTGTGTGATATTAGAGGGGTAAAGGGGAAGGTCATTTAGGTTAGTGTGTGATATTAGAGGGGTAAAGGGGAAGGTCATTTAGGTTAGTGTGTGATATTAGAGGGGTAAAGGGGAAGGTCATTTAGGTTAGTGTGTGATATTAGAGGGGTAAAGGGGAAGGTCATTTAGGTTAGTGTGTGATATTAGAGGGGTAAAGGGGAAGGTCATTTAGGTTAGTGTGTGATATTAGAGGGGTAAAGGGGAAGGTCATTTAGGTTAGTGTGTGATATTAGAGGGGTAAAGGGGAAGGTCATTTAGGTTAGTGTGTGATATTAGAGGGGTAAAGGGGAAGGTCAAATAGGTTAGTGTGTGATATTAGAGGGGTAAAGGGGAAGGTCAAATAGGTTAGTGTGTGATATTAGAGGGTTAAAGAGGAAGGTCAAATAGGTTAGTGTGTGATATTAGAGGGGTAAAGGGGAAGGTCATTTAGGTTAGTGTGTGAAATTGTCACGCCCTGACCTTAGAGATCACCTGTATTCTCTGTTTGGTTAGGTCAGGGTGTGATTTGGGATAGATTCTAGTTTATGTATTTCTATGTTGGCAGGGTGTGGTTCCCAATCAGAGGCAGCTGTCGATCGTTGTCTCTGATTGGGGATCATACTTAGGCAGCCATTTTGCCTACCTATGTTGTGGGATCTTGTTTCTGTTTCGGATTGTTGCTGTTAGCCTTTAGAACTTCACGTTCAGTTGCTTTTGTTATTTTGTCAAGTGTTTATTATAATAATTAAACATGTACGCATACCACGCTGCACCTTGGTCCAATCCTTTATATAACGAACGTGACAGAAGTTCCCACCACCAACGGACCAAGCAGCGTGGCCAGGAGGAGCAGACTCCCTGGACACAGGTGGGGAAGACATTTTGGACATGGGAGGAGATATTAGCCGGTAAAGGACCCTGGGAGAAGAAGGAAGCCCAGGAAGGAGAGGATCAACGGTGACGCCGACGGTGCCGACCGCGAAGGAAGCACGAGCGGCAGCCCCAATCAAAAAATGTTTGGACGGGTTGTGCCTGCTCCTCGCACCAAACCAGTGGTGCGTGTCTCCAGTCCGGTACGGCCCGTTCCTGCTCCTCGCACCAAACAAGTGGTACGTGTCCCTAGCCTGGTAAGGCCCGTGCCTGCTCCTCACTTTTATACAACGAACGTGACAGATATTAGAGGGGTAAAGGGGAAGGTCAAATAGGTTAGTGTGTGATATTAGAGGGGTAAAGGGGAAGGTCAAATAGGTTAGTGTGTCAAAGATGGCGCCGATAGGCATGGCCAACCTATTTCTGGCTCCTAAGAAACTTTGCAGTATTTAGTTTTTTTGTGTGTTATTTCCAACGTTATTAGCCCAGAATATTTTTTGCATTATTACATACAGCCGGAAAGAACTTTTGGATATCAGAGCGGCGGTAACTCACCAGCATTTTGACTTTCCTGAATTTGATTTTTGTTCATACCCCCCAAGGCGATTGAACTTATCCCAGAGGCTGCTCCAAGATGCGCCGGCGGAGAAGAGGTATTCGGAGTGCACTTTTAGTCCGACTCAGGAGGCGTGCACAACATCCACGAGCTCAGGGTGAGGATCTCCTTCTAGAGAGACATCAAGGACTGTAACATACTCTGTTTCACGGAATCATGGCTCTTTCCGGATATACTGTCCCCGTCCATACAGCCAGCTGGGTTCTCAGTACATCGTGCAGATAGGAATAAAGAACTATCCGGGAAGAAGAAAGGCGGAGGTGTATGTTTCATGATTAACTACTCATAGTTTGATTGTGGTAACATACAGGAACTCAAGTCCTTTTGTACACCCGACCTAGAATACCTCACAATCGTGTATATTCCCCCTCAAGCCGATACAAGGAACTACTCTGGACTTTGTGCAAACTGGAAACCGCATAACTCTCGACCATTGTTACTCTCCCTTCCGGGATGGCTACAAGGCCCTAACCCGCCCTCCCTTCGGCAAATCAGATCACGACTCTATTCTGCTCCTCCTTTCCTATAGGCAGAAACTCAAACAGGAAGTACCTGTGCTAAGGTCTATTCAACACTGGTCTGACCAATCGGAATCCATACTTCAAGATTGTTTTGATCACGCGGACTGGGATATGTTCCGGGTTGCCTCTGAGAATAACATTGACGTATACACTGACACGGTGACTGTGTTCATTAGGAAGTGTATAGGGGATGTTGTTCCCACTGTGACGATTAAAACCTCTCCAAACCCAAAAAACTTGGATGGATGGCAGCATTTGCGCAAAACCACCGCATTTAACCACAGCAAGGTGACTGGGAATATGTTTGAATACAAACAGTCCAGTTATGCCCCCCGTAAAGCAATCAAACAGGCAAAACGTCAGTACAGGGACAAAGTGGAGTGGCAATTAAACGGCTCAGACACCAGACATACAGTATGTGGCAGGGGCTCCAGACAATCACGGATTATAAAGGGAAAACCAGCCACGTCACCGAAATCGACGTCTTGCTCCCGGACAAGCTAAACACCTTCTTTGCCCGCTTTGAGGATAACATAGTGCCGCTGACGGTGGCCACTCCTGAGGACTGTGAGCTCTCATTCTCAGTGGCTGACGTAAGACATTTAGGCATGTTAACCCTGGCAACCCTAGCCACGTCCTCAGAGCATGCGCAGACCATCATGCTGGAGTGTTTACAGACATATTCAGTCTCTCCATTTCCAAGTCTGCTGTCCCCACTTGCTTCAAGATGTCCACCATTGTTCCTGTATCCAAGAAAGCGAAGGTAACTGAACAAAATGACTATCACCCCTTAGCACTCACTTCTGTCATCATGAAGTGCTTTGAGAGGCTAGTCAAGGATCATATCACCTCCACATTACCCAACACCCTAGACCCACTTCAATTTGCATACTGCCCAAATAGATCCACGGATGATCCAATCGCCATCACTGCCCTAGCCCATCTGGACAAGAGGAATAGCTATGTAAGAATGCTGTTCATTGACTACACAGCTCAGCCTTCAACACCATAGTATTCTCCAAGCTCATCATTAACCTAGTAGGACCCTGGGTCTGAAAATCGCCCTGTGCAACTGGGTCCTGGCCTTCCTGACGGGCCGCCCCAAGGTGGTGAAGGTAAGCAACAACACCTCCACTACGCTGATCCTCAACACAGGGGCCCCACAAGGGTGTGTGCTCAGCCCCCTCCTGGACTCCCTGTTCACCCATGACTGCGTGGCCACGCATGCCTCCAACTCAATCATCAAGTTTGCAGATGACACAACAGTGGTAGGCCTGATTACCAACAACGACGAGACAGCCTACAGGGAGGAGGTGAGGGCCCTGGCGGAGTGGTGCCAGGAAAATAACCTCTCCCTCAATGTCAACAAAACGAAGGAGCTGATTATGGACTTCAGGAGACAGCAGAGGGAGCACGCCCCTATCCACATCGATGGGGCTGCAGTGGAGAAGGTGAAAAGCTTCAAGTTCCTTGGCGTACACATCACTGATAATCTGAAATGGTCCACCCACACAGACAGTGTGGTGAAGAAGGCGCAACAGCGCCTCTTCAACCACAGGAGGCTGAAGAAATTCAGCTTGGCCCCTAAGACCATCACAAACTTTGACAGATGCACCATTGAGAGCATCCTGTCTGTATCACCACCTGGAACAGCAACTGCACCGTCCACAACCGCAGGACTCTACAGAGGGTGGTGCGGTCTGACCAACGCATCACTGGGAGCATACTGCCTGCCCTCCAGGACATCTACAGCATCCGGTGTCACAGGAAGGCCAAGAAGATCATCAAGGACCTCAGCCACCCGAGCCACGGCCTGTTCACGCCACTATCATTCAGAAGGCGAGGTCAAAGGTGCATCAATGCTGGGACCGAGAGACTGAAAAACAACTTCTATCTCAGACTGTTAAATAGCCATCACTAGCCGGTCTCCACCCAGTACCATGCCCTGAATTAGTCACTGTCACTAGCCGGCTATCACCCGGTTACTCAACCTGCAGCTTAGAGGCTGCTGCCCTATGTACAGTGGGGAAAAAAAGTATTTAGTCAGCCACCAATTGTGCAAGTTCTCCCACTTAAAAAGATGAGAGAGGCCTGTAATTTTCATCATAGGTACACGTCAACTATGACAGACAAAATGAGAAAAAAAATTCCAGAAAATCACATTGTAGGATTTTTAATGAATTTATTTGCAAATTATGGTGGAAAATAAGTATTTGGTCAATAACAAAAGTTTTTTAGTACTTTGTTATATACCCTTTGTTGGCAATGACACAGGTCAAACGTTTTCTGTAAGTCTTCACAAGGTTTTCACACACTGTTGCTGGTATTTTGGCCCATTCCTCCATGCAGATCTCCTCTAGAGCAGTGATGTTTTGGGGCTGTCACTGGGCAACACAGACTTTCAACTCCCTCCAAAGATTTTCTATGGTGTTGAGATCTGGAGACTGGCTAGGCCACTCCAGGACCTTGAAATGCTTCTTACGAAGCCACTCCTTCGTTGCCCGGGCGGTGTGTTTGGGATCATTGTCATGCTGAAAGACCCAGCCACGTTTCATCTTCAATGCCCTTGCTGATGGAAGGAGGTTTTCACTCAAAATCTCACGATACATGGCCCCATTCATTCTTTCCTTTACACGGATCAGTCGTCCTAGTCCCTTTGCAGAAAAACAGCCCCAAAGCATGATGTTTCCACCCCCATGCTTCACAGTAGGAATGGTGTTCTTTGGATGCAACTCAGCATTCTTTGTCCTCCAAACACGACGAGTTGAGTTTTTACCAAAAAGTTATATTTTGGTTTCATCTGACCATATGACATTCTCCCAATCCTCTTCTGGATCATCCAAATGCACTCTAGCAAACTTCAGACGGGTCTGGACATGTACTGGCTTAAGCAGGGGGACACGTCTGGCACTGCAGGATTTGAGTCCCTGGCGGCATAGTGTGTTACTGATGGTAGGCTTTGTTACTTTGGTCCCAGCTCTCTGCAGGTCATTCACTAGGTCCCCCCCGTGTGGTTCTGGGATTTTTGCTCACCGTTCTTGTGATCATTTTGACCCCACGGGGTGAGATCTTGCGTGGAGCCCCAGATCGAGGGAGATTATCAGTGGTCTTGTATGTCTTCCATTTCCTAATAATTGCTCCCACAGTGGATTTCTTCAAACCAAGCTGCTTACCTATTGCAGATTCAGTCTTCCCAGCCTGGTGCAGGTCTACAATTTTGTTTCTGGTGTCCTTTGACAGCTCTTTGGTCTTGGCCATAGTGGAGTTTGGAGTGTGACTGTTTGAGGTTGTGGACAGGTGTCTTTTATACTGATAACAAGTTCAAACAGGTGCCATTAATACAGGGAAAGAGTGGAGGACAGAGGAGCCTCTTAAAGAAGAAGTTACAGGTCTGTGAGAGCCAGAAATCTTGCTTGTTTGTAGGTGACCAAATACTTATTTTCCACCATAATTTGCAAATAAATTCATAAAAAATCCTACAATGTGATTTTCTGGATTTTTTTTTCTCAATTTGTCTGTCATAGTTGACGTGTACCTATGATGAAAATTACAGGCCTCTCTCATCTTTTTAAGTGGGAGAACTTGCGCAATTGGTGGCTGACTAAATACTTTTTTTCTCCACTGTACATAGACATGGAACACTGGTATCACTTTAATAATGTTTACATACTGTTTTACCCCTTTCATATGTACAGTGGGGAGAACAAGTATTTGATACACTGCCGATTTTGCAGGTTTTCCTACTTACAAAGCATGTAGAGGTCTGTACTTTTTATCAAAGGTACACTTCAACTGTGAGAGATGGAATCTAAAACAAAAATCCAGAAAATCACATTGTATTATTTTTAAGTAATTAATTTGCATTTTATTGCATGACATAAGTATTTGATCACCTACCAACGAGTAAGAATTCCGGCTCTCACAGAGCTGTTAGTTTTTCTTTAAGAAGCCCTCCTGTTCTCCACTCATTACCTGCATTAACTGCACCTGTTTGAACTCGTTACCTGTATAAAAGACCCCTGTCCACACACTCAATCAAACAGACTCCAACCTCTCCACAATGGCCAAGACCAGAGAGCTGTGTAAGGACATCAGGGATAAAATTGTAGACCTGCACAAGGCTGGGATGGGCTACAGGACAATAGGCAAGCAGCTAGGTGAGAAGGCAACAACTGTTGGCGCAATTATTAGAAAATGGAAGAAGTTCAAGATGACGGTCAATCACCCTCGGTCTGGGGCTCCATGCGAGATCTCACCTCGTGGGGCATCAATGATCATAAGGAAGGTGAGGGATCAGCCCAGAACTACACGGCAGGACCTGGTCAATGACCTGAAGAGAGCTGGGACCACAGTCTCAAAGAAAACCATTAGTAACACACTACACCGTCTAAAGTTTGCCAATGACCATCTGGATGATCCAGAGGAGGAATGGATGAAGGTCATGTGGTCTGATGAGACAAAAATAGAGCTATTTGGTCTAAACTCCACTCGCCGTGTTTGGAGGAAGAAGAAGGATGAGTACAACCCCAAGAACACCATCCCAACCGTGAAGCATGGAGGTGGAAACATCATTCTTTGGGGATGCTTTTCTGCAAAGGGGACAGGACGACTGCACCGTATTGAGGGGAGGATGGATGGGGCCATGTATCGCGAGATCTTGGCCAACAACCTCCTTCCCTCAGTAAGAGCATTGAAGATGGGTCGTGGCTGGGTCTTCCAGCATGATAACGACCCGAAACACACAGCCAGGGCAACTAAGGAGTGGCTCCGTAAGAAGCATCTCAAGGTCCTGGAGTGGCCTAGCCAGTCTCCAGACCTGAACCCAATAGAAAATCTTTGGAGGGAGCTGAAAGTCCGTATTGCCCAGCGACAGCCCCGAAACCTGAAGGATCTGGAGAAGGTCTGTATGGAGGAGTGGGCCAAAATCCCTGCTGCAGTGTGTGCAAACCTGGTCAAGACCTACAGGAAACGTATGATCTCTGTAATTGCAAAAAAAGGTTTCTGTACCAAATATTAAGTTCTGCTTTTCTGATGTATCAAATACTTATGTCATGCAATAAAATGCAAATTAATTACTTAAAAATCATACAATGTGATTTTCTGGATTTTTGTTATAGATTCCGTCTCTCATTGTTGAAGTGTACCTATGACAAAAATTACAGACCTCTACATGCTTTGTAAGTAGGAAAACCTGCAAAATCGGCAGTGTATCAAATACTTGTTCTCCCCACTGTATATACTGTATTCTAGTCAAGGCCATCCTATTTAACTATTGCTGTACATATACTGTTCTCTCCTACATATTCTTCAGATATACTATACATTCTACCCACATACAGTCCATAATGTCTATACATCCCATTACATATATATATTTATACTCCGGACTGCGACATTGCTCGTCCTAATATTTATATATTTCTTAATTCCATTATTTTACTTTTAGATGTGTGTATTGTTAGATATTACTGCACTGTTGGAGCTAGGAACACAAGCATTACACTACACCCGCAATAACATTACCTTTACGTCATTTAGCAGACGCTCTTATCCAGAGCGACTTACAAATTGGTGCATTCACCCTATAGCCAGTGGGATAACCACTTTACAATTGTTTTTTTGTTTGTTTTGTTTTTTGGGGGGGGGGTTGAAGGATTACTTTATCCTATCCCAGGTATTCCTTAAAGAGGTGGGGTTTCAAATGTCTCCGGAAGGTGGTGAGTGACTCCGCTGTCCTGGCGTCGTGAGGGAGCTTGTTCCACCATTGGGGTGCCAGAGCAGCGAACAGTTTTGACTGGGCTGAGCGGGAACTATGCTTCCGCAGAGGAAGGGGAGCCAGCAGGCCAGAGGTGGATGAACGCAATGCCCTCGTTTGGGTGTAGGGACTGATCAGAGCCTGAAGGTACGGAGGTGCCGTTCCCTTCACAGCTCCATAGGCAAGCACTATGGTCTTGTAACAGATGCGAGCTTCAACTGGAAGCCAGTGGAGTGTGCGGAGGAGCAGGGTGACGTGAGAGAACTTGGGAAGGTTGAACACCAGACGGGCTGCGGCATTCTGGATGAGTTGTAGGGGTTTAATGGCACAGGCATGGAGCCCAGCCAACAGCGAGTTGCAGTAATCCAGACGGGAGATGACAAGTGCCTGGATTAGGACCTGTGCCGCTTCCTGTGTAAGGCAGGGTCGTACTCTCCGAATGTTGTAGAGCATGAACCTGCAGGATCGGGTCACCGCCTTGATGTTAGCGGAGAACGACAGGGTGTTGTCCAGGGTCACGCCAAGGCTCTTCGCACTCTGCATACACATCTGCTAAATATGTGTATGCAACCAATACAATTTCATTTAATTTCATTTTAATATTAGAGGGGTGAAGGGGAATGTTATTTAGGTTAGTGTGTAATATTAGAGGGGTGAAGGGGAACGTTATTTAGGTTAGTCTGTAATATTAGAGGGGTGAAGGGGAATGTCAAATAGGTTAGTGTGTAATATCTGAAGGGTGAAGGGAAATAGTGTTTGGGAAAGGTGCATGTAGGTTAGTATTGAATCAGTGGCAGCTGGTTAAAATGGATGTGATTGGTTGACAGAGGTCAGAGACTAAGGTGAAGGGGTATTGATATGGGTGTCCATTTGATCAGCAGCACAAGACATCCATACACCATCACTCTGTCTCCCTCTCTTTGTCACATAGAGGTTATGGGTGAGGGTGTTGGTGGCATGTGTTCGTGCACGTAAGGCACACAAAACACACACACACACACACACACACACATACATTTACACAAAAAAACACACACACAAACACACACATCCTCCCCCACACAGGTGTCTATTATCACAACACCATCTACAGGTTGTGGCCACTGAATGTGTTAAAGCTCTCTCTCTCTCTTTCTCTCTCTCCACCCACACCACCCGTAGGAAAGCTATCACACAGGGAAACACACCCCTCGCCGCTCATAACATGCCACATTAATGTGCAAATGTATGCAAGAATTACACAGCCAAATGAGCTAGCTACAGTTGAATTGTCGACATTATGGATAATTACTGACTATTTTCTGTAACTTTGTTTTGCGGGGTAATTTTCCGGTGGCCGGTAGTGAGACACAGCAGGGGGAAACTAGAATCGAACTTCACCCTGTTCCGTTACACAATATGTACCTTTCACTGCGTTTTACACGCACAGGTAACTGGCCAAATAAAGGAAACACTTGAGTAAATGAGGGATACAAAGTATATTGAAAGCAGGTGCTTCCACACAGGTGTGGTACCTGAGTTTAATTAAGCAATTAACATCCCATCATGCTAAGGGTCATGTATAAAAGTGCTGCAGGCCATTATTTTGGCTACCATGGCTATGCCCCAATAGGATGACAATGTCCCCATCCACCGACCGGCTCTCACAGTCTCACGTCAGAATTAGACGTTCATTCATTCGTTTCTCAAAGGGAAAATTTCGAAGTTGTTCCAAATGGCACATTTCTAAGTGTTTAAATATTAAATTTAGGGATTCATTCAGAATTTGTAAGGTTAGGGTTAAGTTTAGGCATTAACTACAAAATCATAAGGTTAGGCATTAACTCAGAATGGTTAAGGTAAGGGTTAAGGTTTGGGATAGGTTTAAAAGAAAAACTCAAAAACAACTTTCTATCGCATGCAACCTTTGGAATCAGAAGCAGATATCACGCCCATCCGCCATCCCCATCCCCGCCATAGCAAAACCCAAACCTACTTGAAGGTAACAGCGCTCACTGTTGCCCCTAGTGGCCGGTTTCCACGTCATCTCCCGACGACCTCAGACATGGATGGACGTCGAATACTGACTTGTATCACGGGTGACCCCGGAATGGTTTGATGAGCATGAAAACAATGTAAACCAAGGTGCATTAAAAGTTCACTGGCATCAAAAGTTCCGTTTCATCATCACTCTGACATCTGTGACATCACATCAGCCTCTCTGAGGTAAGAGCAGAAGCTAGCTGCTCCAGGGATTGTACGCCTGGCGCTGTTCGTCTATCCCCCCGGTACGGTGCGTCAGCCTGGGGGCACACTGTCAGCTTTGATGCTCTGATTACCGGGCCCCTGCATTTCACCCCCACAAGAAACCAGGAGGAGGAGGAGGAAGAAGAAGAAGAAGATGGGAGGAAGTAGAACAGAAAGAAAGATGATGTCATGACTTGTCATGGCGTGATTGAGAGTGATAACGAACCTGGAACGTGAAGTATATTTTTAAAAGGGAGGATGAGTGAATGTTAGAAGAGGAGTCTTTGGTGGACAAAGAAGGGAAGGTGTCAAGAAATCCAGCAGGAGGGACGGAAGAAGGGAGGGAAGATGAAGGAGTGTTGAGCTGTGTGTTGTTATTGTGTTTGATGCTTGACAGAGTTTAGAAGTCCTTGTGCTGTACGAGGTGTCGGTAGCGCTAGAGAAGGAGATTCATTTAAATGCATGCTCACTCTATGCCTGGGTGGAGTGGTGATGGAGTGGAGAGGGGCACGCTCTGTCTGCTGAGAATTCATCCGGGCCTCGTTGTAGCCTAGCGCAGATGGGCTGATCAATCTTTAGCCCCAGTGGTCCTGTCCAAATGTATTGTTTTGATTTTTTTTTTGTATTGCTTTTTTAGGTGCTAAATTATCATTATTTGGTTAATAATGGGGGCCCCGAGGAAAAAAAAATGGGCTGGTGCGTTAGAAATGCCGGGGCCGATTTCTGTCCCTGTCACCTAGTGGTGCAGCCCTGGCCTCTCAGACAGGACAGCGCTGAAGAAAGGAGATGGACAGCAATGAGATTTGCTTAATGGACACTCGTTATGTAGAAATACATAGCCTAGGCTGTGGACTCAACTATGACCATTTAGATCAAATCCATTTGTTGTCCATTTCCTCAGTTGAATAGACACATTCTGTATAGTTATATGTATGGCAGTGTACTACATCAAAACAACTTGGACTGATTGGTCAGATACATCATCATTTGGTCCAATGTTCTCATTGTAACACAAGACCGGTGTCCTTCTCTCCAATGGCAATTACCATGCATGCAGAATCACTAGAGTCTTTGGACACAACATAGACCCATTCACCCTATGTAATTTCCTGTAGTGTGAGATAGACTCATTTGGAGATGGTAGTAAGAACAGGGAGAATATTCTATCTAGTCCAATAGATGAAGAAGTAGCGAAGGGCACAGTCATATAAAACACCATTTCAAAACAGATCATTCAACTCTGAGGGCTAATTAACGCTCAGGCAAAGACAAACAGCCAGGAGAACAATGGGATTCAATCTTAAGTGGTGTGTTTGTGAGCGTGCGCATGTGTGTATATATGTATGCAAGTGTGTCCACGTGCAGTATTTGTGTGTGTGTTTGTGTGTGTGTGTATATGTAAGTGTGTCCACGTGCAGTATTTGTGTTTGTTATTCCTAATAGATGCTAATCATAATTGACAGATTGAATCTGACTTTTAAGTGTTTAAAGTGGTAAAAGTGTTGTGTTGTGAATTCAGACCGTCGCTGTGGATGAAACAGCTTTAAAACAAGGCTTAAAAGCAGCAGATAAGTCGACTTAAACTGTAACCTTTCTCACTGTAACCAAGATAATGAGTAGTCCTCCATGCAGGTGTGGTTCTATTCAAGCTTCATCAGCACAATGACTCAAGAGTTTCTGCTAACACTGCTTAAACTCAAAAACATCTCAAGGTTTTACCAATTTGACTTCTGTAGTTTATCCACTTTTTCTCCAATCGTCAAATTTCAAAGTGTTTTGACACCCTGGGTTGCTCTTCCTGCTCCGCAGCGTTCCGTTTCTCAAAATGTCACATTTCGAAGTTGCTCCAAACGTCACATTTCAAAGTTAAGCATTAAGGTTTGGGATAGGGTTAAAACATTACGTTTAGGCATTCATTCCGAATGGTTAAGTTAAGGGTTAAGGTTTGGGATAGGGTTAAAACATTACGTTTAGGCATTCATTCCGATTGGTTAAGTTAAGGTTTAAGGTTTGGGATTAAAACATTTAAGTTTAGGCATTCATTCCGATTGGTTAAGTTTAGGGTTACGTTTTGGGACAGGGTTAAAACATTACATTTAGGCATTCATTCCGATTGGTTAAGTTAAGGCTTAAGGTTTGGGATTAAAACATTTAAGTTTAGGCATTCATTCCGATTGGTTAAATTAAGGGTTACGTTTTGGGATTAAAACATTTGTTTGTGTTTTTTATCAGTGTCTACCACTGGGATTGAACACGCGACCTTCGGATCCAGAGTCATGGGATTACGGCCATTAGCCACCCTGGTCCAGAACACCCTCGCAAAATCCAAACCTACTTGATGGTAATAGCGCTCACTGTTGCCCCTAGTAGCCAGTTTTGAAGGCCTTTCCCAAAGTCCTCAAGACATGGACAGACATCCAATTTCGAAATAAATCTTGTGCGATCTGGCAGTTTAAACTATAGTCTATAACCCTGATAACTCCCTCCTCTCCTAGGACATTACCATTCTCCCATGTCACCCGACTCTTCACAAACCACAAATAGGAAGCTCAGGATGGTGTAGTTGGCAAATCAGCAAAGCCCATTCCTCCTCAGAGATCAATGGACTACACACTAACATCCCCCCACTCGCACCTCCATCTATCTAAAAAGTTATCAGTAACAAACCATCAATTGGCTGAAAGGAAGTGGAAACTTTTTGAAGGGCTGTAGGTGTTGGTGGGTTTTGGTGGGTGTTGGTGGAGTAGCTAGTCTAGGTAGCAATTAGCGCAGCGCTAATGAATTCCCACTCATTATCAGTAAATCAACAGGCCCATGCTAATTACGGTTAGCGTACAGGACAGACTCGTCTCTCTCACGGCGGCGGTGCGGGCGGCACAGCGTCAGCCTCTCAAGGTCCCTCCGGAGCCAAACCCACCAGCTGTGCCGCGCTGCCAACAGTCACAGGTGCTCCCAACACACAAAGACCTCCCTACATTTACACACGTACGCAAGCACACACACACAGCCAATGTTAAAAGACACACCGAACAACAGTGTATTTAGCTATCCATTTCCCTGATGTCCTCAGTCATCCAAGGGCCTACAGTATATCAAATCACATGGAAATTATATGGTCTTTCAATCTCGCGTCCGCGTCCAACATCTGTCCAACATGAACATCTGCTGTGGCCCAATACAAACATATCAACTGACTTCTTTACAATTGAAGCTTGTCAGGCAACAGGCAAGCACAGAGATGGCGCTGAATGAGTTGACAAAACGTCAGCCTAAACAGTAGTTGGTCTCATAGATCAAGACCAGTTTAAAAATATGCTTGTGAGAACTGTAACCAAAATATAAATAGATGATTTGTAATAAAAGTTGTTTAATGAGATTTAAAAGGTTTAATAAATAAAGGTTTGCTAATTAGCAGAGGTTTCACCAAACGGTCCCCAGCATCAGGTCACAGTGTGAGTCATAAGAACTAACCTGACGACACACACACACTGTAACACACACACTCAAAAATCAAGAAAATATGTGAAAACTTAATGCACCCGAAATTATCTTCTGTAGTCAGACCATTCTAAATCTAGTGAAGGAGGAGCAATGCTTTTTGATGACATTATGAAGTACTCAAAAGGTCCTGGCTGAGCTTCGGGCTGCAGCACACACACAGACAGCACTGGCATGGACACGTGACACACACTGTAAAATAATCCGACCAGCAAAACAAAAAAACACACTGTTTACGCAACCTATGGTAGCCTAACACCACTATCACCAATAGCAACAACAACAGTGTCACATCAAAGGTGACAGGCTCGTGGTGCTGAAAGGACAGCGACCGAGACAGTATTGGTCAAACACATAGACACAGCTGACAGACAGGCAACAGCGGTCACACACAGCATCACATGACGTTACAGAATAAGCAGCCCATTCACTCCAGTAGGCTCCATGGAATCAGAACAACACAAAAGCACAACCATTTCATTTCCAAACTGAAATGAAAGAAATCAGCTATTACTTCCCATTGCAAATAGATTTTATCACGTTCATCACACTAACCGGTGATCTAAGGTTTAAATTTAACGATGTTTCACACTCATTATTTTCTAAGAGATACAGGGCAGTCAACTTTTGAAGAAAGCTTGGAGTGAGATTTGCTATGTGAATTTCATTGCCGCCTGGCACAACCCCTAGATGGGAGGGTCTTGGGGGGTGCTCCCCCAGGAAGATTTTACTGTTTCAAAGCTGATTTCCTGCAATTCTATGTATTTTGCCATGACCAGGATGGATGATAAAGACTATAAAAACTACAGGTCAGGTGTTTTCAGGATGTTTTGAACATTAAATGAACACTCAAAATTTGACGACTTCGTTATTTTTAGATTTTTTTGGGGGGGGGGGGGGGGGGGTATGAAATTAAGGCTAATATTTTTTTTTGTAAACAGCTTGACACTTTATTCAGACAGTAATGAAATGAGATGGGGGTGACAAATGGGAGAAACAGTCGGAAGGTTGGAAGCAGGGATTGATCTCTGTTCTCAGCTGGAAAGTATTTGACACGTGCTGGAGAGTGTAACCACTACACAAAAGCTTTGCACAGGAAATACTAATATTAATGGTTGATGGCAGTGGGTAACCAAATCATAGATCACAGTCTCCTTGTCCATAGACTGCTTTCAAGGTAAGGACACAAACATTTATACTGAACAAAAATATAAATGCAACATGCAACAATTTCAAAGATTTTACTGAGTTACAGTTCATACGAAGAAATCAGTCAATTGAAATGAATGAATTAGGCCCTAATCTATGGATTTCACATGACTGGGAAAACAGATATGCATCTGTTGGTCACAGATAGCTTGAGAAAAAGGTATGGCCGTGGATCAGAAAACCAGTCAGTATCTGGTGTGACCACGATTTGCCTCATGCAACGCGGCACATCTCTTTTGATGTGGAGGTGGCTTATGGTAGAGAAATTAACATTAAATTCTCTGGCAACAGCTCTGGTGGACATTCCTGCAGTCAGCATGCCAATTGCATGCTCCCTCAAGACTTGAGACATCTGTGGCATTGTGTTGTGTGACAAAACTGCACATTTTAGAGTGGCCTTTTATTGTCCCCAGCACTAGGTGCATCTGTCTAATGATCATGCTGTTTAATCAGCTTCTTGATATGCCACACCTGTCAGGTGGATGGATTATCTTGGCAAAGGGGAAATGTTCACTAACGGGGAGGTAAACACATTTATGCACAACATTTGGAACCCCATTAGTTCTTGCCAAGGCAGCAGCTACTCTTCCTGGTGTCCAGCAAATTTAAGGCAGTTATACAATTTAAAAAACATTACAATACATTCACAACAGATTTCACAACACACTGTGTGCCCTCAGGCCCCTACTCCACCACTACCACATATTTACAGTACAAAATCCATATGTACGTGTGTGTATAGTGTGTATGTTATCCGATCCTCGTTTGTTAAGTCTAATGACACTGCTGGTCCTGCTCACACTGCCCTACCCTATGCTTTGACTTCTTTCTCCCCTCTCTCTCCAGATAAAATCCTGCGACTTGTGACTGCAGGCCGCCCAACAACCTGCCCGCTTGACCCCATCCCCTCCTCCCTTCTCCAGACCATCTCCGGTGACCTTCTCCCCTACCTCACCTCGCTGATCAACTCATCCTTGACCGCTGGCCATGTCCCTTCCGTCTTCAAGAGAGCGAGAGTTGCTCCCCTTCTCAAAAAACCAACACTCGACCCCACTGATGTCAACAACTACAGACCAGTATCCCTTCTTTCTTTTCTTTCCAAAACTATTGAGCGTGCCGTCTTTAGCCAACTCTCTTGCTATCTCTCTCAGAATGACCTTCTTGATCCAAACCAATCAGGTTTCAGGACTGGTCATTCAACTGAGACTGCTCTTCTCTGTGTCACGGAGACTCTCCGCACTGCTAAAGCTAACTCTCTCTTCTCTGCTCTTGTCCTTCTAGACCTGTCTGCTGCCTTTGATACTGTGAACCATCAGATCCTCCTCTCCACCCTCTCCGAGCTGGGCATCTCCGGCGCGGCTCACTCCTGGATTGCGTCCTACCTGACCGGTCGCTCCTACCAAGTGGCGTGGCGAGAAGCTGTCTCCGCACCACGTGCTCTCACCACTGGTGTCCCCCAGGGCTCAGTTCTAGGCCCTCTCCTTTTCTCCCTATACACCAAGTCACTTGGCTCTGTCATATCCGTCACACGGCCTCTCCTATCATTGCTACGCTGACGATACACAACTAATCTTCTCCTTTCCCCCTTCTGATAACCAGGTGGCGAATCGCATCTCTGCATGTCTGGCAGACATATCAGTATGGATGACGGATCACCACCTCAAGCTGAACCCTGGCAAGACGGAGCTGCTCTTCCTCCCGGGGAAGGACTGCCCGTTCCATGATCTCGCCATCACGGTTGACAACTCCGTTGTGTCCTCCTCCCAGAGTGCGAAGAGCCTTGGCGTGACCCTGGACAACACCCTGTCGTTCTCCGCTAACATCAAGGCGGTGACCCGCTCCTGCAGGTTCATGCTCTACAACATTCGGAGAGTACGACCCTGCCTTACACAGGAAGCTGCACAGGTCCGAATCCAGGCACTTGTCATCTCCCGTCTGGATTACTGCAACTCGCTGTTGGCTGGCCTCCCTGCATGTGCCATTAAACCCCTACAACTCATCCAGAATGCCGCAGCCCGTCTGGTGTTCAACCTTCCCAAGTTCTCTCACGTCACCCCCCTCCTCCGCACACTCCACTGGCTTCCAGTTGAAGCTCGCATCCGTTACAAGACCATGGTGCTTGCCTTTGGAGCAGCGAGGGGAACGGCACCTCTGTACCTTCGGGCTCTGATCAGTCCCTACACCCAAACGAGGGCATTGCGTTCATCCACCTCTGGCCTGCTGGCTCCCCTTCCTCTGCGGAAGCATAGCTCCCGCTCAGCCCAGTCAAAAACTGTTCGCTGCTCTGGCACCCCAATGGTGGAACAAGCTCCCTCACGACGCCAGGACAGCGGAGTCACTCACCACCTTCCGGAGACATTTGAAACCCCACCTCTTTAAGGAATACCTGGGATAGGATAAAGTAATCCTTCAACCCCCCCCCAATCTATTTTTTAAAATTTTACTGCTTGCATCAGTTATGTCACGGATTCTGCCGAGGCTGCTCCTCCTCCTAGTTCGGGCAGGCTTCGGCGTTCGTCGTCCCCGGAGTACTAGCTGCCACCGTTGAATGTTTCTATGTTTGATTGCTTTTGTCTGTCTATTACACCTGTGTCCGTTTGTGTCTGATTACGTGTTCTATAAGTTGCCTGTGTTGTATTGGTTAGGTTGTGTGTTGTTTTTCGCCTGTCTGTAGTGCTGCGTGTTTTTTTCTCTGTTTTGTTGTTTTATTGTTTTACGCATAGTTGCGTAATTGCTCGCCTCTGTTTTGTTTTGAGGCCGTTCATTGTATCTTTGCCTTGTGGTTTCACAAGTAAACTTTGTTGGAATAAGCTTCGGTGTCCTGCGCCTGACTCCCACACCACATACACCTCAGCCTTGACAGAACAACACACCAGTATGGAGTCAGCAGGAGCAGTGGCGGCAGCCAAGTCGCTGGAGGATCGGATCAGCGACCAAGACACCATGATCCGGCAACTTGGGGCCGCCATGAACGAGGTGTCCAACACTCTGCGCCGGTTGTTACGGGAGAGGTGCCCACGCCTTCTCACACCATACCATCACCAACGGCCAGTCCTCCTCTCTCAGCACCGGAACCCAGTGGCATTCGGCTCTCGCTCCCGAGGGCATATGATGGTTCTGCAGCCGGGGTGTCAGGGGTTCCTCCTGCATGTGGAACTCTACCTGGCCACCATACACCCAGCGCCCTCGGGATACGAGAGCGTCTCCGCCCTCATCTCCTGTCTATCCGGCAAAGGCGTTGGAGTGGGCCAACGCCGAATGGAGGGGAATAGACGCCGCTACCATCACCTACGCGGAGTTCTCCCGCCGCTTCAGGGCTGTCTTCGATCATCCACCTGAGGGGAAGGCGGCGGGGGGAGCGTCTGTTCCACCTCCGACAGGGGAAGAGGAGCGCACAGGAGTTCGCCCTGGAGTTCCGGACTCTAGCGGCGGATGCGGGGTGGAATGAGAGGGCCCTCATCGACCATTACCGGTGTAGCCTACGAGAGGACGTTCGTCGTGAGCTGGCCTGCAGGGACACCAACCTATCCTTCGACCAGTTGGTGGACATCTCCATCCGTCTCGACACCCTGCTGGCTACCCGCGGACGTCCCGAGTGGGGGTCGTCCATTCAACCCTCCAGCACCTCCGAGCCGATTCCCATGGAGCTCGGAGGTGCTGGCGCTAGAGAGAGGAGGAGAGAAACCGAGGGGGGGATCCCCCCCCTGGGGAACCCCCC
>LR778288.1:8964473-9017957 GCA_902810595.1 Coregonus sp. 'balchen'
CACACCTCTACATCCGTCCTCTATCCATACCATCCCTCTATCCATCCATCCCTCTATCCATACCATCCCTCTATCCATACCATCCCTCTATCCATACCATCCCTCTATCCATCCCATCCCTCTATCCATACCATCCCTCTATCCAACCAATCCCCTATATCCATCCATCCCTCATCATACCCCTCTTCAATTACCATCCCTCATCCATACCATCAGTCTATCCATACCATCCCTCTATCCATCCCATCCCTCTATCCATACCATCCCTCTATCCATCCCTCACTTTCTCGCTACCCTCCCAACTCTCTGCCCCCTCTCTGTCTCTCCCTGTCGCTTCCTCTCCCTCCCTCCCTCCCTCCCTCCCTCCATCCATCTATCCCTCTCTCTGGTTCACAGGGGCTGCCCAGCTGGGGCGGATTTTCTCTGGTTGCAGTCTCTACCGCCCCTATGGGGGCGTAACCTAGCGTAGCCTACCCTGCCTGTTGGGCCACCGGTCAGAGTCAGGGCTAGTAGATTAGTAACTGGATATAGCCAGTTAGGATCCCTGGGGGCCCGGTTAGCTGGGCCCTGTGATCCAGAGGAAACAGGGTTCTGTGTGGCGGCTCTGTGTGGTCGAGACCTGGACCACAACCCTGCAGCCACCCTGTTCAGTAGAGGACATGGTTTTAGAGCTCCCTGTGATTCTCCCTGTGACCAGTCCTTTTGGTTAAGGGAGATTGAACCTCCTTACCGCTGTCACTGTAGTTCACTTTATTCCCATGGCATCGGATACTTGGGTACAAAGACGTGCGTTGCATGCACTACACTCTGTAGAACCTTGCGGTCTGATGTCAAGCAGTTGCCATACCAAGCGGTGATGCAGCCAGTCAAGATGCTCTCAATGGTGCAGCTGTAGAACTTTTTGAGGATCTGAGGGCCCATGCCAAACCTTTTCAGCCTCCTGAGTGGGAAGAGGCGTTGTCGTGCCCTCTTCACGACTGTGTTGGTGTGTGTGGGCCATGATAATTCCTTAGTGATGTGGACACCGAGGAACTTGAAGCTCTCGATCTGCTCCACTACAGCCCCATAGATGTGGTTGGGGGCGTGGTCGGCCCTCGGTTTCCTGTAGTCCACAATCAGCTCCTTTGTCTTGCTGACGTTGAGGGAGAGGTTGTTGTCCTGGCACCACACTGCCAGGTCTCTGACCTTCTCCCTGTAGGCCATCTCATCGTCGTCTGTGATCAGGCCTACCACCGTTGTGTCGTCTGCAAACTTAATGACGGTGTTGGAGTCGTGTGCGGCCACCAGAGCATGTGGAAATCCCGCTCAACGCTCATGGAGCCGTGCTCGGTGCTCCGTGTCCTCCACTAAAAACTGCTCCTTGCTCACATAAAAAAAAAAAATGCTGCTCCAAATTTGCTCCATTCATTAAAATCACAATTTAACCAGCCCCTATCTATTTTTGTCACTACCTGGACTTACCAATTGGTTTTTAAGTATTAAAACCAAACCATATGGATTTGAATGAAAAGTATTTGAATAAACATGAAAAGGTGAATGTAAGAAGCAAACATCATTTCAAATAGGATACATGCCATGTTAAACAGCATGAAAACACTCTAAATAGGTCAGGAGCAGCCAGACAGGGAGCCTAAGAAGAAACTAAAAAGAAATATTTAGATTTATTTATTTATATATATTCATTATTTCAATTATTTCAAGGCTATAGCCTACAAATAAATACATTGTGGAGCATTTGCGAGTGTGACATAAAGCGCTGAGCATTTAAACAACATTTTGTTGTATTAAATCTAGGGCTGTCAAATGATAAATTTTTTTAATCAAATTAATCAGAATTTTCAGTGGATTAATCATGATTAATCACTATTTGCAATTACACCTGAATCCTAACCATTTTTTTTCTGAAATGCATACCAAAAGATAAATAAAGATATGATTTACTTGAGCCAAGACCTCTTTCCTTTTTTCTTTTTCGTTTTCATAGAGCTCGTGGATTTTCTTCATAACTGTGGCTCTTGACGGTGGCTTATAGAATGAGTCTTGAGACGCCACTTGCAAAACATCAAGGAAACCTGAGTCTTCTACAATGCTAATGATTCTACAATCCTTTGCAATCCATTTTGCTATTGTGTTGGTCAAATTATCTGAGGTTGATTTTGTTAATTGCCTGCAAACATTCAGCGTGGTCTGGCGCAAACCACTTGCTGAATCTGACGGCCCAGCAAACGCATGTTTGGCGTTGACATGGTACTTCAAGCTTGAACAGCTCCGGTGAAATTGAAACTCCTTCTTACAAATCTTGCAAATAACCTTGTACTTGTTAACTGTACCATCATCATTCTTTTTATATTTGAATCCGTCAATAGGCCCACTTTGCTCACCTTGCTCCATCTCGCCTCTAGCTCCCAACCACTTTCCTGACCTGAATAATTTGTCACACTGCGCATGCGTGAAATGCGTTAAAAAAATTGACGTAATTAACAGCAAACAACTAATTAACGTCGTTAACGCGCTATTTTTGACAGCCCTAATTAAATCGTTATAGTCTATAAATAGCATATATAGGCAGTGACTTACTTAGAATTAAATACAAATTAAATGAAAAATGACTTATTAGTGCCTTTGAATACATTTTTAGAATTCATTTTTAGAAACACGAATTTGGCCAGTCTGTGGCTTCAGGCTCATGCGATGGTGCCTGGAGAGCCGGCCAGCAGTGGAGAATATCCTCCCCACCCCTGCAGAGCCACTGGGGATGCTGAACACCATTTTGGCCACTCTTGCCAGGTTGGGGAGAGATGCAGAGTTTTTTAAAGTTTTTTTTATATAGGTAGGCCTAAAGGTTTTTAGGCAAAATAACCCAATCAAAACAGAAAGCTCCTTGAACATGGGAATATGCCAAGATCAATTATGGACTATTGTATAGAACTCCAGAGTGGCGCAGTGGTGTAAGGCACTGCATCACAGTGCTAGCTGTGCCACTAGAGATCCTGGTTCGAATCCAGGCTCTGTTGTAGCAGGACGCGACCGGGAGGCCACGGAGCGGTGCACAATTGGCCAAGCGTCGTCCAGGGTAGGGGAGGGAATGGCTGGCAGGGATGTAGCTCAGTTGGTAGAGCATGGCGTTTGCAACGCCAGGGTTGAGGGTTCAATTCCCACAGGGGGCCAGTATAAAAAATAATGTATGCACTAACTGTAAGTTGCTCTGGATAAGAGCTTCTGCTAAATGACTAAAATGTAGATAATAGAACGAAAATGAACTAACCATTTAAGAGATCAGATTTTTTGTTTATAAATACTTTGCTACAATGACACACTTAGTTATCTACTCACCTCCTTCCTTTCTGTTAGCATGTGCACGTAGCAAGTACACCATCATGCTTTTGGGTTTATGTGTCTTTTCAGATTCCACAATGATTCTTTAGTTGTGGACATTACATCACCTCACTCCCTCTCTTGCTCTTGGTCCTCATCTTTGTAATTCACCTTGATTTAGCACCTGTGTGTTTTATCAGTTTCTTTATGAAAATATTTAGTGAACTCCATGACAGTAGCTAAAGCAAGGTGATATACCAGCATACAAGTAGACTACAAATGCATTCTGGGCCGGGCATGCCCTGAGCTCCTGAAGTGAGCACTACTGGAGCGAAATTGGAGCGGGCGAGAAGGCAGACGCTCCATCCTTTGGGAGTCTCGCTCCACGCTCCAGTCAAATTGGGCATGCTCTGCTCCTCGCTCCGCTCCTCGCTCCGCTCCTCACCTCCGCTCCTCACCTCTGCTCCTCACTCCGTTCCTCACTCCGCTCCTCACTCCGCTCCGCTCACATACTCTGGAGGCCACGCAGTCGTGGGTGAACAGGGAGTACAGGAGGGGACTAAGCACACACCTCTAAGGGGCCCCCGTGTTGAGGGTCAGCGTGGCGGATGTGTTGTTGCCTACCCTTACCACCTGGGGGCGGCCCGTCAGGAAGTCCAGGATCCAGTTGCAGAGGAAGGTGTTTAGTCCCAGGGTCCTTAGCTTAGTGATGAGCTTGGAGGGCAATATGGTGTTGAACGCTGAGCTGTAGCCAATGAACAGCATTTTCACGTAGGTGTTTCTTTTGTACAGGTGGGAAAGGGCAGTATTGAATGCAATAGAGATGGCATCATCTGTGCATCTGTTGGGACGGTATTTGAATTGGAGTTGTTCCAGGGTGTCTGGGATGATGGTGTTGATGTGATGGTGTTGACCAGCCTTTCAAAGCATTTCATGGCTACAGATATAAGTGCTACGGGGCGATAGTCATTTAGGCAGGTTACCTTTACGTTCTTGGGCACAGGGACTATGGTGGTCTGCTTGAAACATGTAGGTATTACACACTCGGTCAGGGACAGGTTGAAAATGCCAGTGAAGACACTTGCCAGCATGTCAGCGCATGCTCTGAGTACGCGTCCTGGTAATCTGTCTGGCCCTGCGACCTTATGAATGTTAACCTGTTTAAAGGTCTTACTCACATTGGCTATAAAGAGCGTGATCACACAGTCGTCTGGAACAGCTGGTGCTCTCATGTATGGTTCAGTGTTGCTAGCCTCGAAAAAAGCATAGAAGGTATTTATCTCGTCTGATAGGCTTTCGTCACTGGGCAGCTCGCGGCTGGGTTTCCCTTTGTAGTCTGTGACAGTTTGCAAGCCCTGCCACATCCGACGAATGTCAGAGCCAACATAGTAGGATTCGATCTTGGTCCTGTATTGACACTTTCCCTGTTTGATGATTTGTCGGAGGGCGTAGCAGGATTTCTTATAAGCGTCCGGATTAGTGTCCTGCTCCTTGAAAGCGGCAGCTCTAGCCTTTAGCTCAGTGTGGATGTCCCCTGTAATCAATGGATTCCGGTTGGGGATATGTACTTACAGTCACTGTGGGGACGACATCATCGATGCATTTATTAATGAAGCAGGTGACTGATATGGTAAACTCTTCAATGCCATTGGATGAATCTCGGAACTTATTCCAGTCTGTGCTAGCAAAACAGTCCTGTAGCTTAGCATGCGCTTCATCGGACCACTTCCGTATTGAGCGTGTGACTGGTACTTCCTGTTTGAGTTTTTTCTTGTATGCAGGAATCAGGAGGATAGAATTATGGTCAGATTTGCCAAATGGAGGGCGAGGGAGAGCTTGCGTCTCTGTGTGTGGAGTAAAGGTGATCTAGAGTTTTTTCGCCTCTTGTTGCGCAGGTGACATGCTGGTAGAAATTTAGTAAAACTGATTACATTTTTCCTGCATTAAAGTCACCGGCCAATAGGAGCGCCGCCTCTCGATTAGCATTTTTGGTTTGCTTATGGCCCTATACAGCTCACCTACTCCCCTCGCCCCCCCTCCCCCCCCTCCCCTCGCCCCCCTCCCTCCCTCTCTGTCATGGTATCTGTTCGCCTGGGGGCCCATGCGAGGACAGGCTTGACTATTGGCCTGATATCAAGACTCGCCTGGCGGGGTTCCACATCAACGTGCCACAACTAATTTATAGAGCGTAAGACCCTGGAATGTAGATAGATAGATAGTGCTGGTATCTGGGGTTAGGTGTCGTAAGATTTGCATCCAGTTGACTTTCTCTGTCACACAGTAGATACAGTAAACGTTGTTTTATTTATTGATCCATCTTTGATATGTGAGAATTTGTTTTGTCTCCTACCCCAGGAACTGCCTTCAATTATGATTGAAAAGAGCCCACAGCTAGAATCTGAGTCTCTCTCACACGTTGCCATGACAAAAGTCTGTTATAGGTTTAGTTAGTACTTCCCAATTTCAAAACGTTTCATCCATGAACATCAGCCAGCTAACACCTGAATGTCATGCGGCGTGAGACATGGTAGACAGTCAACCTGAAACACAAGTGTCCATTATATTTCAAAGGATCTCCATTATTCGTAATACAGACTCCAATGAGGCAGTGGCAAATGGCTCAGTCTTCTCTAAAAGGAGCGTTTGAAGGAGGGATGTCTGGAGGGCGACCCCATTTATGTCTCAAGTACAGGGGGATGAACCAGAATATAGTTGCCATTTTCTCCAGTGGATCATCTTTGGTGTTTTACCTCAGCAGCGCCTTAAATACTTTTTTTTTTAGAAAGAATGCTAGGGAGTGTAAGACAAGGAGTGAGAGAAAGATGGACAATGTCTTCAAAATAAACCTGACCGGACACTTCACTCGGTTTTGGTTTCCACAAACAATGACACTGAACATACTGTATGCTTAGTGCTGATTCTTTCAAGACCTCTACTACTCTTGCCTTCCAAAAGAGCCATTCCAGTGCCAGACCAATGACGGTGATTAACAACAGTCTAATTAAAGATCAATGGAGTCGTGATTTGTCAGATGAATTAAGAAGCCCACTGTCCATTAATGCCATAAACCAATGTCACCATGATAGATATTGATTACAACCGCTCAAAACTAACCGTCACCCACTTCAGTGACGGGAAATCTTTATGGTGTTTTGTTTTTAAAAATGACCCTCATAGACGCCAATTAAGAATGGTAGTACATCCCCCTTAACCTAATTATTTTTAATGCATTTAGAAAGGGTAAATTATGCTGGTCAATAGTTGCACATAAATTATGTAGTTTGGAGTGTAATCTTTAGCGAGCATACGTCTTCTTTCTAATGTACATTTCTAATCCAGGCCCCGGGGAGGTGAAGAGCCTAGCTGTGCATGTTTAAGATTAATTTCTCCTTTGGTGTGTTTAATGTAAAAATAAACATTTATCATTGAGTTTAAAAATAGTCTGGTTGTATCTGGCAAATATGTAGCAAATCTAAGCAATGTACATTGCTCAAATGGTACCCAGTCACAACCATCCATTTTAGTGTAACACACAACAGACTCAAGTCACCATAGACGTTAAATGCCATCATGAAAGGCCAAGCCGTTCTTTAGTTAATAGAAAGAGGAATTTAGATGAAGTAGTTTATTAAAAGCACACCAAAGGACTTCAGGTTAATACAGAACGAGGAAGACTTTACATCATGATGTGGTCGGTGACACTTTGCTTCTTGAAAGTCCAATATATTGAAAACTTTACATTTTGGGAGTGTTTCAGTACTAAAAAAAAAAGTGTGGATTTTCCCTTTAATGTCAAGGCATCAATAAACATCAGAAATGACATAAGACACACACACAAAAAAAAACATACTCGTCAGTATTATCCAGGTAGTACTATCAGTTATGTATAGCAGAAATCAGGACACCTTACTTCGGATTCCTGGTTGTCCTGATTCCAAGGAGTCTTAATAAAGCCTTACTTGTTTTGTTCATCCTGGAAGGGAGTCATTTCAATGGTCAGAGGGTCTGAACCCCCCTGGAACTGCTTGGAGCGAACCTGACCCTTTGTAGAGCTAGGTTCCACTTCACCTTGGTCCTGGATGTCACCAGGTTCAGGCTCTTCAGTGTTGGGCACTGGCCCTTTGGGCTGTGGCATTTCTTCCTGAACCTGTTGGTCACTGACAGTAAATAGTGGTAGGTATTGGACTAAATTGGCTGATCTCCATTGGTCGTTCCCGTGCTCATGGTCGGTGGTGTCAGCAGGGAAGGCCCCAGTGACAAACAGCTCATCATATTTAGCCGTAAATCCTTCCTGGCTAGGCTCTGGTCTAACAAAGCTGGGTAGGGGGTTGGGCTACTTTAGCAGGGTCTGGAATAGAGCCTGCCTCTTCAGGAAGAGGTTGGGGGGGAACCATTGGTCTGCTGGCTCACTCTGACTGCTGCCATGCTCATAGATGCTCGCAAAGTGAGAGAGCTCTCCTGCCTGGAACTTTCTTGGGGGAGGTGGTAGGAACTCACACAGGGGAGGTTGTGGAAAGACTAGGGTAAGATGTTTCAGCAGGAACACATCCAGTCGTTTCAGGAGCCTGAGGAATGACGTAAGGGGAAGCAGCAGTCTGGGCAGATTTATAGGGGTCTGGAGCAGAACTCTGAAAACTGGGACCACCTTCAACAGGCTTCCCAGACTCAACAGGACCAGGGAGGCTTGAGCCAGGACTGGAGCTAATGGGATCACGTGTTAAGGGGGTCAAACTAGCTGGGTTTGACAAGTGGAGCATCATATGTTGTAGGTCTTGGGTGGAATGAGCCCATCCTGTAGGATGAGCAAACATTGAGTACCATTACCTTCAGATAAAAAAATAAGAAAATGCCTAGCAAAATCCCACCAAAAGGTTCTCTAGTGGAAAAAATGTCCAACACATTATGAAACACAACACTGCAGTGGTGATCTTACCTTGTTGATAAGGATAGCAATGAACACCGCAAATCAGCAAAACCAGGAGCCCCCTGGGAAACACAAAACCAGGAGCCCCCTGGGAAACACAAAACCAGGAGCCCCCTGGGAAACACAAAACCAGGAGCCCCCTGGGAAACACAAAACCAGGAGCCCCCTGGGAAACACAAAACCAGGAGCCCCCTGGGAAACACAAAACCAGGAGCCCCCTGGGAAACACAAAACCAGGAGCCCCCTGGGAAACACAAAACCAGGAGCCCCCTGGGAAACACAAAACCAGGAGCCCCCTGGGAAACACAAAACCAGGAGCCCCCTGGGAAACACAAAATAAACAACTATTAAATTACAGAAGTGAAGAACACAAATATTCACCTTACACCTGTCTTACCTTGAGCACAGATTAGCAGCCATGATACCCATTGAACAGTGGGGAAAGGTGTAGTGAGGAGGAGAGACTGTATTTATATGTTGTAAAGGACAGTTTAGGACCAATCAGAGCCTGATTAGACAACGACGGACAGCCAAAGTTAATTGAGGCCCAATTCCACACCAACCATTGTCCCTAACCCTTTTGCCCTTGTGTGGATCTGAAAGAAATTAGATGTCAGGGTGTAGGGTTGAGTAAGGAAATTCCTGCACCATCACCCATTTCAATTCTGACCATGAGCACAGGAACGACCAATGGAGATCAGCCAATTTCGTGAGGTACCATCCTGCTCCCATCCAATACCAACCACTATTTTCTGACAGGACCAGCAGTGACCAGTAAGACGACGCTGACCTGGTAAAGTTTCTGCATTTGATTTCTCTGTGTTGATACAGGTTCATTAAAACCCTTTCCTCCTCTTCCTAAGGTGGTCAGTTATCTGCACTAACCTGGATCCTGCTGTCTGGTGGTGTTCCACCACATCTAATAAACTACTTGATCTAAATGTATCTTGTCTGGGTTGGTTGGTTTATCCATTTATCTAACTGTGGTTTAGTCCTTCACGGTAGCTTCAACATTCAGTCTGTACAATATCAATGTATTTTTCTTTGAGAATAGATTCGCGTTTTACTTCTGGACACAATTTGAAAAGGCGTAGTAGTCTGTCAGATTCCATTGTTTTTAGCATCAACAACCATTCTCGTTATCTACTAAATCCAGGCGCTGAGATTTGACTAAAGCCCCTTACAGAGCAGAGATCATGCCCAAGATTGCATAGTTGTCTCTACATTGTGGCAATTTCCGGCACTTGAGCCTCATTCCCGGACTTCCTAATCAGCTTCTCCTTTATGCAGCGTAATGGTGTTCCTCTCAACACGTGAACAGCTCTGTCAGAGCCAACACAGCGGTCTCAGGCCACAGGACACCAGCTGCAGACACTTTTCATGCTCCCCATCAGATGTCTTGTCTGTTCTAGTAAAGTAGACCTCGTGCCAAATAGGAAATATTCATGTTATTGGTTTCTATTGGTACCTTATACGTTCCATGCTTTCTGATTCTAACTGACTGACTCTAAGACACGTTGATATTTTTTTTTGTCTCCCACCTATCTCATGTGCTATTGTGATCAATGGACTTGATTTTTGTTTTACGGCTGATGAAATTAAATCCCAGATGTGTGCTCTTGGATAATTATCTTGCAAGGCATCTGACCTAATTGATTTCAGGTTGGTTCATCCCTCATACATGGGACATTTAACTGAGCTTCATTATGACCGAGTGATCCATTTATTCTACATGGCCAATTATGCTTCAGATTGTAGAACGATACTATAGCGTCTTATTCAAAACTTTAAGCTTACTGATTGTCGGTAGATTTTTATAAGATAAGTAATTTGCCACATATTAGAAAACATCAGGCAATGTCACAATCTGCCAGAGGTATCCCTGTCGGTGACAAACACACTCCCTCTCCCAGCTGCACACACACCCACACCGACACACACACATAAAGCCAAATGTGCTGCCACTAAAATTTGCATGGTGCTCAGCAATGCATTAGTGAACATCACTTGGCAATCTGTTCATAGGACCTTAATTGGATTTTCATACCGCCTCTGATCTTGTTTTCTAATTAATGTCGGTGGCTGCCAACCAAGCAGAACCGTGCACCCAGCAACACCTTTGATCCCGGCCATATGGAGCTCCTCCAAGCGCCGCGGCAGGGACGTAAAAATACCCCCTCACCTCGAGTCCTCCGTGTGGGAGAATACAAACAACAACAGGCCTGGTGAGGAGAATGGGTGGATGGTGGTAGGAAATGAAGGAGTGGGTGAGGAGAAGGGGTGGATGGTGGTAGGAAATGAAGGAGTGGGTGAGGAGAAGGGGTGGATGGTGGTAGGAAATGAAGGAGTGGGTGAGGAGAAGGGGTGGATGGTGGTAGGAAATGAAGGAGGGGGTGAGGAGAAGGGGTGGATGGTGGTAGGAAATTAAGGAGGGGGTGAGGAGAAGGGGTGGATGGTGGTAGGAAATGAAGGAGGGGGTGAGGAGAAGGGGTGTAGGGTTGTAGGAAATGAAGGAGGGGTGAGGAGAAGGCGGAGGGTTGTAGGAAAGTAGGGGGTAGAAGCGGAAGGGAGAAGGTGAGGGAGAGAGGGAGGGAGAGGGTAAGGGAGGTATGGAGGGGGAAGTAACGTGTTAACCAACAAATCCCTTCAGTGTTGTTATTGATTAATTTATCTCACAATCAGTTGTGATTACAGATAAATAAAACATGAGGGGTGGGACCATACACAACAACCCCCTCCTCTCCCTCTCTTGCTTCAGGGAAATGTCAATAGCTTTTTATAATCTATTTATCCCCCCTCCCCCCCTCCCCCGCTCCCCCTATGGCCACTCCAGGGTCTGTGTCCCAAATCGCACCCTATCCCCTATACAGTGCACTACTTTTGGCCCGATGAGCCCTTGACAAAAGTAGTGCACTAAAAAGGGAAGATAAAGGATAAAGGACTGACAAAAACCTTTCCTTTTCTTTTTTTCTCCCCTCTTCCCCCCTTCCTTCCTGAAGCAGCAAGGCCTTGACCATACACCTCTATCTACCCACCTAGCATACCATACACCTCTATCTACCCACCTAGCATGCCATACACCTCTATACCCACCTAGATACCATTTACCCCTCTGTCTACCCAAGCATAAACGACACATAATACCCACTAGCATACCTATCTCTCTACCACCTAGCATACATACATCTCTATCTACCCCTACATACCATAAATCTCTATCTACACACTAGCAGCCTTGCATACCTATCTACCCACCTAGCATACCAAACATTTCTGCTACCACTAGCCATACCATGCATCCTATCACCCCTAGCATACCCACCTATCTACCATTACCCCCGTAGCAATACCATAATCCTATCTACCCACACTAGCATACCCATCAACTCTATTACCCACCTAGAATACCATAATCTACATCCTACTACCACCTACCCATTCCTATACATCTCTATTTATCCACCTAGACTACCACATGCTTACATTCCACATCCTACCCACCTAGCATACATATTCATCTCCATCTACCCACCATACCCTACCACCTGCTTCATACCATCATATCTACCCACCTAGCATACCATATCTATCTACCACCTACCATACATACCACACACTCTACTAATACACTATATACCATGACTGCATTACCAGCACTCTATTACCCATACATTAATAACCTGCACCTACCCATCCATACTCTAATCTCCACCTACCACCTTACATCTTTATCTACCCAACTACATACCAACATCTCTATCTACCCACCTAGCATACCATGCATCACTATCTACCCACCTAGCATACCATGCATCTCTATCTACCCACCTAGCATACCAAACATTCTATCTACCCACCTAGCATACCATGACATCTCTATCTACCCACTAGCATACCATAATTCTATTACCAACTAGCATACATGATCTCATCCCACCTAGCATACCATCATCTCTATCTACCCACCTAGCATACCATACACTCTATCTACCCCTACTACCCATACATCTCTATTACCATTAATACCACACCTACATACCCATACACATACCACACCTGAATCTACCACCTAGCATACCATACATTATCATCATACCCACCTAGCATACCTATCTTATCCCAACTAGCATACCAGCATCTCTATCTACCCCTACATCATGCATCATATCTACCCACCTAGCATACCTGCATCTCATCTACCTACTAGCATACCTCATCTCCTACCTACCCACCTGCATTACCATACATCTATCTACCCTAGCTACCATACACTCTCTACCCACTAGCATACCATACATCTCTATCTACCCACTTAGCATACCATACATCTCTATATACCCAACTAGCTACCATGCATCTCTATCTACCCACACCAGCAACCATACATCATATCTACCCACCTAGCATACCCATGCATCTATCACCCACCAGCATACCATACATCTCTATCTACCCTAGCATCCATACTCCTATCCCAACTAGCATACCATACTCTCATTACCCACCTAGCATACCATGCATCCTATCTACCCACTAGCATACCTATAATCTTATCTACCACCTAGCATACCATACATCTCTTCTACCCACCACATACCATACATCTCTATCTACCCACCTACTACCATAAATCTCTATTACCCAACCTAGCATACCTGCATCTCTTCTCACCACCTAGCTACCAACATTCTGTCTACCCACCTAGCATACCTTAGCATCTCTATCTACCCACCTAGCATACCAACATCTCTATCTACCACCATAGCATACCATATATCTCTATCTACCCACCTAGCATACCATCATCTCATCTACCCATACCTAGAATCCATTATAATTCTATTACCACCTAACTACCATCATCCATCTATACCATCTCTATTATCCACCTATTATACATCTTCTATACTCCCTAGCTACCCACCTGCCAATCACACTATTTCTACCACCCATACCACACCTACACCCTCTTCACCCACTTCTACATACCCACCTATACTACCCACTTATACATCTCTATCTCCCACCTATACACTTTTACCTACCTACTACGACACTACTTATTTAATTTTATGTTTTGTACACATAACTCGTTATGCATCACCCTAGCTACATATTGCTGCTATCTACCCACTAGCATACCAAACATCTCTATCTATCCCCACCTTAGCACATACCATACTCTCTATCTAAACCGCGTAGCATACCATAGATTATATATACCCAACTAGCATACCATGCATCTCTATCTAACCAACCTAGCATACCATGCATCTCTAGCCTACCCAACTATGCCTACCATACATCTCTATCTACCCACCTAGCATACCATACATCTCTATCTACCCACTTAGCATACCATACATCTCTATATACCCAACTAGCATACCATGCATCTCTATCTACCCACCTAGCATACCATACATCTATATCTACCCACCTAGCATACCATACATCTTTATCTACCCAACTAGCATACCATGCATCTCTATCTACCCACCTAGCATACCATGCATCACTATCTACCCACCTAGCATACCTTGCATCTCTATCTACCCACCTAGCATACCTTGCATCTCTATCTACCCACCTAGCATACCATACATCTCTATCTACCCACCTAGCATACCATAAATCTCTATCTACCCACCTAGCATACCTTGCATCTCTATCTACCCACCTAGCATACCAAACATTTCTGTCTACCCACCTAGCATACCATGCATCTCTATCTACCCACCTAGCATACCACACATCTCTATCTACCCACCTAGCATACCATATATCTCTATCTACCCACCTAGCATACCATGCATCTCTATCTACCCACCTAGAATACCATATATCTCTATCTACCCACCTAGCATACCACATTCCTTTATACATCTCTATTTATCCACCTAGACTACCACACTGCTTTATACATCTCCATCTACCCACCTAGCCAATCACACTATTTTATACATCTCCATCTACCCACATAGCCTACCACCCTGCTTCATACATCTCTAACTACCCACCTAGCCTACCACACTGCTTTAAACATCTCTATCTGCCCACCTATACATCTCTTTTTACCTACCTAGCATACGACACTACTTTATTTTATTTTATGTTTTTGAATGACAAATAACTCGGATGGCATGGCACCAGCTAGCTGTAATTGCTGCGTAGGCTATCATTCGTATAAATCCACACAGGCCTTTGCTCTTTCTTAGACGTTTGGCTGGCTAATCACTACGGCATCTATTCCATTCTATTGTAACTTCACAAGTTTAGTCCCTATGGACCCTGATCAAAAGTAGTGCACTATATAGGGATTAGGGTACCATTCTCTGGTGTAAAGTAGTGCACTATATAGGAAATAAGGTGCCATTTGGGACACAGCCAACAGACAGACCTCCTGAGTGTCAACACATGACCTTCCACAACAATGGCTGCCGCAGAGAAGCAAGGCTTTCTGCAGTGTTCATGCCAGTGATTGCACCTGAAGGATCTCCTATTCACAAGGCGTGTTTGTCCTTCAGAGAGCAATTATTCTGAAAAATGTCTATTATCTTTAAGAGATTTTTCTGCTGCTTGCTGCGTAGGCTGGAGTATATCCATATATATTTTTCATCTCTCTCTGAGTCGGCGGCGAAGGCCTATTGAACATGTGACTTATTGTGATTCCTAGCTTGCGAATGACTGGCAGTGCATTAAGACTGAAGTAGAATCATCTAATGAAGAGTTTACCACAGGTCTGAAGCCTATCTCCTTTTTAAGAGTGTAAAGAGAACAACCTTGGCCTTCTTTAAGAATATTACCGGACAATATAATGTAATCCAGAGTCAGGGCTGCTATTGTATGTCTCTAACTTTCTGACGTCTATGTGTCTCTGTATGGTTGAATGTGTTGAATGTGTGCCGGCTAGGTTAAAATATGTTTGTGTTTCACGAATCACTGTGTCTTTGTTTTACCTAGCAGTGATTGGCCAAGTGAAGTGGTGAATGACCTTCTGTTATGGGGGATTGAAACAATGGCTCACATAGCTAGTGTCAATCACTATCTCACTCACCCATCTAAACTCATCCTTGTTGCCTGTCTCTCTGTCTCTCTAAACTCAGCCTTGTTGCCTGTCTCTCTGTCTACTGTATGTCTCTGTCTCTGTAAACTCAGTCGTTTCTCTCTGCCTATGTCTCTGTCTCTGTAAACTCAGCCTTGTCTCTCTGCCTATGTCTCTGTCTCTGTAAACTCAGCCCTGTCTCTCTGTCTCTGTAAACTCAGCCTTGTCTCTCTGTCTCTGTCTCTCTAAACTTAGCCTTGTCTCTCTGTCTCTGTCTCTGTAAACTCACCCTTGTCTCTGTCTCTGTAAACTCTGCCTTATTGCCTGTCTCTCTGTCTCTGTACACTCAGCCTTGTCTCTAAGTCTGTCTCTGTAAACTCAGCATTGTTGCCTGTCTCTCTGTTTCTGTAAACTCCGCCTTGTTGCATGTCTCTTTGTTTCTGTACACTCAGCCTTGTTGCCTGTCTCTCTGTCTCTGTAAACTCAGCCTTTGTACTTGTCTCTCTGTCACTGTAAACTCTGCCTTGTTGCCTGTCTCTCTGTCTCTGTTAACTCAGCCTTGTCTCTCTGTCTCTGTCTTAGTAAACTTAGCCTTGTCTCTCTGTCTCTGTAAACTCTACCTTGTTGACTGTCTCTCTGTCTCTGTAACCTCAGCCTTGTTGCCTGTCTCTCTGTCTCTTTAAACTCAGCCTTGTCTCTCTGTCTCTGTCTCTGTAAAATAAGCCTTGTCTCTCTGTCTCTGTAAACTCTGCCTTGTTGCCTGTCTCTCTGTATCTGTAAACTCAGCATTGTCTCTCTGCCTATGTCTCTGTCTCTGTAAACTCAGCCTTGTTGCCTGTCTCTTTGTTTCTGTAAACTCCGCCTTGTTGCATGCCTCTCTGTTTCTGTAAACTCAGCCTTGCTGCCTGTCTCTCTGTCTCTGTAAACTCAGCCTTTGTACTTGTCTCTCTGTCTCTGTAAACTCAGCCTTGTTGCCTGTCTCTCTGTCTCCATTATTTCAGCCTTGTCACTCTGTCTCTGTAAACTCAGCCTTGTTCTCTGTCTCACTGTCTCTGTAAACTCAGCCTTGTCTCTCTGTCTCTGTCTCTGTAAACTCATTATTGTTGCTTGTCTCTCTGTCTCTGTAAACTCAGCCTTGTTGCCTGTCTCTCTGTCACTGTAAACTCTGCCTTGTTGCCTGTCCCTCTGTCTCTGTAAAATCAGCCTTGTCTCTCTGTCTCTGTAAACTCAGCCTTGTCTCTCTGCCTATGTCTCGGTCTCTGTAAACTCAGCTTGTGCCTGTCCTCTGTCTCTGTAATCAGTGTCTCTTGTCTCTGTAAACTCAGTCGCTTGTCCTCTCGTACTCGCCTTGTCTCTTGTCTCTTTGTAAACTCACCTCTAGCCCGTCTCTTTGTCTCTCTGCCTATGTCTCGGTCTCTGTAACTCAGCCCTGTCTCTCTCTCTGTAAACTCAGCCTTGTCTCTCTGTCTTGTCTCTCTAAACTCATCCTTGTCCTCTGTCTCTGTCTCTGTAAACTCACCCTTGTCTTGTCTCTGTAAACTCTGCTTGTTGCCTGTCTCTCTGTCTTTACACTCAGCCTTTCTCTAAGTCTGTCTCTGTAAACTCAGCCTTGTTGCTGTCTCTCTGTCTCTGTAAACTCAGCCTTGTTGCTTGTCTCTCTGTCTCTGTAACTCACCTTGTTGCCTGTGTCTCTGTCTCTGTAAAATCAGCCTTGTTGCCTGTCTCTCTGTCTCTGTAAACTCAGCCTTGTTGCTTGTTCTCCTGTCTCTGTAAACTCAGCCTTGTTGCCTGTCTCTCTGTCTCTGTAAACTATGCCTGTTGCCTGTCTCTCGTCCCCAAACTCTGCTTGTATGCCTGTTGTCTTGTTTACTCAGCCTTGTTGCCTTTTCCCTGTGAACTCCTCCTTGTGCCTGTCTAAACTGTGGACACACTCACTTGTTTGCACTGTCTCTTTCTTGTAAAATCAGCCTTTTGTTTCTTTCTCTTTTCTCTGTAATCAGCCTTGTTGCTTGTCTCTTGTCTCTGTAAGTCCGCTTGTTGCCTGTCTCTCTGTCTCTGTAAAATCAGTTGTTGCCTGTCTCCTGTCCATAACTCAGCTTTTCTTGATTCTGTCTTGTAACCCACCTTGTTGCTGTCTCTCTGATCTCTGTAAACTCGCCTGTTGCTGTTTGATCTGTCTCTGTAACTCCACCTTGTTGCCTGTCCTCTGTCCTTGTAAACTCACTTGTGCCTGTCTTTGTCTTGTAAAATCAGAGCCTTGTCTGTGCGCGTCTCTGTAACTCACATTGTTGCCGTACTCTGGTCTTTCTGGTTAAACGACAGCTGTGTTGCTGGTCTCTGTCTCTGTAGACTGCAGCCTTGCCGTCTCTGACACCTGTAAACTCTGCCGTGTTGCCTGTTTTGGCCTGCTGTCAGCCAACCTTGGTTGCTTGTCCTCCTGTACGTGTAAACTAGCCTTGTTGCTGTGCTCTCTGTCTGCTGTAAACTCTGCTTGTTGTTGTAGTCTGACCCCCCAAACTCTGCATTGTTGCCGTCTCTTGTCTCTGGAAACTCAGCCTTGTTGCCTGTTCCCTGCAGTTCTTGTCACTCGAGCCTTGTTGCCTGTGTCTCTGTCTCTGTAAACTCAGCCTTGTTGCTTGTCTCTCTGTCTCTGTAAACTCAGCCTTGTTGCTTGTCTCTCTGTCTGATATGTCTGCCAGACATGCAGAGATGCGATTCGCCACCTGGTTATCAGAAGGGGGAAAGGAGAAGATTAATTGTGTGTCGTCTGCGTAGCAATGATAGGAGAGACCATGTGAGGATATGACAGAGCCAAGTGACTTGGTGTATAGAGAGAATAGGAGAGGTCCTAGAACTGAGCCCTGGGGGACATCAGTGGTGAGAGCATTTGGTGCGGAGCCAGATTCTCACCACGCCACCTGGTACGAGCGACCTGTCAGGTAGGACGCAATCCAAGAGTGAGCCGTATACAAGGTGCATATAGTATCTATCCTCTAGGCACTACAGTATATCCTGTCCCACATTGTTAGGCCTACAGTATGGGCTTTACCCAACTTCTCTGACTACTGTTGTTATGCCATACAGTCAACACAATCTAAACAGTCACATGATAGTCACTTTGCATATACAGACCAGGCAATAATGTCATGCCATACAATCTTGTCTCAACGCAAACAGTCACTTGATTAGGGTAACAAAATTCCGGGAACTTTTCAAAACTTCCCAGGTTTTCCTCCTGATTCTGGGAATCTTCCAACCAGGATTTCAGGAAAACTAAGGGGGATTTCAAACCCTACACTTGATAGAGTCGTCATACAGAAAATATTATTTAGTGAGTTAGAAAATATTATAAACTTGATGGTTCGAGCCCTGAATACTGATTGGCTGACAGCTGTGGTATATCAGCTCGTAAACAACGGGTATGACAAAACAGTTATTTGTACTGCTCTAATTACGTTGGTAACCTGTTTATAATAGCAATAAGGCACCTCAGGGGTTTGTGGTATATGGCCAATATACCACAGCGTTGTGTCGTGCCTAAGAACAGTCCTTAACTGTGGTATATTGGCCACATACCACACCCCCTCTGGCCTTATTGCTTAAATATACACTACAGTGGCTTGCGAAAGTATTCACCCCCCTTGGCATTATTCCTATTTTGTTGCCTTACAACCTGGAATTAAAATTGATTGGGTTGTATCATTTGATTTACACAACATGCCTACCACTTTGAAGATGCAAAATAAATAAATTTTTGTGAGACAAACAAGAAATAAGACAAGAAAACAGAAAACTTGAGCGTGCATACCTATTCACCCCCCCAAAGTCAATACTTTGTACAGACACCTTTTGCAGCAATTACAGCTACAAGTCTCTTGGGGTATGTTTCTATAAGCTTGGCTCATTTAGCCACTGGGATTTTTGGCCATTCTTCAAGGCAAAACTGCTCCAGCTCCTTCAAGTTGGATGGGTTCCGCTGGTGAACAGCAATCTTTAAGTCATACCACAGATTCTCAATTGGATTGAGGTCTGGGCTTTGACTAGAACATTCCAAGACATTTAAATGTTTCCCCTTAAACCACTCAAGTGTTGCTTTAGCAGTATGCTTATGGTCATTGACCTGCTGGAAGGTGAAATCCATTCCAGTCTCAACCAATTGTTTTCTTGGTGATTATGGTCCCAACTGCCTTGAGATCATTGACAAGATCCTCCCGTGTAGTTCTGAGCTGATTCCTCACCGTTCTCATGATCATTGCAACTCCACGAGGTGAGATCTTGCATGGAGCCCCAGGCCGAGGGAGATTGACAGTTATTTTGTGTTTCTTCCATTTGCGAATAATCGCACCAACTGTTGTCACCTTCTCACCAAGCTGTTTGGCGATGGTCTTGTAGCCCATTCCAGCCTTGTGTAGGTCTACAATCTTGTCCCTGACATCCTTGGAGAGCTCTTTGGTCTTGGCCATGGTGGAGAGTTTGGAATCTGATTGATTGATTGCTTCTGTGGACAGGTGTCTTTTATACAGGTAACAAATTGAGATTAGGAGCACTCCCTTTAAGAGTGTGCTCCTAATCTCAGCTCGTTACCTGTATAAAAGACACCTGGGAGCCAGAAATCTTTCTGATTGAGAGGGGATCAAATACTTATTTCCCTAATTAAAATGCAAATCAATTCATAACATTTTTGACATGCGTTTATCTGGATTTTTTTGTTGTTATTCTGTCCCTCACTGTTCAAATAAACCTACCATTAAAATTATAGACTGATCATTTCTTTGTCAGTGGGCAAACGTACAAAGTCAGCAGGGGATCAAATACTTTTTTCCCTCACTGTATATATACTGAGATCATGTGACAGATCATGTGACACTTAGATTGCACACAGGTGGACTTTATTGAACTAATAAAGGTAATTGGTTGCACCAGATCTTATTTAGGGGCTTCATAGCAAAGGGGGTGAATACATATCCACGCACCACTTTTCCGTTATTTATGTTTTAGAAATCTTTGAAACAAGTTATTTTTAAAATTTCACTTCACCAATTTGGACTATTTTGTGTATGTCCATTACATGAAATCCAAATAAAAATCAATTTAAATTGCAGGTTGCAATGCAACAAAATAGGAAAAACGCCAAGGGGGATGAATACTTTTGCAAGGCACTGTACATAACTAAAAGTATGTGGACACCTGCTGAACATCTCATTCCAAAATCATGGGCATTAATATAGAGTTGGTTCCCCCTTTGCTGCTATAACAGCCTCCACTCTTCTGGGAAGGCTTTCCACTGATTGTTGGAACATTGCTGCGGGGACTTGCTTCCATTCAGCCACAAGAGGATTATTGAGGTTGGGCACTGATGTTAGGCGATTAGGCCTGGTTCGCAGTCGGCGTTCCAATTCATCCCAAAGGTGTTCGATAGGGTTGAGGTCAGGGCTCTGTGCAGGCCAGTCAAGTTCTTCCACACTGATCTCAACAAACCATTTCTGTATGGACCTCGCTTTGTGCATGGGGGCATTGTCATGCTGAAACAGGAAAGGGCCTTCCCCAAACTGTTGGCACAAAGTTGGAATCACAGAATCATCTAGAATTTCATTGTATGCTGTAGCCTTAAGATTTCCCTTCACTGAAATTAAGGGGCCTAGCCCGACCTATGAAAAACAGCCCCAGATCCTTATTCCTACTCCACCAAACATTACAGTTGGCACTATGCATTGTGACAGGTAGCGTTGTCCTGGCATCCGCCTAACCCAGATTCGTCCGTCGGACTGCCAGATGGTGAAGGGTGTTACACCACTCCAGCCGACGCTTGGCATTGCACATGGTGATCTTAGGCTTGTGTGTGGCTGCTCAGCTTTGGAAACCAATTTCATGAAGCTCGCGACAAACAGTTATTGTGCTGAAGTTGCTTCCAGAAGCAGTTTGGAACTCGGTAGTGAGTGTTTCAACCGAGGACAGATTATTTTTATGCGCTACGCACTTCAACACTCGGCGGTCCCGTTCTGTGAGCTTGTGTGGCCTACCACTTCGCGGCTGAGCCATTCTTGCTCCTAGACCTTTCCACTTCACAATAACAGCACTTACAGTTGACCGGGGCAGATCTAGCAGGGCAGAACTTTGACAAACTGACTTGTTGGAAAGGTGGCATCCTATGACGGTGCCACGTCGAAAGTCACTGAGCTCTTCAGTAAGGCCATTCTACCGCCAGTGTTTGTCTATGGAGATTGAATGGCTGTGTGCTCGATTTTCTACACCTGTCAGCAACGGGTGTGCCTGAAATAGCAGAATTTCTAATTTGAAGGGGTGTCCACATACTTTTGTGTATATATAGTGTATTATTTTACCTAAAAATACATTATTTAGAGAGTTAGTGAGTCAGTGAGTTAGATAGCAATAGATTATTTAGAGGGTGAGTTAGATAACAATATATTATTTAGAGAGTTAGTGAGTTAGATAATAATATATTATTTAGAGAGTTTATGAGTTAGATGACATTCGATTATTTAGAGAGTTAGATGGCAATATATTATTTAGAGAGTTAGTGAGTTAGAATGACAATATTTAGGTCGATTACCACGGGGTGCCAGTATTAAAAAAAAAAAAAAAAAAAAAAAAAGGTATTCATAACTGTAAGTCGCTCTGGATAAGAGCGTCTGCTAAATGACGTAAATATATTGTTTATGAGTTAGATGACATTAGATTATTTAGAGAGTTAGTGAGTTAGATGACAATATATTATTTAGAAAGTTAGTGAGTTAGATGGCAATATATTATTTAGGGAGTTAGTGAATAGATGACAATATATTATTTAGAGAGTTAGTGAGTTTGATAACAATATATTATTTAGAGAGTTAGTGAGTTAGATGACAATATATTATTTAGGGAGTTAGTGAACTAGATGACAATATATTATTTAGAGAGTTAGTGAGTTAGAAAACAATATATTATTTAGAGAGTTAATGAGTTAGATATCAATATATTATTTAGAGAGTTAGTGAGTTTGATGACAATAGATTATTTAGAGAGTTAGTGAGTTAGATAACAATAGATTATTTAGACAGTTAGTGAGTTAGATAACAATATATTATTTAGAGAGTTAGTGAATTAGCTAATAACATATTACTTAGAGAGTTAGTGAGTTACATAACAACAGATCAAAAGTAGTGCAGTATATAGGGGAAAAGGGTGCCATTGGGACATACCCTTCGTCTGGTTACCATGGAGTCAGTAGAGAGGGAAATGGGCAGTAGTACCTTCGAACTGAGTTGGCAGTTGGACAACAAAGACCAACCCATAAATTATCACGACAACTTGACCATGAAACGATCATTTTAGGATACAGAGATTTAAAAAGATTTCCTTATATTAGCTTGGGTTTGATCACCCGAGAGGGAGAGAGCGAAAATACCCACATCACTTAGTTCGGTTGTAAATGTATCTTGAAGGTAAATATATACACAGAGTATACAAAACATTAGGAACACCTTCCTAATACTGAGTTGCATACCCCCCCCTTTTGCCCTCAGAACAGCCTCAATTCGTCAGGGGCATGGACTCTACAAGGTGTCGAAAGCGTTCCACAGGGATGCAGGCCCATGTTGACTCCAATGCTTCCCACAGTTGTGTCAAGTTGGCTGGATGTCCTTTGGGTGGTGGACCATTCTTGATACACACTGGAAACTGTGGAGTGTGAAAAACCCAGCAGCGTTGCAGTTCTTGACACAAACCAGTGCACCTGGCACCTACTAACATACCCCGTTCAAAGCAATGGAGGCTGCTGAGGGGAGGACGGCTCATAATAATGGCTGGAACGGAGCAAATGGCTGGAACGGAGCAAATGGAGACCATGTGTTTAATGTATTTGACCCCATTCCACTGATTCCACTCCAGCCATTAGCATGAGCCCGTCCTCCCCAATTAAGGTGCCACCAACCTCCTGTGGTTCAAAGGCACTTAAATCTTTTGTCTTGCACATTCATCCTCTGAAAGGCACACATACACAATCCATGTCTCAATTGTCTCAAGGCTGAAAAATCCTTCTTTAACCTGTCTCCTCCCCTTCATCTACACTGATTGAAGTGGATTTAACAAGTGACATCAAAAAGGGATCATAGCTTTCACCTGGATTCACCTGGTCAGTCTATGTCATGGAAAGAGCAGATTTTCTTAATGTTTTGTATACTCAGTGTAAATGTGTGTGTCTGTGTGTGTCTGTGTGTGTGAGTGTGTGTGTGTGTGTGTGTATGTGTGTGTGTGTGCGCGAGTGTGTCTGGTGTGTGTGTGTCTCTCTGAGAGTCAAGCATTAACTACAACTAGCTCTCACAGTCTCATGTTAGAATTAGACGTTCATTCATGTTTCACAAACGTCAAATTTCAAATTTTGTCCATACTGCAAATGTCAGTTTAGGCATCAACTTCGAACAGTTAAGGTAAGGGTTAAAATTTGGGATAGGCTTAAAACAAGAATCTCAAAAACAACTTTCTATCACTGGATTTGAACTTGCAACCTTTGGAATCAGATGCTTACACCCATCCGCCATCCCCGTCCACAACGCCATAGCAAAACCGAAACCTACTTGAAGGTAACAGCGCTCACTGTTGCCCCTAGTGACTGGTTTCTGCGTCATCTCCCGACGTCGTCAGACATGGATGGATGTCAAATACTGACTTGTATCACGGGTGACCTGGCTGCTTAATTATTGCGTTACAGAGAAACAAGCACACACACACACACACACACACGTGTGTAAGCGGTTTGTGTGTGTGTGTGTCTGTGTGTGTGTGGGTGTCTGTGTGTGTGTGGGTGTGTGTGTTGGTGTTGTGCGTGGTTGTTGTGTGTGCGTGTGTGTTTGTGAGTGTGTTGAGTGCGTGTGTGGCGGGTGTTTGTGTGTGGGTCGCAGTGTTGATTTGTGAGTGTGTGAGTGTGTGATACGGGGGTTGTGTGTTTGGGAGTTGTGGTGTGTTGGTGTGCCTGTGTGTTTGTGGTGTGGTTGGTGTTTGTGTGTGCATTTGTGTTTTTGATTGTTTGAATGTGGTGCGTGTGTGTTTGGAGTGTTGTGAGTGGTGTGTCAGTGTGTGTTTGTGAGTGTGGTGTTTGTGTGTTTGTGGGTGCATGTGTGTTTGTGAGTGTGTGAGTGTGTGTGTGTGTGTGTGTTTGTGAGTGTGTGTGTGTGTGTGCATGTGTGTTTGTGAGTGTGTGTTTGTGTGTTTGTGTGTGTGCATGTGTGTTTGTGAGTGTGTGAGTGTGTGCGCGCTTGTGTGTGTAAGAGTATACACTCATCACGGCTGCTTGCTCAGCGGCGGTTACTGAATACAGAGGAAGATATACACGTATGTAAATACTTAGCTGATTTATAGGATGTCACTCTGCCAAGGGGAGTCAGCCATGCGTGTTAAGACGGGCTGATCAGGGCACAGGAATTCATTTTGAGTGATGCGGACACATATTGTACAGTCTTGCAGGCCTTTTGAGGACTTTGACATCTGGCAGATTACACCGTACACAATCTATGATTTATCTAATTCTTGAACTGAATCAACTTTTCCATCATTGAATCTATTCTAAAGAATGCAAGTATATAAAAATGGATTCAAATTAAAAAATATATAATAATAATAATAATAATAATAATAATAAAGTTGTGTGTAGTGTTGTGAAGTCACAGATAGTCGATGTCCCCGTGGGAATCTAATTAGCATAATAATACAATGCCTTCGGTTTAAACTGGAGGTGTCTGTTTTGTTCTGCGTCTCAATCCACCACATCCACCGATGTTGGCCTTCCGCATTTGCGGTGGAAGGTGATTGAGCTACAGCTGTGTTTGTCAGGCCAGGAGACATCCCGAAAATGTTTCTTCTCAGAAAAATGTCTGTAACGTACAAACGGTTTGGGCTACAAACTAATATGATCCCACCATCGAAAGCTGAGACTCTCACGAACACGTACATTTCAACCCCCACAAGCTTCACGTGACTTTTCTGAAGGTAACCCGGTACCAGTTAAAATAAGGAATGGAAGTATGGAAGTACTTTAGTGGCAATAAAATGGGTTAAATATGGGTAAAAAATATACAATAATTTACTGAGCTTTCTTAAATCTCTCAGATATAGGACAGACACTTCGAAAAATACTTCCTTTTGATAAAATGTTTTGCCATGTATGGTTATGTTATTCAATGTGTTTCTGTGGGCTAATAGCATTAAGGCCAAATTCAATGTTTCATCAAATATTTTTGATGTTATTTTTTGAGATACCTACAGGGGTCCTACAATTCTAAACCCAAAATCAAATAGCTAAATGATATGACCATCTTAAAACAATTCCATATGTTAGCTTAGTAGAAACCCAGCCCCGGGGCCCTTAAACTGTATTAACCTCTGTTTGATGAGAGAACAGGTAAACCTCTAGTCTCAGCCTTCAACCAGACAGAGAAAGACTGAAAGGAAAAGAATCATGGTCAAGTCTGAACTCTTTTGTTACATGGCAATTCCCTCTATTCACTCCTTTTCTCAGAGAAGAGATTAAGTTGTCAGAGCGTGGGTCCCACAGCCTACGAGTCTTCAGAGAGGAGCATGGCAGAGAGACTGATCTCTCCAGCGCTAATAGATGGGGCTTACCACGGAGCAGTGAGAACAGAGGGAGAGGAGAGGACGGAGAGAGGAGGGAGAAAGGAGGGAGAAAGGAGGGAGAGAGGGAGAACAGAGGAGGGTGAGCGCTGGGTGGATTTAGGATCACTTTACCTGGATTCGGCAGTGTGGCGCTGCTGGATTAGAGCCCCAGGCCTCGTGTCACGCTAGTCTGCAAATGGCAAAATGCGGACACACACACACACACAGACACACAGACACACACACACACACACCTCAACCCCACCCCACACCTAAAACGTGAACACTGTCCCTTCAGATTTCACAACAACTAACAGACAGGTCAGGTGCTGTCCTGCCCTAACAGCCCTGAGAGATACCAACCTCAGCTCACATGTTTACTGTCACATCCACAGACAACACAGACAGACAAAGCTCCTTCTAGAAGTCTGTTCCTGGTCTGATATCGCCGTGTAAGGCCACTCACTCATCCAGAACCCCTGGAATCACAAACCAACCAGACCAGATACAGGATGTTGTTGGCAGGGGCAACCACAACGACAGTACCATCTTCCTCTGCTCCTTCCTCTGTCCCCCCATCCTTCTCTGCATCCCTCCATACCTGATGGCTTCTCCCCACGTTTTAATTGGTAATTATTTTATGGGGTTTAATGCCTTTATTCAGCCTGTCAGTGTGAAGTCAGGAGAGGTGGATTAGGCAGGCGGCCCTGGGACCCAGGGGGACCAGACACTGGCAGGCCTTACAGCCAGGACAGCTCATTTTTACCCGGGCAGAGGAGGAGGACAGCTCCTCTTTGATCTGACGGGGGTGGTGGGGGTCTTCGCAGGCCAGAGGGGTAGAGGCACGGGGTGACAGCTGCACTTTCTTTAGCCTCACAATTTGAATTTGAATTCTATCTTAGGATGCAGCGTGGCGCGGACTTGGCAGGGCAGTGTGGTAATCTGCTCGGCAAGAAAACTGAGAAAGCGTTCAGGGCTTTCTGTCTTTCTTCCTGTGTGCCCTTGCAGAGATTGGAGTAATTAAAGTGAAATGGAATGCATTAAAAACTCACTGTCGCCTGTCCGTGCCAAATGTGAATGGGGTTGGGGCAGGGCTGTCCCTTAGACTGTAATCCCTCACACTACTTTGATGATCTGCAGCGACCAGAAAGCAAGAAAACTGCAGAGGTAGCTGAAGCAGCAACAACTCCACAATCTCACACCTCAGACTATATATTTTTGTAGATATGGATTCGATTCAGCACTGGCCAGATGACGTTGTGTTAGTGCATGCAGTTCACTCTCCCAGTCTGTGTCACAGATCGAGCTTGTGCATCATGTGCCACTTATTTTACTAAGGTTATTTATGCATGTGGAATGTTAAGCAAACCTGGTAATTGACCTACAATGCCTTGTGATAAGCTCCTATAGGATGTGCACATTCATAACAATGTTGTTTTTCTTGGAAGGGCAAACAAATGGACCTTGTTATTGGGCCTCCCATTGGTGGACAGTATAATTGCAGTGGAAGAGAACACATCTCCAACCCATGGTCTTCTCCACGGCTGGGGGACATGAACCGGAGGAGCTTTTAAAGATACATGTCTAAGACCTCAAGCGTTAGGACCTGAAGGATAATTGGTGCCTTCTTTCATTTCTGAAGAATGTGGACAGAGACAAAAGAGAGAGGATACACAACTATCACCATAATCTCCTCTGGCTTTATGTGTGATCCCTAACCATTCAAACTGAAGGGAGAGACAGAGAGAAACAGGGACGTACAAAGAGACACAGACACACGCACACGCACGCACGCACGCACGCACACACACACACACACACACAGACACACACACACACACAGACACAGAGAGAGAGATAGAGACAATGTGATTCCCCACTACAGACACCTTGGTGGCAAAATCTCTTCAGGCTCCAGCAGAGCAGACCACACATCAAAGCTGGAACAGAGATCTCAACACACAGACACACTTTCTTACCTCCTACACCTCACTGGCTGAGAGGATGGAGACACAAGCACCAAACAAGACTTTTCCCTGGAGGCCAGGGTTCAAGTGTTTACAATCAAAACAACATTGAATGTTACTTTTTCCACAACCAAAATTGTGATAACATAGTATAGAATAATTACGCCAATGAAATAAAGTATTGACCATACCAGGTTTATTGGGTACAGCAAAAGCTGTTTCTCTGAGGATTTAAGTCCCAGAGATATTGCTTAGATCTTTAATTTGGTTTACGTTTTGATTAGTTACGATTTCCCATATAATTAGCTCCATGACAGAATGATGTTTGAAGGTATTATGTATAATAAAAAGTCAACCCCTCTGCTCAGAAGTCTGATTTTAAATGGGCGGCTACTTGAGTGTATGGTGCATCCCAAATGGTACCCTATTCCCTATATAGTGCACTACTTTTGACCAGAGACCTATGGAGTCTGGCCGAAAGTAGTGTATTATATAGGGAATAGGGTACCATTTGGGACTTAACATATATTTCCATTAGATGTGTGAAGACCACCAAGGTCTGGCTAAGAATGCACTTTAATAGATACATCTAAACACAATTAACTATGTTTTTCCTATCATGCGCTTTCTTTCCCATCACCTCCAGCCAAAGAGTGTGTATGTTTTTCTGTGTGTATGTTTGTGTGTGCGTGTGTGTGTGTGTGTGTGTGTGGGTGCGGGCGTGCGTGCGTGTTATGCATGTGCGTATGCGTTCACAAGTGTGTGTGTGTGTGTCTGAATCACTGCCTTTTGCCACCCAGCAATCGGAGACAGTGTTAATTGCAGCGCGACAACCACAAGAAAAGACCAGAAGCCCCATAAAGACCCAGGCAAGCTGGCAGGCGTCCCAGGCACTGTGGAAAGCTAGCCATCCCATAATTACAGGTAGAAGACCTCTATCATGGAGCTCTGCTCTGCTGCGGTGTGTTTATAAGACGATAATCATACAAATATGTAGGAATCTCACCAATATAGCAATATCACACTTTGTCCCGACAGGATAGACAGGTGCCGAGGAACACGAGACACATGGACAGCAGTCAGCATTAAAGAGGAGAATCTTGTGGTTAACACTGGAATGCTTTGAGAACATGAAAGGGACATTGTAAAGACCTTTAATTAAAAAGTGCTCCAACAAGCTTGTACAGCACTGTAGTCAGGCTTCTCTGTGGGGTGTTTCTACGAGTATTGTTTCAAAATAGAGAGCTAGACAAATATCACTATTATTTCATTATTTAATATGACTCATATCAGTGGTTTCTGTACTCAGTCACTGCTGATTCCGATTGAGACGTTTGTATTCATCAACCGTCTCAGAGTAGGAGCGTTGATCTTGGACCGTGTTTTTTATTTTTTATTTTTTTGCATAATGGATAAGACTTCATGGGCTTCCTAGATCTGCACTCCTACTCTGAGACGCATTATGAATACCATCCCAGACGTTCATTGTTTAGATTTTTCGTCTGTCCCCTGACTGGGCCGTGGTTCCATGTTCCATTAGTGACACCAAGTTCACAACTCCTCCCAGCTCATCAGCTTCAGGGAATTCTTATTTTCACTCTGTCTTTTCACACAGTTCTCCTTGGTAATTCACACAGGACAACTCTTCCTCTTGGTTCGTTATGAGACACTGGGTGCATCCCAAATTGCACCCGATTTCATTTATAGTGCACTACTTTAGGAGAACATTCCCTTAATGTCAAGCAGAACTTCTCTAGAACGTGGTTACAATGTTTTCAGAATATACAACATGAATGTTCTGGAAACGTTTTATGGGACGTTGCAAGAACATTCATGTGTCCAGTTTTCGAAGGGTTAGTCTCTAAAAGCTTTCCAAACCTGGATTGTGCAACATTTGCCCATTATTCTTTTACAAATTCTTCAAGCTCTGTCAAATTGGTTGCTGATCATTGCTAGACAACCATTTTTAGGTCTCGACATAGATTTTCAAGCAGATTTAAGTCAAAACTGTAACTCGGCCACTCAGGAACATTCACTGTCTTCTTGGTAAGCAACTCCAGTGTAGATTTGGCCTTATGTTTTAGGTTATTGTCCAGCTGAAAGGTGAATTAATCTCCCAGTGTCTTGTGGAAAGCAGGATGAACCAGATTTTCCTCTAGGATTTTGCCTGTGGTTAGCTACATTCCGTTTCTTTTTTATCCTGAAAAACTCCCCAGTCCTTAACGATTACAAGCATACCCATAACATGACGCAGCCACCACTATGCTTGAAAATATGGAGATTGGTACTTAGTAATGTGTTGTATTGGATTTGCCCCAAACATAACACTTTGTCTTCTGGACAAACAGTTAATTGCTTTGCCACATTTTTTTGCAGTATTACTTTAGTGCCTTGTGCAAACAGGATGCATGTTTTGGAATATTTGTATTCTGTACAGGCTTCTTTCTTTTCACTCTGTCAATTAGGTTAGTATTGTGGAGTAACTAGACTTTTGTTGATCCATCCTCAGTTTTCTCTTATCACAGCTGGCCCCTCCCCGGAGTTTGTGTTAAACGCTCTACAACAAAGCTTTCTTAGTGTCCACTGTCCAACAAGCTTTCTCTGCCCTTAACCTTGTTCTGAACACCTCCAAAACAAAGGTCATGTGGTTTGGTAAGAAGAATGCCCCTCTCCCCACCGGTGTGATTACTACCTCTGAGGGTTTAGAGCTTGAGGTAGTCACCTCATACAAGTACTTGGGAGTATGGCTAGACAGTTCACTGTCCTTTTCTCAGCACATATCAAAGCTGCAGGCTAAGGTTAAATCTAAACTTGGTTTCCTCCATCGTAATCGCTCCTCTTTCACCCCAGCTGCCAAACTAACCCTTATTCAGATGACCATCCTACCCATGCTAGAGACGTAATTTATAGATCGGCAGGTAAGGGTGTTCTCGAGCAGCTAGATGTTCTTTACCATTCAGCCATCAGATTTGCCACCAATGCTCCTTATAGGACACATCACTGCACTCTATACTCCTCTGTAAACCTTTCGTCTATGTATACCCGTCGCAAGACCCACTGGTTGATGCTTATTTATAAAACCCTCTTAGGCCTCACTCCCCCTATCTGAGATACCTACAGCAGCCCTCATACATACAACACCCGTTCTGTCAGTCACATTCTGTTAAAGGTCCCCAAAGCACACACATCCCTGGGTCACTCCTCTTTCCAGTTCGCTGCAGCTAGCGACTGGAACGAGCTGCAAAAAACATTCAAACCGGACAGTTTTATCTCCATCTCTTCATTCAAAGACAATCATGGATACTCTTACTGACAGTTGTAGCTGCTTTGCGTGATGTATTGTTGTCTTGCCCTTTGTGCTGTTGTCTGTGCCCAATAATGTTTGTACCATGTTTTGTGCTGCTAACATGTTGTGCTGCTGCCATGTTGTGTTGCTACCATGTTGTTGTCATGTGGTGTTGCTACCATGCTGTGTTGTCATGTGTTGCTGCCATGCTATGTTGTTGTCTCTTAGGTCTCTCTTTATGTAGTGTTGTAGTGTCTCTCTTGTCGTGATGTGTGTTTTGTCCTATATTTTTATTTTTAATCCCATCCCCCGTCCCTGCAGTAGGCTGTCATTGTAAATAAGAATTTGCACTTAATATGCCATTTAGCAGACGCTTTTATCCAAAGCGACTTACAGTCATGCGTGCATACATTTTTTTGTGTATGGGTGGTCCCGGGGTTCAAACCCACTACCTTGGCGTTACAAGCGCCGTGCTCTACCAGCTGAGCTACAGAGGACCACTTAACTGACTTGCCTAGTTAAATTCAATTGTTAGATACTACTTTAATTGTTAGATATTACTGCACTGTTGGAGCTAGGAACACAAGCATTTTTTTTACACCCGCAATAACATCTGCTAAATATGTGTATGTAACCAATAACATTATATTTTATTTGAAATAAAGGTTAAATAAAATTTAAAAAATTTAAATAAAACAGCCATTAAACTCTGTAACTGTTTTAAAGTCACCATTGGCCTCATGGTGAAATCCCTGAGCAGTTTCCTTCCTCTACGGCAACTGAGTTAGGAAAGACACCTGTATCTTTGTAGTGACTGGGTGTATTCACCATCCAAAGTGTAATTAATAACTTCAGGGAAATTCAATGTCTGCTTTTTTAAATGTTGACTCATCTACCAATAGGTGATCCCTGGTCAACTTGATAGGGTGAATGCACTTTGACGTTCATCTCAGCTCTGTTAAAAGTACGCTCTGTTAAAAGAAAATATTGTATTGATCATAGTGATTCAGGAGTATCATTAAAACAGGTTCATATGCCCCACCAACTTTAGACAACTATACAGAAAGCCCTTAAATTGCTGAAATAATGATAAATGATAAAAGAATAGTCAGATGAACTGATACCAGACAATGGCATGGTTGCGTAGCAGGAAGATTGGCATAACGTGACCCAAGAAGTTGTGAGTTCAATTCCCAGGTGAGGATATGTTGAATAATAATGACTGTATAAATGCACAATGTAATCAAGTGCTTCAAATTTGTACGTTGAAAACACTGTTTGTTAAAAGCACTGTGTGTGGGCATACCTGGCCAACAGACAAAGACCTATGAATGGATCAGTGGTTCACCAATCAGGGCTTTGATTGGCTTAGTAACAAGATGTGATGTGTAATGATTTTTTTTTTTTCATGTTCTGTGTATGTTTGGTGGGACATTGATGGACTATTCTCCTAACCCACAGAAAACTGGACACGAATGTTCTTGCAACGTTCCCATGAAACATGTCTAGAACATTTGTTTATTTTTTATTATTAATTGATTTAGCCTTTATATATTTCCCTTTGTTACTTTCCAACCCCACCACCCCTTCCCTAATTGGAGTAAACTAGTGAACAACAACGCTTAGGCCTCTACTTCCAGCTTATACATACTATATACACCTTATGGATACAGTCAATTTCACAATAATTCTACCTTGCTTGTTTTTACTCCAGAACTACCCTCAACCTCTCCGATCATTTTCATGATGTCCATCCGGTTTGCCTCTATATGCCATATCATTCTAACTGTGCTCCTTCACAAAAGCTCTCCACCTATATACTTAGTATGGACACAGTATGCTTTACATGAGTTATCTTGTTGTTATTAGTTGTTATTAGTCCCATCCTTCAGCTCCCATCTATCTCTTAACACCATCCATATTGGATTTCTATTTGCCATATATTTTTCAACTGTACTGTGTCTAGAACATTAACATCTTAAGTTCTTAGAAAATGGTAACCACGTTCTGGGTAAGTTCTATTTGACATTAAGGGAATGGTCTCTTGTAAACAGTCCTTGCACATCGCGGGAACATTCCTATGAAAACGTTAGTTAATGACCTAATGAGACTCTTAAGGGAACGTTCTCTACAGTTGTGGGAACCTTTTTTGTTAGCTGGGTAGACACTCAATGCCATGGCAAGGTAAAACTGTGGCTTAACCGGGTCCCAGATCTGATTGTGTCAATGCCCGTAGGTGTTTGCAAGAGAGCACAAACAGGTCTGGGACCAGGCTAGGAGAGTGTGGGTCCGGACTGAGTGACACTACTAAATACTTATTCAATAGAAAATGTACAAGTGGTGCATATCGACTTCTGCATTAGGGAGCTATGTATTTTATCATGTACTTAATGTTGTTTTAAAACCCGCCATCTCATATCGTTTGTCAGGCATCTCATTGGTATTCAACATTAGAGCACAAATCACAAGCATTTAGATAGGAACCATATCAGTCTCCATTCCAAAGCGAGTTCCTGCATAAATCCCACTTCTGTGAGTACTTTACGAGAGCTCTACATGTGTTTTATGTGATCTTTACGAGAGTTCTACATGTGTTTTATGTGATCTTTACGAGAGCTCTACATGTGTTTTATGTGATCTTTACGAGAGCTCTACATGTGTTTTATGTGATCTTTACGAGAGCTCTACATGTGTTTTATGTGATCTTTACGAGAGCTCTACATGTGTTTTATGTGATCTTTACGAGAGCTCTACATGTGTTTTATGTGATCTTTACGAGAGCTCTACATGTGTTTTATGTGATCTTTACGAGAGCTCTACATGTGTTTTATGTGATCTTTACGAGAGCTCTACATGTGTTTTATGTGATCTTTACGAGAGCTCTACATGTGTTTTATGTGATCTTTACGAGAGCTCTACATGTGTTTTATGTGATCTTTACGAGAGCGTAAGGCTGCATCCCGAATGACACGCCACGCTCCCAGGGCCCATCGAAAAATAAATGCATTTAACAATCTAATTTTCTATAACATATGCTCACTTACCACTTAGTATGAGCAGGGATTTCTCTCCCTCCCTCCCTCCCTCCCTCCCTCCCTCCTCCCTCCCTCCCTCCCTCCCTCCTCCTCCCTCCCTCCCTCCCTCCCTCCGTCTGTCTCTCGCTCCGTCTCTCTCGCTCTCTCTCTCTCTCCCTCTTTTGTTGAGTTATTCATGTATATATATTTTTTCTCTCTCTATATGTACCCTAGTTGTTTTGATGTACTGTGTGGGTAATGACTGTCAAAATAATTGGCTGCTAAAGTGGCGATCCAGGGATCCAGGGCCCAAGCGAAGGGCCGTGTTTATCTGGGTATTGACTTTCTGACGGGGGTGTCACAGACTCTTTTGGCTGGGCGGCTGGACGGGGACGGGGAAGGGGGGGGGGACGGGGAAGGGGGGGGGGGGGGGGTGACTGACCTCTGTTGGCTTGCCATAATCACCAGCACCATCGCTTTAGTCAGCGTTACTTAGGGCTGATAAATGCCGCTGCGTTGGAGTGCTGGAGGAGAGGAGAGTAGAGACAGAAAGGAAGAGAACTTCATATAGTACTGTTTACAGAGAGGGAGAGGACTTCATATAGTGCTGTTTACAGAGAGGGAGAGACCAGCAAGACACTCCCTCAGACCTACACAGAGAGGACCTACATCCAGACCACAGCACCACAAGCCACATCCACACCCCCACCCCCACCCCAACCAATTAACACCCCCCCCAAGTCAACCATGCCCACACCCCATTTAGGCCCCCTCAGATCAGACCTATGCCCTTCCTACCCACCCCATGCCCCCCACTCCCACAAAGAGGGCCTCAACATGAAAGTCACACATACGCCCAGGCCGTGAGCAGGCAAACAGGCCCAACCCCCACTCTTACACTAGCCTAAGCCAATGACATGTACCAGATGCTCAGCAGGCTCTGCTCACACTTACTGGCCTGAGGCCAAACCACACGACTAACAACATTGGACACTTTATGGAGCACAAAGCCTTCACTATCTCATCCTGTAATATCCCAGGCCTGAGGTTATCTGCCTTTGGCCTAAAGAGCAGGAACCTGGACTTCACCAAATAAATCAGAAATACAGACATTGTCATTCTACAAGAAACATGGATGGGACTACCAGAGAGCTGGTAGTCCCATCCACCAAACTACCAGGTGTGAAACAGGGAAGAGACACTAATTTGGTATAGAGCAGACCTAACTGCAATTAATCAAAACAGGAACATTTTACATTTGGCTAGAAATTCAAAAGGAAATTATCTCAACAGAGAAAAATGTCCTGCTGTGTGCTACCTACAGTATATCCCCCCACTAGAATCCCCATACTTTAATGAAGACAGCTTCTCCATCCTGGAGGGGGAAATCAATCATTTCCAGACCCAAGGACATGTACGAGTCTGTGGTGACCTAAATGCCAGAACTGGACAAGAACCTGACACCCTCAGCACACAAGGGGACAAAAACCTACCTGGAGGTGACAGCATTCCCTCCCCCATATGCCCCCCTAGGCACAACTACGACAACATAACCAACATAAACGGGTCACAACTCCTGCAGCTCTGTCGCACGCTGGGTATGTAAATAGTCAATGGTAGGCTTCGAGGGGACTCCTATGGTAGGTACACCTATAGCTCATCTCTTGGCAGTAGTGCTGTAGACTACTTTATCACTGAACTGAACCCAGAGTCTCTCAGAGCTTTCACAGTCAGCCCACTGATACCCATATCAGACCACAGCAAAATCACAGTCTACTTGAACAGAGCAATACTCAATCATGAGGCATCAAAGCCAAAGGAACTGAATAATATTAAGAAATGCTATAGATGGAAGGAAAGTAGTGTTGAAACCTACCAAAAAACTATTAGGCAACAACAAATTAAATCCCTTTTAGACATCTTCCTGGACAAAACGTTCCACTGTAATAGTGAAGGTGTAAACTTGGCAGTAGAAAACCTAAACAGTATATTTGACCTCTCAGCTTCCCTATCAAATCTAAACATCTCTAACAGAAAAGTAACAACAGTGATAAATGGTTTGATGAAGAATGCAAAAACCTAAGAAAGAAATTGAGAAACATGTCCAACCAAAAACATAGAGACCCAGAAAACCTGAGCCTACGCCTTCACTATGGTGAATCACTAAAACAATACAGAAATACACTACGGAAAAAGAAGGAACAGCATGTCAGAAATCAGCTCAATGTAATTGAAGAATCCATAGACTCTAACCACTTCTGGGAAAATTGGAAAACACTAAAATAACAACAACATGAAGAGCTATCTATCCAAAACGGAGATGTATGGGTAAACCACTTCTCCAATCTTTTTGGCCCTATAACAAAGAACAAACAGCAAAAAAATAGACATTATCAAATGCAAATCTTAGAATAAACTATTAAAGACTATCAGAACCCACTGGATTCTCCAATTACATTGAATGAACTACAGGACAAAATACAAACCCTCCAACCCAAAAAGGCCTGTGGTGTTGATGGTATCCTCAATGAAATGATAAAATATACAGATCACAAATTCCAATTGGCTTTACTTAAAGTCTTTAACATCATACTTAGCTCTGGCATCTTCCCCAATATTTGGAACCAAGGACTGATCACCCCAATCCACAAAATTGTAGACAAATTTGACCCCAATAACAGCAACCTTGGGAAAATCCCTGCATTATCATTAACAGCAGACTAGTTCATTTCCTCAGTGAAAACAAAGTACTGAGCAAATGTCAAAGTGCCTTTTTACCAAATTACCATACAACAGACCACGTATTCACCCTGCACACCCTAACTGACAAACCAACAAACCAAAACAAAGGCAAATTCTTCTCATGCTTTGTTGATTTCAAAAAAGCTTTTGACTCAATTTGGCATGAGGGTCTGCTATACAAATTGATGGAAAGTGGTGTTGGGGGAAAAACATATGACATTATAAAATCAATTTACACAAACAACAAGTGTGCGGTTAAAATTGGCAAAAAACACACAAATTTCTTTCCACAGGGCCGTGGGGTGAGACAGGGATGCAGTTTAAGCCCCACCCTCTTCAACATATATATCAACGAATTGGCGAGGGCACTAGAACAGTCTGCAGCACCCAGCCTCACCCTACTAGAATCTGAAGTCAAATGTCTACTGTTTGCTGATGATCTGGTGTTTCTATCACCAACCAAGGAGGGCCTACAGCAGCACCTAGATCTTCTGCACAGATTCTGTCAGACCTGTGCCCTGACAGTAAATCTCAGTAAGACAAAAATAATGGTGTTCCAAAAAAGGTCAATTTGCCAGGACCACAAATACAAATTCCATCTAGACACCGTTGCCCTAGAGCACACAAAAAACTATACATACCTCGGCCTAAACATCAGTGCCAAAGGTAACTTCCACAAAGCTGTGAACGATCTGAGAGACAAGGCAAGAAGGGCCTTCTATGCCATCAAACGGAACATCAAATTTGACATAACAATTAGGATCTGGCTAAAAATACTTGAATCAGTTATAGAACCCATTGCCCTTTATGGTTGTGAGGTCTGGGGTCCACTCACCAACCAAGAATTCACAAAATGGGACAAACACCAAATTGAGACTCTGCATGCATAATTCTGCAAAAACATCCTCAGTGTACAACAAAAATACCAAATAATGCATGCAGAGCAGAATTAGGCCGATACCCGCTAATTATCAAAATCAGCCATTAAATTCTATAACCACTTAAAAGGAAACGATTCCCAAACCTTCCATAACAAAGCCATCACCTACAGAGAGATGACCTTGGAGAAGAGTCCCCTGAGCATGCTGGTCCTAGGGTTCTTTTCACAAACACAAACAGACCCCACAGAGCCCCAGGACAACAACACAATTAGACCCAACCAAATCATGAGAAAACAAAAAGAGAATTACTTGACACATTGGAAAGAATTAACAAAAATACAGCGCAAACTAGAATGCTATTTGGCCCTAAACAGAGAGTACACAGTGGCAGAATATCTGACCACTGTGAGTGACCCAAACTTAAGGAAAGGTTTGACTATGTACAGACTCAGTGAGCATAGCCTTGCTATTGAGAAAGGCCGTCGTAGGCAGACCTGGCTCTCAAGAGAAGACAGGCTATGTGCACACTGCCCACAAAATGAGGTGGAAACTGAGCTGCACTTCCTAACCTCCTGCCAAATGTATGACCATATTAGAGACACATATTTCCCTCAGATTACACAGATCCACAAAGAATTCGAAAACAAACCCAATTTTGATAAACTCCCATATCTATTGGGTGAAATACCACAGTGTGCCATCACAGCAGCAATATTTGTGACATGTTGCCACAAGAAAAGGGCAACCAGTGAAGGACAAACACTATTATAAATACAACCCATATTTATGTTTATTTATTTTCCCATTTGTACTTTAACTATTTGCACATTGTTACAACACTGTATATATACATAATATGACATTTGAAATGTCTTTATTCTTTTGGAACTTCTGAGTGCATTGTTTCCTGTTCACTTTTATTGTTTATTTCACTGTTGTTTACTATCTATTTCACTTGCTTTGGCAATGTTAACATATGTTTCCCATGCCAATATAGGCCTTAAATTGAAATTGAATTGAGAGGGAGAGGACTTCATATACTACTGTGTACAGAGAGGGAGAGAGGGAGAGAGGGAGAGAGGGAGAGAGGGAGAGAGGGAGAGAGGGAGAGAGGGAGAGGCCTTCATATAGTACTGTGTACAGAGAGGGAGAGAGGGAGAGAGGGAGAGAGGGAGAGAGGGAGAGGACTTCATATAGTACTGTGTACAGAGAGGGGGAGGACTTCATATAGTACTGTGTACAGAGAGGGGGAGGACTTCATATAGTACTGTTTACAGAGAGGGAGCGTGTACTGCACTGAGTGTACTGCATGTGTATGTTTGATGTTATGTCTATCGCAGTGCATGTTCTTTTAGGTAAAGCAAATATTTGTGAGAAACAGACAATAAAGAAATATCTGAGGAAATTTGGTGGGTTTTTTGTGCTTGACTGAAGTGACATACTCTGCTTCATAAGGATCCTGAAGGCTGGGAGATGTGACTGTATCGAGTTAAAAACGCTAGCCACATACACACCGTCATGCATGTACATTGGGTAACATAAGTATACATCCCCCCTTGGATATTTTCACATTTTGTTACGTTACAAAGTGGGATTGACATTAATTTTGTCATTGATCTACACAAAACATTCCTTAATGTCAAAGTGGAATAAACTTTTTAACATAAAAATATATATTATTTAAATTAAACACCAATTTACGTTGATTAGATAAGCATTCACCCCCCTGAGTTAATACATGTTAGAAACATCTTTGGCAGCAATTACAGCTGTGAGTCTTCTTGGGTAAGTATCTAAGAGCCGTGCACACCTGGAATGTACCCATTATTCTTTTTTAAATTCTTCAAGCTCTGTCAATGTGGTGGGGATCATAGCTAGTCAGCAATGATCAAGTCTTGCCATAGATTTTTTCAAGCAGATTTAAGTCGAAACTGTAACTCGGCCACTCAGGAACATTCACTCCAGTTTAGATTTGGCCTTGTGCTTTGGGTTATTGTCCTGCTGAAAGGTGAATTAATCTCCCAGTGTCTGGTGGAAAGCAGGCTGAACCAGGTTTTCCTCTAGGATTTTGCCTGTGCTTAGCTCCATCCCCAATCTTTGCCGATGACAAGCATACCCATAACATGATGCAGCCACCACCATGCTGCAGTGATGTGTTGTGCTGGATTGGCCCCAAACATTTGCTGTGTTTTTTTTTTCTTCAGTGTTACTTTAGTGCCTTGTTGCATACAAGATGCATGTTTTGGAATATTTTTATTCTGTATATTTTTATTATTCTTTATACTCTGTCATTTAGGTCATTATTGAGGAGTAGTTACAATGTTGTTGATCCATCCTCAGTTTTCTCCCTTCACAGCCATTGAACTCTGTAGCTGTTTTAAAATCACCAATAGCCTCTTGGTGAAATCCCTGAGCAGTTTCCTTCCTCTCCTGCAGCTCAGTTCAGAAGGACGACTGTATATTTGATGTGTCTGGGTGGTTTAATACATCATTCACAGTATAAGTTTTAACTTGGCCATGCTTAAAGAGATATTCAATGTCTAATTTGTTATTGTTACCCATCTACCAATCACTGCCCTTCTTTATGAGGCTTTCGAAAATCTCCATGGTCTTTGTAGTTGAATCTGTGCTTGAAATTCAATACTTGACTGAGGGACCTTACAGATGTTGAATGTATGGGGAATAGAGGAAGGGGTAGTCATTCCAAAATCATGTCAACTCTTATTAGTTCACACAGAGTGCGTCCATGACCATGACACTTATTATGTGATTTGTTAAGCTAAGCAAAAGGGGTGAATACTTTTGCAACAACTATAGTTTAGTTATTACATTTTTATTAATTTGTTAACATTTATCGAATTTTCTTTTCAATTTGACATTATGGAGTATTTTGTGTAGATTAATGACAACTAAATCACAACTAAATCCATTTCAATCCCACTTTGTCACGCAACAAAATGTGAAAGACTCCAAGGGGGCGAATACTTCTGATACACTGTATGTACCCTCTACCTTGCACAGTAAAAATGTTTCATCCTATAGTTTTCTGGGTAAAAGGGTTGGTGTGAGGTGTGACCCAGGTGCGGTGCAGGTTAGACAGTAGGCAGCAGGCAGAGATGGTGAAACAAGGAACTTTACTGGTGGTCCTGAAGCCAGGATACAAAATAACAGACTTTACACGAAAAAGAAAGGCGGAGCAAATTGGTCTCCAAAAACAGGCAGACAGCCAAAAATATGAAATACTAACTATGACTGAAATAATAAGTAAACAGGGAGAACACTTCTCACATACCTGTCCACACGTCCCGCGATCAGACACTGAGTAGTACTGCTTGGCTTAGTGAAACTAGCAGAGAAAACTGAGCAAGGGAACACAGGGAAGTGAGGGCATAAATACACAGGTGAATCAGATAGACAGAGGTGACACCAAAAGGAAGATGATTAGTCCCGACTGTGTGAGGAGGTGCCTAAGGTTGTCGCAGGATGACACCTAGTGGGTCGCTCCGGAACTGCGACCCACTCCTGTAACAATTTCCCCTCTATTCTTTCTGTCTATGGTGATATCTCTTTCTAGAAAGTATTTCCTGGTAAGTAGAGCAGCCGTGGATCTCAGGAGAGACACAGATAGAAACTGAGGTGGGAATTTCATCAGAAAATCTAAGAATAAAAATAAAGTTGTAATCTAAAAAATAACAAAACAGCGGTACACCATGTACAGTAACGTTTTAATGAACTTAGATGTTCAAAAGGAACTTATTCACAATCAGGCAGCGATTATCAAGGGAGAGAAAAGTGCTGATATGAATCGTTCTCAACTACTCCCCACAAGCAGATGTTTATTCTTTCTTTCTCACTAGACAATATTCTTCCCATTACTTTTCTTTCATTATACCACATTAACCCAATTTTATTTTATTTTCAGCAGACAGTATTTTCTCCATAATTTTTTCCCCCAGTAGACAAGAACCCCCCCCCCCCCCCCCCCCCCCCCCACATATTTTCGTTATTTTCAGACATATCCATAGCATTCTCTTTCTTTTTTACTAGACAGTATTCCACCCATTTTCTCTTTCTTCCTGTAGACAGTATTCCCTCCATTTTCTCTTTCTTCCTGTAGACAGTATTCCCTCCATTTTCCCTGTCAGGTTATATTTCCCCTCTACACAGAAGTAGGTGGTTAATTGATAAGGTGTGAACGACCTTTAGAACACACTAAACAGGGCTCAAGTGTCACATTCCTTTAAAGTGTTGACTGCTGGGTATGTGGGCGGGACTTGTTGTTTATCTCTTTGATTGACAGGGCTGATGAGCAACCAGAGGAGGACTTGACCTCATCTTGCCAGGTCCATACATCACAGTGTTAGAGGTCAGAGGTCAGGGGAGTCTGAGGAAGGTCAGTCTCATCCCCCAGAGAACCTTGACCCTGAAGGCACTGTTTCTATTTACATAACCTTTGACCCCTGCTCCCTCTCTCCATCCCTGTTTTCTCCCTTTCCCTCCTTTCTCCCTCATTATGGAGTAAGGGTCAGGGTTCAAGTTCAGAGACAGACACAGACTTGTAGAGCCTTCCTCTCATTCTCTCTGAGGGAGGAGGAAATGGTGAGTGTGTGTGTGTGTGTGTGTGTGTGTGTTTAAGTATGCTTCTGTCTGTGTGTGTACAAGACATCATGGGATGTATAGGGTCCTGTACTGTGAGAGTCTGGACCAGACCCCTCTCTAACTGACAGTCAGATCCCTGTCATGCATCCATCCACCCCTCCACCTGTCCACCCGTCCAGCCCCCCACAAACCCCACCCCCCACCCCCCCACCCCTCCACACCCTCTGTTCCATTCTCCTTTATCTCAAATTGAATGTGGCTTTAACAAACACGTTCCTGTAGGGGAAGTGTAAATGGTCATAACCTTTAGTGCCTGACTGAACTTAATGAGGTGGTAACAAGTCACCCATAAGCCCTGTTGACCTCTTATGATCCCTAGCTCAATCAGCCGTGTCCCGCTATGACCCCCTCATAGCAGTGTTCGTCAGTCAAAAGTCCTTAAGAATCACAGTGCACAAAAGCCTGAACACACTGCAGTCCTCAAGGAGCAGCAATGAAGAACTTACACTGTTCAGTATAGAGTTTGTCAGCATGGTGACACGTTTTGCTATGACTACAGAGCACACACACCTTTTCTTTTCTCAAATTTCTTATGATATCAAAAGATGAATGGCAAAGTGCCCAGACCACACTATGCAGACATAGAGCTTCCATATATTTAATCCTTCTTGCATGAGTGATCTTTCCTCCTGCCTGTTTAAATGTCATCTGATCCCATCTATTACTGTCACTGAGTCACCTCCTTCAACTCAGACAAACCCACGCTGGACCTGTAATGGCTGTTTTAGGAGATAAGGTGTCAGCCATCCTATTGGTCGGCTGTATGGTGTTAGCCAGCCTATTGGTCGGCCATAAGATGGTAGCCAGCCTATTGGTCAGCTATAAGGTGTTAGCCAGCCTATTGGTCAGCTATAAGGTGTTAGCCAGCCTATTGGTCGGCTATAAGGTGTTAGCCAGCCTATTGGTCGGTTATAAGGTGTTAGCCAGCCTATTGGTCGGCTATAAGGTGTTAGCCATCCTATTGGTCGGCTAAAAGGTGTTAGCCAGCCTATTGGTCGGCTATAAGGTGTTAGCCAGCCTATTTGTCGGCTATAAGGTGTTAGCCAGCCTATTGGTCGGCTATAAGGTGTTAGCCAGCCTATTGGTCGGCTATAAGGTGTTAGCCAGCCTATTGGTCGGCTATAAGGTGTTAGCCAGCCTATTGGAGGAGGGCCAAACATGTCACCTCAGGTTATTCTAGAACCTATAGCATGCAGGTCATTCTAGAAGCTATAGAATGAAGGTCATTCTAGAACCTTTGGAATGTAGGTCATTATAAAAGGGATTGTTTGGATCCAGTTGCATGTCCAGGGGGTGCCCCCCCCACCGACATCTGATTGGCCATCCCAGTGGCCCCCTCAGAAACTCTGAGATCTGAAAAAATGTATGATTTTCACCAAGACTCATCAATCTCACAGGAGAAAGCATCAGAGCGAGCGATACAGCACCCCTCTTAGTCTTAGTATGTGTAGCCCAAAAATAGTATAGAATATGCCATACTCTTTTTGGCCAGACAGCATCAGATACATGGGCTACAGGTACTAAGACAGAGGGGCGCTGTTTGCCTCGCTCGGATACTTTCTTTGTTGATATAGATTCAGCCTCATGCGAATTGAAGGAAAAGCATGAAACATGGATAGAAAAACACATGAGAAATCGTTTAATAAAAAAAATATATATTGTAAACATTTTGGGGGAAGCCTGGCTTCCCTTGTCATCCATGAATCACATAATTTTGTAGGCTGAATGTCATTACCCTGATGGTGTTTCTAATAGATGTCCCTTTCCATTCAAATGGCAGGTAAACAGTGCACTGTTCGGATGCTGGACTTATTTTGGAGTAGACGATCGTGCACAGGTAACCTACTAAACATACTTTTTGAAGCAATTTGAATGACAATCAGCTTAAAGCATCATGACTGGTTGTGTTCATGACACATTCAAAGTAATACATTTTTTACAGTTAGATAACTTGTCTTTACTATAAAGCAGGGGTCCTCAAATACATTCAGCCATGGGCTGATTTTTCCTTGAGCGCATGGTCGGGGGGGCCGGAACATTGTTATAAATCATTTGTACACTGCAAATTGACAGCAAGAATCCTAAACAGATATACAGTAGCATTTGACAAAAACAGAATAATTTCAAACCTTGATTACATTGGGACATGTGTCTCTCTATTTATGCTTGGGAATACTTGGGAACAGATTTCCTAAATTAAAATAACTTTGAGCTGATTTCCTGGTGATTTTACAGGCTTTTATGTCCAACAATATAGAGTATACAGTATATATATACAATACAAAAAAATTGCTCTGAAAACTTGGGGGGCCAAATAAAGTCACCCATGAGCCAAATTTGGCCCGTGGGCCACCTATTGGGGTACCCTGCTATAAAGCCCATAAAAAATGTACGCAAATGTACACTCCTCTGTAGCTCAGCTGGTAGAGCACGGCGCTTGTAACGCCAAGGTAGTGGGTTCGATCCCCGGGACCACCCATACACAAACATTTATGCACGCATGACTGTAAGTCGCTTTGGATAAAAGCGTCTGCTAAATGGCTTATTATTATTACAAAAATTTTAAAAAATGGACCCCCCGAATGTCACGGTATGATTCACACTCTGGATGGCACTTTCAAGTGAATTTACTGCTGTATGCTAATACTTATATACAATTCTGACCTTGAGTGCAAACACTGTAACAAGACATTTGGAATTGATTTATGATTTATTATAACAGGAAAATTTACCAAACTTAAGCTGAAGCATTTATAGCTTTGAACCATTATATTGAAAAAATCCACCTTGCATCGATTAAGGTTCAAAATGTTATGGCCCCCCTAAACTGGGTCTGTGCCCCACCTTGGTCACCCGATTCAAAATGTTCTGGACACGCCCCTGTTTGGATCCTGGATGCTAATTGGTTGATAGCAGGGAGTTATTCACCACAATCCCCGGGTAATGCCTGTTCACCTTTCCATTGTCAATGAGCATCCACTGTGCCATTACCCAGCCAGGACATTCATAAACTTCATCTCCCCTGGAAAAAAGCGTCAAGACATTATTTCCCCATGCTTATAGCCTAGCATTAGGTTTGCAAAATTGGGGGTTTGTCTAAACCTTGCTGCATGCCTGCCTCTCTCTCGCCTTCTCTGTCTCTCTCTCCGTGTCTCTGTCTCTCGCCCTCCCCCTCTCTCTCACCTTCTCTGTCTCTCTCTCCGTGTCTCTGTCTCTCGCCCTCCCCCTCTCTCTCGCCCTCCCCCTCTCTCTCGCCCTCCCCCTCTCTCTCACCCTCTCTGTCTATCTCTGTGTCTCTCTCTCTCGCCCTCCCCCTCTCTCTCGCCCTCCCCCCTCTCTCTCACCCTCCCCCTCTCCCTCACCCTCTCTGTCTCTCTCTCTGTGTGTCTCTCTCTCTCTCTCTCGCCCTCCCCCTCTGTCTCTTTCTCTCTGTCTCTCTCTCTGTGTCTCTCTCTCTCGCCCTCTCTGCCTGTCTCCAAAGACAGATGATATGTTTCTCCTTGCCTGCCCTCTGTGTACCTGTGTAACACTGTGTTTCCCTCCCCGGAGCGGGTAACCCAATCTCTCTGTCCGCTGCTTGCATTCCCTATCCACCTACACTACCCAGGACAGCATAGCGGTGGGCCGCAGGCCTGATGGCCCTCGGCAGAACAGAACAAAAACACACACAGCCTCTTAGAAGAATCCTTTATCCCCACGGAACAAAAAGACAGCTTCACCTCCACACATTTCTCACCATTAGGCCTTGGCCCAGACTCACTCATCTCTCCACTTCTCCAGAACTCTACACCCTCTCTCCTCTCTCTCCTTTCTACCCATCCTCTCCCCCTCTCCCCCACAAGTCCTTTCACTGAGGGGAGATACCCTTTATGTTCATGTGTCAGTGCTAGTTTACTCTGTTAAGCCCTCCCACCAACAGCTTTTGACACGGCCACCCCATTGAGACATGAATAGGCTGGGGTAAAAAACACACCTGCACCTTTATGTTAGGACGAGTACTAGCACTAGAGCTGAGTTTGAGTCTGTGCCTGAGTCTGTGCCTGAGTCTGAGTCTGAGTCTGAGTCTGAGTCAGTGCCTGAGTCTGAGTCTGAGTCAGTGCCTGAGTCTGAGTCTGAGTCTGAGTCTGTGCCTGAGTCTGAGTCTGAGTCTGAGTGTGAGTCTGAGTCTGAGTATGTGCCTGAGTCTGAGTCTGAGTCTGAGTCTGAGTCTGAGTCTGAGTCTGAGTCTGAGTATGTTTCTGAGTCTGAGTCTGAGTCTGAGTCTGAGTCTGAGTCTGAGTCTGAATCTGAGTCTGAGTCTGAGTATGTGCCTGTGTCTGAGTATGTGCCTGAGTCTGAGTCACTGCCTGAGTCTGAGTCTGAGACTGTGCCTGAGTCTGAGTCTGAGTCTGAGTCTGTGTCTGAGTCTGTGCCTAAGTCTCTGCCTGAGTCTGAGTCTGAGTCTGAGTCTGTGTCTGAGTCTGTGCCTGAATATGAGTCTGAGTCTGAGTCTTAGTCTGAGTCTGAGTCTGTGCCTGAGTCTGAATCTGTGCCTGAGCCTGAGTCTGTGCCTGTCTGGGCCTGTGTCTCTGCCTGAGTCTGAGTCTGTGCCTGAGTCTGTGCCTGAGTCTGAGTCTGTGTCTGTGTCTGAGTCTGTGCCTGAGACTGTGACTGAGTCTGTGCCTTTGTCTGTGCCTGAGTCTGTGCCTGAGTCTGAGTCTGAGTCTGTGCCTGAGTCTGAGTCTGTGCCTGTGCCTGTGCCTGTGCCTGTGCCTGTGCCTGTGCCTGTGCCTGTGCCTGAGCCTGAGCCTGAGTCTGTGCCTGAGTCTGGGCCTGTGTCTCTGCCTGAGTCTGAGTCTGTGCCTGAGTCTGTGCCTGAGTCTGAGTATGTGCCTGAGTCTGAGTCTGTGCCTGAGTCTGTGCCTGAGTCTGTGCCTGAGTCTGTGCCTGAGTCTGTGCCTGAGTCTGTGACTGAGTCTGAGTCTGTGCCTGAGTCTGTGCCTGAGTCTGAGTCTTTGCCTGAGTCTGTGCCTGAGTCTGTGCCTGAGTCTGTGCCTGAGTCTGTGCCTGAGTCTGTGCCTGAGTCTGTGCCTGAGTCTGAGTCTGTGCCTGAGTCTGTGCCTGAGTCTGAGTCTGTGCCTGAGTCTGGGTCTGAGTATGTGCCTGAGTCTGTGCCTGAGTGTGAGTCTGTGCCTGATTCTGAGTCTATTAGAGATCAACTTTGAGATGAGGACAATGGTAGTGCATTCTATGTCAGCCTTGGCCTATATGGTAAAGCAGGGTGGGCTTATTACCCATCCATGATGATGTGTTGGTGTTATAATGAACAGATGATATGTTCTCTTGTTCTTTGAGTTGAATACAAAGTGGATCATTTAGATGCAGAGGTGTTGCGTTTGTTCACATGAGTCTGTCATAACGCGAAATGTGTTTGCATATTTTACATATTCTGTGAATGCCTGTCAAGATAATTTGCCGTTTTCAAATGATTCCCGGACTGTCAGGGTCCATGAAGAAATCATTATTCCCTTGACCCAATGATTCAATATCTCTCTCTCTCTCTCTCTCTCTCTCTCTCTCTCTCTCTCTCTCTCTCTCTCTCTCTCTCTCTCTCTCTCTCTCTCTCTCAAATTCAAATTTAAATTCAAGCTGCTTTATTGGCATGAAAAACATTGCGTCAACATTGCCAAAGCAACAATGTATACAATATACATTGTAATAAAATAATAAATAACAACAATAAAATGGTAACAGTCAATAGTAGAAATATAATAAATAGTAAACGCTAAACATGGAAAATTAAACTATAACTAATTTATAACTACGTTTTTTAAATTATATGAGAAAATAATTTTCAGGGGGGAAAAAAAGTATTTAGTCAAATCAAATCAAATCAAATTGTATTGGTCACATGCGCCGAATACAACAGGTGCAGACATTACAGTGAAATGCTTACTTACAGCCCTTAACCAACAGTGCATTTATTTTTAACAAAAAAAGTAAAAATAAAACAACAACAAAAAAAGTGTTGAGAAAAAAAGAGCAGAAGTAAATTAAATTAACAGTAGGGAGGCTATATATACAGGGGGGTACCGGTGCAGAGTCAATGTGCGGGGGCACCGGCTAGTTGAGGTAGTTGTGCAAGTTCTGCAAGTTCTTGTGCAAGTTCTCCCACTTAAAAAGATGAGAGAGGCCTGTAATTTTCATCATAGGTACATGTCAACTATGACAGACAAATTGAGGAAAAAAAATCCAGAAAATCACATTGTAGGATTTTTAATGAATTTATTTGCAAATTATGGTGGAAAATAAGTATTTGGTCACCTACAAACAAGCAAGATTTCTGGCTCTCACAGACCTGTAACGTCTTCTTTAAGAGGCTCCTCTGTCCTCCACTCGTTACCTGGATTAATGGCACCTGTTTGAACTTGTTATCAGTATAAAAGACACCTGTCCACAACCTCAAACAGTCACACTCCAAACTCCACTATGGCCAAGACCAAAGAGCTGTCAAAGGACACCAGAAACAAAATTGTAGACCTGCACCAGACTGGGAAGACTGAATCTGCAATAGGTAAGCAGCTTGGTTTGAAGAAATCAACTGTGGGAGCAATTATTAGGAAATGGAAGACATACAAGACCACTGATAATCTCCCTCGATCTGGGGCTCCATGCAAGATCTCACCCCGTGGGGTCAAAATGATCACAAGAACGGTGAGCAAAAATCCCAGAACCACACGGGGGGACCTAGTGAATGACCTGCAGAGAGCTGACACCAAAGTAACAAAGCCTACCATCAGTAACACACTACGCCGCCAGGGACTCAAATCCTGCAGTGCCAGACATGTCCCCCTGCTTAAGCCAGTACATGTCCAGGCCCGTCTGAAGTTTGCTAGAGTGCATTTGGATGATCCAGAAGAGGAATGGGAGAATGTCATATGGTCAGATGAAACCAAAATAGAACTTTTTGGTAAAAACTCAACTTGTCGTGTTTGGAGGACAAAGAATGCTGAGTTGCATCCAAAGAACACCATACCTACTGTGAAGCATGGGGGTGGAAACATCATGCTTTGGGGCTGTTTTTTTGCAAAGGGACCAGGACGACTGATCCGTGTAAAGGAAAGAATGAATGGGACCATGTATCGTGAGATTTTGAGTGAAAACCTCCTTCCATCAGCAAGGGCATTGAAGATATGAAACGTGGCTGGGTCTTTCAGCATGACAATGATCCCAAACACACCGCCCGGGCAACGAAGGAGTGGCTTCGTAAGAAGCATTTCAAGGTCCTGGAGTGGCCTAGCCAGTCTCCAGATCTCAACCCCATAGAAAATCTTTGGAGGGAGTTGAAAGTCTGTGTTGCCCAGCGACAGCCCCAAAACATCACTGCTCTAGAGGAGATCTGCATGGAGGAATGGGCCAAAATACCAGCAACAGTGTGTGAAAACCTTGTGAAGACTTACAGAAAACGTTTGACCTGTGTCATTGCCAACAAAGGGTACATAACAAAGTATTGAGAAACTTTTGTTATTGACCAAATTCTTATTTTCCACCATAATTTGCAAATAAATTCACAATCCTACAATGTGATTTTCTGGAAAAAAAATCTCATTTTGTCTGTCATAGTTGACGTGTACCTATGATGAAAATTACAGGCCTCTCTCATCTTTTTAAGTGGGAGAACTTGCACAATTGGTGGCTGACTAAATCCTTTTTTCCCCACTGTATATACAGTTGAAGTCTGAAGTTTACATACACCTTAGCCAAATACATTTAAACTCAGATTTTCACAATTCCTGACATTTAATCCTAGTAAAAAGTCCCTGTCTTAGATCAGTTAGGATCACCTATTTATTTTAGGAATGTGAAATGTCAGAATAATAGTAGAGAGAATGATTTATTTCAGCTTTTATTCCCAGTGGGTCAGAAGTTTACATACACTCAATTAGTATTTGGTAGCATTGCCTTTAAATTGTTTAACTTGGGTCAAATGTTTTGGGTAGACTTCCACAAGCGTCCCACAATAAGTTGGGTGAATTTTGGCCCATTCCTCCTGACGGAGCTGGTGTAACTGAGTCAGGTTTGTAGGCCTTCTTGCTCGCACACGCTTTTTCAGTTCTGCCCACAAATGTTCTATAGGATTGAGGTCAGGGCTTTGTGATGGCCACTCTAATACCTTGACTTTGTTGTCCTTAAGCCGTTTTGCCACAATTTTGGAAGTATGCTTGGGGTCATTGTCCATTTGGAAGACCCATTTGCGACCAAGCTTTAACTTCCTGACTGATGTCTTGAGATCTTGCTTCAATATATCCACAGAATTTTCCTTCCTCATGATGCCATCTATATTGTGAAGTGCACCAGTCCCTCCTGCAGCAAAGCACCCCCACAGCATGATGCTGCCACTCCCATGTTTCACGGTTGGGATGGTGTTCTTTGGCTTGCAAGCAACCCCCTTTTTCCTCCAAAGATAACGATGGTCATTATGGCCAAACAGTTCTATTTTTGTTTCACCAAAAAGTACGATCTTTGTCCCCATGTGCAGTTGCAAACCGTAGTCTGGCTTTTTCATGGCGGTTTTGGAGGAGTGGCATTTTCCTTGCTGAGTGGCCTTTCAGGTTATGTCGATATAGGACTCGTTTTACTGTGCATATAGATACTTTTGTACCTGTTTCCTCCAGCATCTTCACAAGGTCCTTTGCTGTTGTTCTGGGATTGATTTGCACTTTTCGCACCAAAGTACGTTAATCTCTAGGAGACAGAACGCGTCTCCTTCCTGAGCGGTATGACGGCTGCATGGTCCCATGGTTGTATATACTTGCGTACTATTGTTTGTACAGATTAACGTGATACCTTCAGGCGTTTGGAAATTGCTCCCAAGGATTAACCAGATTTGTGGAGGTCTACAATTTTCTTTCTGAGGTCTTGGCTGATTTCTTTTGATTTTCCCATGATGTCAAGCAAAGAGGCACTGAGTTTGAAGGTAGGCCTTGAAATACATCCACAGGTACACCTCCAATTGACTCAAATGATGTCAATTAGCCTATCAGAAGCTTCTAAAGCCATGACATCATTTTCTGGAATTTTCCAAGCTGTTTAAAGGCACAGTCAACAGTGTATGTGTCACGATTTAAACGGAATATGAACCCAAATGCAGACAACTACACCGAGCCAGAGAAGGTTTAACAGGTTTATTTCAAAGTTAAATTGTCCAGGTTTCCAAAAATAGGGGAAGAGCAAGTCCAGGTCTACAGGGAGGGTAACAGATCCAGGTTCTGAGCAGGAGTGGTACCGTAACGTCCTAGTGTCTGTGGTGAGTCCAAATGTGAGGTCCAGTAGTGGAAAGCAGGATGGTGGTGGCAGGAGTGAATGGAGGCAGGAGTCAGGTTCCAATAATCTGTGGCACAGGAGAAATATAAATAGAACCGGCCAAAAACACAAAGAGCGAAAACAAGCAGGTTGAGTCAGCAGCAAGACTAACATGGTCGTCTTGACTATGATCTGACGATGAGTGGTAAGTTTGACCGGGTCTTTAAGGCTGAGGTGATTATGGTGAATGAGCTGCAGCTGGAACCCTGACTCCCGCACACCAGACTTCACTCCTGCAATTAAGAACAGACAGAGGGGAGGGGGAGAGCAGAGAGAGAGAGCTACCTAGCAGCAGTAGGCCTAACAGTATGTAAACTTCTGACCCACTGGAATTGTGATACAGTGAATTATAAGTGAAATAATCTGTCTGTAAACAATTGTTGGAAAAATTACTTGTGTCATGCACAAAGTAGATGTCCTAACCCGACTTTCCAAAAACTATAGTTTGTTAACAAGAAATTTGTGGAGTGGTTGAACAACAAGTTTTAATGACTCCAACCTAAGTGTATGTAAACTTCCGACATCATCTCTCTCTCTCTCTCTCTCTCTCTCTCTCTCTCTCTCTCTCTCTCTCTCTCTCTCTCTCTCTCTCTCTCTCTCTCTCTCTCTCTGTCTCTGTCTTCTAGCTTCTCTGTCTATCTCTCTTCTCTTCTATCTCTCTCTCTATCTCTCTCTCCTCTCTCTCTCTCTCTCTCTCTCTCTCTCTCTCTCTGTCTCTAGCTCTCTCTCTCTCTCTCTCTCTCTCGCTCTGTCACTCTCTCTCTCTCTCTCTCTCTCGCTCTCTCTCTTTCTCTCTCTCTCTCTGTCGCTCTCTCATTACAACATAATATATGATTATGTGTATTATTGCTAAAGCTACAGCTTTACCACACAGAAGCAACACAATAAGTTCAGTTCTAGTAGGTATGTTTGTTTGCAGCAGGCAGAGAGTGTGACCTGGACTGGCTGATCCCTTCTCTCTCACCAGACCACAGGGTTAGTTGGGACCGTTTGGACTGAAGAAACACACACACACACACACACACACACACACCACTTTTTTGTTCTTTTCGATTAAAATAAAACACAATTAGATGCACATTTACTCTCCATAAAATCCCATCTCACAGCACATTCCTCTAGTCTTTGGCAGCTGTAGTCTAGACCTACAGATGTAGGATCTTGCAATGCAGGAAATTTAAAACTTGCAGTGTATTTGAGGTTGAAAAAGTATTCAGAAGTTTACAATTTCCACTTGTATAAACCCCTACAAAAATGTCCATGAATTATAATACACATAATAATTCACATTTCCTGTTGCTGCAGGATTATTTTCCTGCTGTAGCAAATTAAGCTCAAATTCAGATCCTACATCTGTAGCTAGTCAACCCGGCCTGTTGCTTCATAATGTACCATCATCCTTATGGTAGCCTCAAGCCCTAGCTAGGCCATGTGTGTCACCCAAAACCCCCCGGCCAGACAGACACTCCTGGTCCTTATGGGTTCTGGTCAAAAGTCAAGGGAATAGGGTGACATTTGGGACGCAGCCTCAGCCGTGGTCTTGGTCTGGGTCCTAAACGGCTGTTGGAGTAGTGCACTATGAAGGGAATAAGGTCTCCATTTGGGACGCAGCACCGGTCCTGGTCCTGGTTTTTCACTGCTGTTGCCATTTAAACTGGATTAGTGTTCAGTCTAGGCACGTTACTGTGCGCAAAGCTGAAGCCG
>LR778288.1:9018057-9115756 GCA_902810595.1 Coregonus sp. 'balchen'
ATGAACTTTTAAATTCTCTGGCAACAGCTCTGGTGGACATTCCTGCAGTCAGCAAGCAATTGCATGCTCCTCAAAAAGAGACATCTGTGGCATGTGTGTGTGACAAAAACTGACATTTTAGAGTGGCCTTTTATTGTCCCCAGCACTAGGTGCATTGTCTAATGATCATGCGTTTTAATCAGCTTCATGATATGCCACACTGTAGGTGGATGGATTATCTTGGTTAAAGAGAAATGTTCACTAACAGCGATATAAACACATTTGAGAGAAATAACCTTTTGGCATATGGAACACTTCGGGATCTTTTATTTCAGCTCATGAAACATGGGACCAACACTTTACATGTTCTGTTTATATTGTTGTTCAGTTTATTGTTCTAACTCTCTATAGTAAGTTAAGACACCCCCAAAAAAAATAAAACAGGACAAAGGGTGAAAGAAGTGGAGAGGGAGTGGGAAAACGATTCAGATCATAGAAGAGAAGAGACGAAAGAAGAGAAGAGTCTCCTCTCCTCTCCTCGCCTCTCTCTCATCTCCCTCCCCTCCCCCTCCCCTCCCCTCCCCTCCCCTCCACTACCCTCATCTCCCCTCCCCTCCCCTCCCCTCCCCTCATCTCTCTCTAGTCTCTCTTGATGAGTCCAAGCAGGACAAGGAGTCCCAGGCCTGGAAAAGAAAGGTATAGGAGTGACAGAGATTGATGTGTGAGCGCTCCTCCTGATTCGCTGATTAAACCCATCAATCAGTATGCAGAGGAGGTGTCCGATGCAAATGGCTCCAATCAGGCAGAGCGGAGGGGAGTGCTTCTATTGTCTATAGGTTGTGGTGGAGAGGAGAGTGCCAAAGTTAGAGTTAGAAGTGGAGGACGGGACAACCAGCTGGGCAGGCAGTTCAGTGGCTGATGTGTCTGGGAACAGACTAGGAGAGGAGAGGAGAGGAGCGGACAACCCTTGAGATGCTTCTGAAAAGGCCTACATAGGACTGGTCAAAAGTAGTGCACCACATAGAAAATAGAGTGCCATTTCGGATGCAGGTTGACGTTTATTGGGATTAGTCTTGTCCTGGAGGCAGAACTGACCGATTTCCGTTTGATGGGCCAGCTGCAAAGTCAAAATTGGCTCTATTGTAAAAATTCATGAAAACAAAGATGGTCTTAATTTAAGGTTAGGTTTAGCAGTGTGGTTAAGGTTAGAGTTAAAGTTAGGGTTAGGTTTTAAATCTGATGTTATGACATTGTGGATGTGCCAGCTAGTGACCATTCTGCAGAGCTGCCTCCAGAACAATATTCATGACGAAAAAACGCTAACCTGCATTTCAAATGCAACCTAGTGTGAGGTAATAGGATGATAATATTTGTGTGGAGGAACTACCGTAAAACCCAGTCCTATTAAAATGAGATTATGGGCGACAATTATTTGCAGTTTAGAGAGAAAGGGTAGGAGAATGTCACGACTGACAACATAAACTGTGATTTGTGAGTTCATACACACTCTATCTCTCTCTCTCTCGCTCTCTCTCTCTCTCTCTCTCTCTCTCTCTCTCTCTCTCTCTCTCTCTCTCTGCCACCCTTTCTCTCTCTCTCTGCCACCCTCTCTCTCTCTCTCTCTTTCTCTCTCTCTCTCTCTCTCTCTCTCTCTCTCTCTCTCTCTCTCTCTCTCTCTCTCTCTCTCTCTCTCTCTCTCTCTCTCTCTCTCTCTCTCTCTCTCTGCCACCCTCTCTCTCTCTGCCACCCTCTCTCTCTCTCTCTCTTTCTCTCCTCGAGAATAGAGAAGACCTCGTCCCAGTCTTCTACAGCTGCTGATTTAGCATCACACACATCTAGGGCCTGAGAGATCCATCATCTGGGCATTGTCCTTGTTTAGTCCACATCCCTCCATCTCCCCCATCACCACACTAACTATCATATTCTCTATTTCTCAGTCTCTCCATCCAATCTCCCTGAAATAGATTTACAGGGACTGAGCCTTAGGGCTCCCTAAAGAACAACCCTCCCTCTCACGACCTCTCACTACTGCTCATGACCTCTCACGACCTCTCACGACCTCTCACGACCTCTCACGACCTCTCACGACCTCTCACTACTGCTCATGACCTCTCACGACCTCTCACTACTGCTCATGACCTCTTACGACCTCTCACGACCTCTCACGACCTCTCACGACCTCTCACTACCTCTCACGACCTCTCACGACCTCTCACGACCTCTCATGACCTCTCACGACCTCTCACGACCTCTCACTACCTCTCACGACCTCTCACGACCTCTCACGACCTCTCATGACCTCTCACGACCTCTCACGACCTCTCACTACTGCTCATGACCTCTCACGACCTCTCACGACCTCTCACGACCTCTCACTACTGCTCATGACCTCTCACGACCTCTTACGACCTCTCACGACCTCTCACGACCTCTCACGACCTCTCACGACCTCTCATGACCTCTTACGACCTCTCACGACCTCTCACGACCTCTCACGACCTCTCATTACTGCTCATGACCTCTCACGACCTCTCACGACCTCTCACGACCTCTCACGACCTCTCACTACCTCTCACGACCTCTCACGACCTCTCACGACCTCTCACGACCTCTCACTACCTCTCATGACCTCTCACGACCTCTCACGACCTCTCACGACCTCTCACTACTGCTCATGACCTCTCACGACCTCTTACGACCTCTCACGACCTCTTACGACCTCTCACGACCTCTCACGACCTCTCATGACCTCTTACGACCTCTCACGACCTCTCACGACCTCTCACGACCTCTCACTACCTCTCACGACCTCTCACGACCTCTCACTACAACCCTCATTTGAATAAATCAAGTACCAGACTTGATCTTTAAACAGAATACCCTGCTCACTTCTCTTACTTGTCATTGACAGTGTGAGTCTGAATGGCTGTAAAGAGACAGAACAGATGTGGATATCATCATACTCTGGGGTCGTATTGTTGTAGTATAGTACTGATTATACTGTTTTGATTTGAAGAAAAGATAGGAGCTGCCAACAGCTTTGATCCCTCACCAGTTTATTGACTACTTGAAGTTCATTATTCATCCTGGTTATGTCAATGTTCTGTCGCTATCATTCCATCCAATCGCAGTCCTCAATCCAACCCCCTTGTTATGTCAATGTTGTGTCACTATCATTCTATCCAATCAGTGTCCTCAATCCAACCCCCTTATAATGTCAATGTTCTGTCTCTATCGTTCCATCCGATCACTGTCCTCAATCCAACCCCCTTGTAATGTCAATGTTGAGCCAGTTTTCTACAGCATGAAAATAATCCTGCAGCAACAGGACATTTAATTGATTAATTAATGGATATTTTTTATAAGGGTTGACACATTTTTCGAAAGGGAAAATCAAGTCTGAAATTTTAAAGTGGAAATTACAAACTTTAGAAGCCTTTTTAAACCTCAAATACAATATAAGCTTTAAATGTCCTGCATTGCAGGAAAGTTCTCCTGCACCAGGTTGATCAAACTTTCCCCAATCCAACCCCCTTGTCATGTCAACGTTCTGTCTCTATCACAATAAGCTCTCACAGTCTCAACTCAGAATTAGATGTTCATCTATGTTTCCCAAACGTCACATTTCGAAAAGTTTGGTTACTTCTCTATATCGTTCCAAGGTAAAGGTTAGGCATTAACTCCGAATTCTTGAGGTTAGGCATTAACTCAGAATTCTTAAGGTTAGGCATTAACTCAGAATTCTTAAGGTTAGGCATTAACTCCGAATTCTTAAGGTTAGGCATTAACTCCGAATTCTTAAGGTTAGGCATTAACTCCGAATTCTTAAGGTTAGGCATTAACTCAGAATTCTTAAGGTTAGGCATTAACTCCGAATTCTTAAGGTTAGGCATTGACTCCGAATGGTTAAGGTAAGTGTTAAGGTTGGGATAGGCTTAAAACAAAAATATAATAAACAACTTTATATCGCTGGATTCGAACATGCAACCTTTAGGAACTAGAGGCAGATGCTTACACCCATCCACCATCCCCATCCACAAAGCCTCCTTGAAAGTAACAGTGCTCACTGTTGCCCCTAGTGGCCGGTTTCCATGTAATCTCCCGACCTCCTCAGACATGGATGAATATGGGCTTGCCTGATCTTTCCATCCAGTCATTGTCCTCAATCCAACCCCCCTCAAAAAAGAGTCTGATAAATGACACGGATGGCTGTCATTGTCCTTCTAGACCTATTCGTCTTGTTTAGGAAGGGGGGAGAGAGGGAGGTAGGGTGGGAGGGAGAGAGAGAGGGAGGGGATGGTATTCAGCCTTCAGACATCCTCTCCTCCCCTCTTCTCTCCCCCTCTCCTCCCTTCTTCTCTCCCCTCCTCAAGACAGCTCTCTCGCTCTCGATCTCGCTCTCGCTCTCGCTCTATCTCTCTCTCTCTCTCAAAAACAGAACAACCAGCCAAGATGGCAGCCTTCCCCTATCTCCTGATGGTGATGCTAGGGGGACCAGAGGCTGTTCTCTCCCCATCTCTCTATAATCACCTGGGCGATATTCCTCCCCCATCTCTCTATAATCACTGTGGCGATGCTCCTCCCCCATCTCTCTATAATCACCTGGGCGATGCTCCTCCCCCATCTCTCTATAATCACCTGGGCGATGCTCCTCCCCCATCTCGCTATAATCACCGGAGTGATGCTCCTCCCCCATCTCTCTATAATCACCGGGGCGATGCTCCTCCCCCATCTCTCTATAATCACCTGGGCGATGCTCCTCCCCCATCTCGCTATAATCACCCTGGGGCGATGCTCCTCCCCCATCTCTCTATAATCACCGGGGCGATGCTCCTCCCCCATCTCTCTATAATCACCGGGGCGATGCTCATCCCCCATCTCTCTATAATCACCAGGGCGATGCTAATCCCCCATCTCTCTATAATCACCGGGGCGATGCTTGGATGCCTCCTACATTTGCATAATACCATCCTGACACTTTCACTTCCGTCATCCATCACCGTCCGCGACCGCGTGAATCCCGCCCCCCCACCCGCTCCTCACGGCCTGCCTGCCTGCTCCTTCCATCACTCCCCCTCTTCACCTCTCCTCCGCTCCCTCTGTCTTCCCTCTATCTTCTCCCCCCTCTCTGATTGCGTCCTGTGTTTATCTGGCCAAGCACAAAAGATTGATTCCCTGCTGTCTGCCTGCCTTATGTTCAGCAGATAGGGATTTTCACTGAGTGATGAAGCACCCAGTCAGCTAATGATAAACAGAAAACACATATTCAAAAGGATGAGGAGTGGGACCGGGATGGTCTCTTTCCCTCCCTCTCTCCATTCCTTCCTCCCTCTCATCCCCTCTGCCATGTGAAGAGAGAGAGAGGGATGTCAAGTTAAAGAAGTCAACATATTCTTCTTGGAGTTCAATTCGAAACGCAATTGTTTTCATGTCACTCCTTTTACATATTTATCTCTTGATTTTCTTCTTGGGTAAAAAATAAGAAAAGTTTAAATGGAGAGAATGGGGAAGGAATAAAGCAATTAAAATAAAACTGTCTGTGGTTTTGATGGCCGTTCTGTTCTGCTACATTCGACTGTGTGAGGGGAGAACTGACAGGCCTTGTGTTTTAAGAACATATCTAGGAGGAATGATAATCACATTGGAATAGCTTTTATCAAGCTGAGATTGGTACAAGAGGAGGTTGGTTTACTACTATTGCAGAGGGCCAAACCAAATTAAAACTGAATATATGTATTATTCTTTTCATTAATAACTAGGTTACAAGCCCCTGTGTTTAACCTTTGACCCACCACTTACAGTAAATAATTATACCCTAATTATACCCTAGCGAAAGCATATTCACCATTCTCACCAACTTGATCTGTTCACGCTGTTATTGAACAGCTACCATGTGACTTTAATAAGAACGTTCTCTGACACCGTTTCTGACATGATACAGTACATATAAAACACTTTACAATCTAACAGGGACCCTGCAGACCAAACTTCCCATGCTATAGCCTACGTTATGCCTAGACTTTGACCAAGTGCACCAGAAGTCTGCAAAGTTTCTCTTCTCCTCGATAACAAAATACCATTAGCTGCTGTCACATACAGGAGAAGAGAGATTATTTTACTTATTGAAATGAGATTGAAATGATAAATCTCCCTCCCCTGTTAAAACAGAGAGACACATAAGCCTGGTGTGGGGGATAGGGATTAGACAGGATGGAAGGAAGAGAAGGAGAGAGAGGAGGGAGATGAAGAGGGAAGGAGAGAGAAGAGAGGAGAGGGAAAGGGAGGAGAGAGACTAGAGAGACGAGTAGATCAGAGCTGAGATGTCGATCGAGATAGAGAGAGAGAGAGAGATGAGCGAGATAGCAGAGAGAGAGGAGCTGGAGAGAAGAGAGAGAGATGGGAGAGAGAGGAGAGAGCTAATGGTGAGGAGAGAGGGGGAGGGGGGAGAGAGTGGAGGATGCGACGGGACGAAGAAGAGAGAAGATTAAAAAGCCAGTGAGATGGAAAGATAGTGAAAGAAAGAGATGAAGCGAAAGACGGAGAGAGAGATGGAGAGATGGAGTGAAGCGAGAGAGAAATTCATAATTCATAATAAAACAAAAGGTGTCATGGGAAACATCACTGATATTAAAATCAGAGGCAGACAGATCTATATGAAAAATGCAGATTAAAAAATGTAAATAAGCACGTCGTCGCCCGAGGGGGGAGGGGGAGTGATTCAAAGATAGGGTGACAACACCAAGAGAAAGACATTCATATGGAGCTTTGATGTTTTTTGGAATACAATTTATGTGACTGACATACACCATGCATCAAAATAACGCCGCTGAAAATAAGGTTTTTATACCGTAGTGTGTCAGTTTAGTTCAATATTCAAACAAATATGACAGCGTTATCACTGGCATAACAATGCTATAACACGTGGAAGTCCATGTTGTAATGCATTTGAATTAAATTAAATGTAAAGTGAAAACTGTCCTCAATACCAATACCGCACACATCCAGACATGTGAATATGGTAGGAAATAGACCAGTTAGTGCCATAGTGTTCAAATCAAATCAAATCAAATTTTATTGGCCACATGCGCCGAATACAAAAGGTGTAGACATTACAGTGAAATGCTTACATACAGCCGTTAACCAACAGTGCATTTATTTTTTTTATAAAAAAAAAGTAAAATAAAACAACAACAAAAAAGTGTTGAGAAAAAAAAAGAGCAGAAGTAAAATAAAATAACAGTAGGGAGGCTATATATACAGGGGGGGTACCGATGCAGAGTCAATGTGCGGGGGCACCGGCTAGTTGATGTAGTTGAGGTAATATGTACATGTGGGTAGAATTAAAGTGACTATGCATAAATCATTAACAGAGTAGCAGCAGCGTAAAAAGATGGGGTGGGGGTGAGGGGGCAGTGCAACTAGTTCGGGTAGCCATGATTAGCTGTTTAGGAGTCTTATGGCTAGAAGCTGTTGAGAAGTCTTTTGGACCTAGACTTGGCACTCCGGTACCGCTTGCCGTGCGATAGCAGAGAGAACAGTCTATGACTAGGGTGGCTGGAGTCTTTGACAATTTTGAGGGCCTTGCTCTGACACCGCCTGGTATAGAGGTCCTGGATGGCAGGAAGCTTGGCCCCAGTGATGTACTGGGCCGTACTCACTACCACTCTTAGCTGTGTTAAGGTCACTGTGAAAACCTTTCTGAACAGAGAGCGCCTTCACCCCAGAACTTTCCACAGCTAAATTTAGTCAGACCTAGAGTCCCATCCACCCCTCAATCCCTCCATCCCTCCAACCCTCCATCCCTCCAACCCTCCATCCCTCCATCCCTCAATCCCCCACCCTCCAACCTCCATCCCTCCACCTCCATCCGTCCATCCCCAACCCCCATCCCAACCACCCGCCAGCCCTCCAGCGCGCCATCCCCCATCCGGCCAGCCCGCAAGCCCTCCATGCCTCCATGCCCCCACCCTCCATCCCTCCATCCTTCATCCATCCCTCCACCATCCCTCCATCCCTCCATCCCCCATCCAAGCCCTCCATCCCGCCATCCCTCAATCCGTCCCCCGTCCCTCCAGTCCCGCCAGCCCTCCATCCTCCACGCCCAGCCTCCAGCCCCACTGCTGCCATCCGTTCCAGCCCCACCCCTCCACCTTCCAGCTCTCCATCCCTCCACCCTCCACCCGCCATCCCGCCATCCCTCCATCCCTCCAGCCTTCATCCCTCCCTCCAGCCTTCAATCCCCCATCCCTCCATTTTTAAAACCCCCACCCTCCATCCCTCCATCGCTACATCCATCATTCTCTCATCCTTCAATCCCTCAATCCCTCTATCCCTCCAGCCTCCATCATTCCATCCTCCATCCCTCCATCCCTCCATCCCCAACCCCCATCCCGCCATCCCCATCCCTCCATCCGTCCACCCTCCAACCCTCCACCCACCATCCCTCCACCCGCCACTCCCACCCCCATCCTCCATCCCTCAACCCCCATCCCTCCACCCCCACCCCCATCCCTCCACCCCCACCGTCATCCACCATCCCCCAGTCCCCCACCGCCAGCCATCCCCCAACCCCCATCCCTCAATCCGTCCCTCCGTCCCTCCACCCTCCATCCCTGCCATCGTCCATCGCTCCATCCCTCCAGCCCACCCTCCATCCTGCCATCCCTCATCCCTCCATCCTTCCAGCCTCATCCCTCCACCTCCACCTTAATCCCTCCATCCTTCCATCCATTATACATCCCCATCCATCCATCCTTCAACCCTCCATCCCTCCATTTTTAAAACCCTCCATCCCTCCATCCCTCCATCGCTACATCCATACTCCCCATCACTCAATCCTCCATCCCTCCACACCACATCCCTCCATCCCTCCATCCCTCCATCCTCCATCCCCAATCCTTCAATCCTCCATCCTCCATCCATCAATCCATCATCCATTCATCATCCATCCATCCATCCATCCATTCCTCTATCCTTCTATCCTTCCATCCAGCCTTCCATCCCTCCATCCCTCCATCCCTCCATCCCTCCATCCCTCCATCCCTCCATCCCTCCAGCCTTCCATCCCTCCATCCCTCCATCCCTCCATCCCTCCAGCCTTCCATCCCTCCATCCCTCCATCCCTCCATCCTTCAATCCCTCCATCATTCAATCCCTCCATCCCTCCATCCATCCATCCATCCATCCATCCATCCATCCATCCATCCATCCATTCCTCTATCCTTCTATCCCTCCATCCATCCTTTCATCCTTCCATCCATCCCTCCATACCTCCATCCCTCCATCCTTCCATCCATCCATCCCTCCATCCCTCCATCCCTCCATCCTTGAATCCATCCATCTTTCAATCCCTCCATCCTTCCATCCACCCATCCCTCCATCCTTCCATCCTTCCATCCCACCGTCCCTCCACTTTCTGTTTCTGTGCCAGCTGTGTAATCAACCTTTCAGCTTGTTGTCAGGCTCTGTTTTACCCTGCTTCTCACAAGCCACCAACAGACTTAACTATGATATAAATGAAGAGGGCAGAAATGGCGTGATGGAAGGAATAGAGGGAGGGAGGGAGGGAGGGAGGGAGGGAGTGAAGAGGGGTCATTTTATACGTTAAAGTGCACTTGATGGTGAGGAGAAACTACCGCTGGTTTATAACGGGATTCGAATGATCAGAAAATATATTTGTTTTAAAAGAAAAGATCTGGACCCATTAAACATAACAAATTAAAGGTGTGAATGAAACTACCCATTCCATACATACACTGTAGGCACATTGAGCTGTGTCTGTCCATTTCCACACATTCTTCTTTTTCAGGATTCAAAGAGTTGGACTGAGTGACGTTGTGTAAAAATAAAATAAATAAATTGGTCATTTAGCAGACGCTCTTATCCAGAGCGACTTACAGGAGCAATTAGGTTTAAGTGCCTTGCTCAAGGGCGCATAAACAGATTTTTCACCTAGTCGGCTCAGGGATTAGAACCAGCAACCTTTCGGTTACTGGCACAACGCTCTTAACCACTAAGCTACCTGCCACCTCTAAGTGGATATAAATGAGTAGAATTAGCCTGTCTGTCTGTCTGTCTGTCTGTCTGTCTGTCTGTCTGTCTGTCTGTCTGTCTGTCTGTCTGTCTGTCTGTCTGTCTGTCTGTCTGTCTGTCTGTCTGTCTGTCTGTCTGTCTGTCTGTCTGTCTGTCTGTCTGTCTGTCTGTCTGTCTGTCTGTCTGTTTCTCTGTCTGTTTGTTTGTCTCTCTGTCACTCCTCTTTGTCCATCTTTCTCTTCTCTCTTTTCATCCAGCACACTCAGGCTGCTGTGCCTGGTCCAGTTTCATCTTCCATAGCTAGAGGCGTGGGACTAACGTGGTCCAGTGTCATCTTCCATAGCTAGAGGCATGGGACTAACCTGGTCCAGTGTCATCTTCCATAGCTAGAGGCATGGGACTAACTTGGTCCAGTATCATCTTCCATAGCTAGAAAATGGGACAAACCTGGTCCAGTTTCGTCTTCCATAGCTAGAGGCATGGGACTGACCTGGTCCAGTGTCATCTTCCATAACAATTAAGGTTAAGTGCCTTGCTCAAGGGCACATCGTCAGATTTTTCACCTAGTCGGCTCGGGGATTAAAACCAGCGACCTTTCGGTTACTGGCACAACGCTCTTAACCACTAAGCTACCTGCCACCCCTAAGTGGATATAAATGAGTAGAATTAGCCTGTCTGTCTGTCTGTCTGTCACTCCTCTTTGTCCATCTTTCTCTTCTCTCTTTTCATCCAGCACACTCAGGCTGCTGTGCCTGGTCCAGTTTCATCTTCCATAGCTAGAGGCATGGGACTAACCTGGTCCAGTTTCATTTTCCATAGCTAGAAACATGGGACTAACCTGGTCAAGTGTCATCTTCAATAGCTAGAGGCATGGGACTAACCTGGTCCAGTTTCATCTTCCATAGCTAGAGGCGTGGGACTAACCTGGTCCAGTTTCGTCTTCCATAGCTAGAGGCGTGGGACTAACTTGGTCCAGTTTCGTCTTCCATAGCTAGAGGCATGGGACTAACCTGGTCCAGTGTCATCTTCCATAGCTAGAGGCATGGGACTAACCTGGTCCAGTTTCGTCTTCCATAGCTAGAGGCGTGGGACTAACTTGGTCCAGTTTCGTCTTCCATAGCTAGAGGCATGGGACTAACCTGGTCCAGTGTCATCTTCCATAGCTAGAGGCGTGGGACTAACCTGGTCCAGTTTCATTTTCCACAGCTAGAGGCATGGGACTAACCTGGTCCAGTGTCTTCTTGCATAGCAATTAGGGTTAAGTGCCTTGATCAACGGCACATCAACAGATTTTTCACCTAGTCGGCTCAGGGATTAGAACCAGCGACGTTTTGGTTACTGGCACAACGCTCTTAACCACTAAGCTACCTGCCACCCCTAAGTGGATATAAATTAGTAGAATTAGTCTGTCTGTCTGTCTGTCACTCCTCTTTGTCTTCTCTCTTTTCATCCAGCAAACTCAGGCTGCTGTGCCTGGTCCAGTTTAATTTTCCACAGCTAGAGGCGTTGGACTAACCTGGTCCAGTTTCATCTTCCACAGCTAGAGGCATGGGACTAACCTGGTCCAGTTTCATCTTCCATAGCTAGAGGCATGGGACTAACCTGGTCCAGTTTCATCTTCCATAGCTAGAGGCATGGGACTAACCTGGTCCAGTTTCATTTTCCACAGCTAGAGGCGTGGGACTAACCTGGTCCAGTTTCATCTTCCATAGCTAGAGGCATGGGACTAACCTGGTCCAGTTTCATCTTCCATAGCTAGAGGCATGGGACTAACCTGGTCCAGTTTCATCTTCCATAGCTAGAGGCATGGGACTAACCTGGTCCAGTTTCATCTTCCATAGCTAGAGGCGTGGGACTAACCTGGTCCAGTGTCATCTTCCATAGCTAGAGGCATGGGACTAACCTGGTCCAGTGTCATCTTCCATAGCTAGAGGCATGGGACTAACCTGGTCCAGTGTCATCTTCCATAGCAATTAGGGTTAAGTGCCTTGCTCAAGGGCACATCGACAGATTTTTCACCTAAGCCGGCTCGGGGATTTGAACCAGCGATCTTTCGGTTACTGGCACAACGCTCTTAACCACTAAGCTACCTGCCACCCCTAAGTGGATATAAATGAGTAGAATTAGCCTGTCTGTCTGTTTGTCTGTCTGTCTGTCTGTCTGTCTGTCTGTCTGTCTGTCTGTTTGTTTCTCTGTCTGTCACTCCTCTTTGTCCATCTTTCTCTTCTCTCTTTTCATCCAACACACTCAGGCTGCTGTGCCTGGTCCAGTTTCATCTTCCATAGCTAGAGGCGTGGGACTAACCTGGTCCAGTGTCATCTTCCATAGCTATAGTCATGGGACTAACCTGGTCCAGTTTCATCTTCCATAGCTAGAGGCATGGGACTAACCTGGTCCAGTGTCGCTTCCATAGCTAGAGGCGTGGGACTAACCTGGTCCAGTGTCATCTTCCATAGCTAGAGGCGTGGGACTAACCTGGTCCAGTTTCATCTTCCATAGCTAGAGGCGTGGGACTAACTTGGTCCAGTTTCGTCTTCCATAGCTAGAGGCATGGGACTAACCTGGTCCAGTTTCATTTTCCACAGCTAGAGGCATGGGACTAACCTGGTCCAGTTTCATCTTCCATAGCTAAAGGCATGGGACTAACCTGGTCCAGTGTCTTCTTCCATAGCAATTAGGGTTAAGTGCCTTGCTCAACGGCACATCGACAGATTTTTCACCTAGTCGGCTCAGGGATTAGAACCAGCGACGTTTTGGTTACTGGCACAACGCTCTTAACCACTAAGCTACCTGCCGCCCCTAAGTGGATATAAATTAGTAGAATTAGTCTGTCTGTCTGTCTGTCACTCCTCTTTGTCTTCTCTCTTTTCATCCAGCAAACTCAGGCTGCTGTGCCTGGTCCAGTTTAATTTTCCACAGCTAGAGGCATGGGACTAACCTGGTCCAGTTTCATAGCTAGAGGCGTTGGACTAACCTGGTCCAGTTTCATAGCTAGAGGCGTTGGACTAACCTGGTCCAGTGTCTTCTTCCATAGCAATTAGGGTTAAGTGCCTTGCTCAAGGGCACATCGACAGATTTTTCACCTAAGCCGGCTCGGGGATTTGAACCAGCGATCTTTCGGTTACTGGCACAATGTTCTTAACCACTAAGCTACCTGCCACCCCTAAGTGGATATAAATGAGTAGAATTAGCCTGTCTGTCTGTCTGTCAGTCAGTCAGTCAGTCAGTCAGTCAGTCAGTCAGTCAGTCCTCTTTGTCCATCTTCCTCTTCTCTCTTTTCATCCAGCACACTCAGGCTGCTGTGCCTGGTCCAGTTTCATCTTCCATAGCTAGAGGCATGGGACTAACCTGGTCCAGTTTCATCTTCCATAGCTAGAGGCATGGGACTAACCTGGTCCAGTGTCATCTTCCACAGCTAGAGGCGTTGGACTAACCTGGTCCAGTTTCGTTTTCCATAGCTAGAGGCGTGGGACTAACGTGGTCCAGTGTCATCTTCCATAGCTATAGGCATGGGACTAACTTGGTCCAGTGTCATCTTCCATAGCTAGAAAATGGGACAAACCTGGTCCAGTTTCATCTTCAATAGCTAGAGGCATGGGACTAACCTGGTCCAGTTTTATCTTCCATAGCTAGAGGCATGGGACTAACCTGGTCCAGTTTAATCTTCCATAGCTAGAGAAACGGGACAAACCTGGTCCAGTTTCATCTTCCATAGCTAGAGGCATGGGACTAACCTGGTCCAGTGTCATCTTCCATAGCAATTAGGGTTAAGTGCCTTGCTCAAGGGCACATCGACAGATTTTTCACCTAAGCCGGCTCGGGGATTTGAACCAGCGATCTTTCGGTTACTGGCACAATGTTCTTAACCACTAAGCTACCTGCCACCCCTAAGTGGATATAAATGAGTAGAATTAGCCTGTCTGTCTGTCTGTCAGTCAGTCAGTCAGTCAGTCAGTCAGTCAGTCAGTCCTCTTTGTCCATCTTCCTCTTCTCTCTTTTCATCCAGCACACTCAGGCTGCTGTGCCTGGTCCAGTTTCATCTTCCATAGCTAGAGGCATGGGACTAACCTGGTCCAGTTTCATCTTCCATAGCTAGAGGCATGGGACTAACCTGGTCCAGTGTCATCTTCCACAGCTAGAGGCGTTGGACTAACCTGGTCCAGTTTCGTTTTCCATAGCTAGAGGCGTGGGACTAACGTGGTCCAGTGTCATCTTCCATAGCTAGAGGCATGGGACTAACTTGGTCCAGTGTCATCTTCCATAGCTAGAAAATGGGACAAACCTGGTCCAGTTTCATCTTCAATAGCTAGAGGCATGGGACTAACCTGGTCCAGTTTTATCTTCCATAGCTAGAGGCATGGGACTAACCTGGTCCAGTTTCATCTTCCATAGCTAGAGGCATGGGACTAACCTGGTCCAGTTTCATCTTCCATAGCTAGAGGCATGGGACTAACCTGGTCCAGTGTCATCTTCCATAGCAATTAGGGTTAAGTGCCTTGCTCAAGGGCACATCGACAGATTTTTCACGTAAGCCGGCTCGGGATTAGAACCAGCGATCTTTTGGTTACTGGCACAATGCTCTTAACCACTAAGCTACCTGCCACCCCTAAGTGGATATAAATGAGTAGAATTAGCCTGTCTGTCTGTCTGTCTGTCTGTCTGTCTGTTTGTTTCTCTGTCTGTCACTCCTCTTTGTCCATCTTTCTCTTCTCTCTTTTCATCCAGCACACTCAGGCTGCTGTGCCTGGTCCAGTTTCATCTTCCATAGCTAGAGGCATGGGACTAACCTGGTCCAGTGTCATCTTCCATAGCTAGAGGCGTGGGACTAACCTGGTCCAGTGTCATCTTCCATAGCTAGAGGCGTGGGACTAACGTGGTCCAGTGTCATCTTCCATAGCTAGAGGCGTGGGACTAACCTGGTCCAGTGTCATCTTCCATAGCTAGAGGCGTGGGACTAACCTGGTCCAGTGTCATCTTCCATAGCTAGAGGCGTGGGACTAACCTGGTCCAGTGTCATCTTCCATAGCAATTAGGGTTAAGTGCCTTGCTCAACGGCACATCGACAGATTTTTCACCTAGTCGGCTCAGGGATTAGAACCAGCGACGTTTTGGTTACTGGCACAACGCTCTTAACCACTAAGCTACCTGCCGCCCCTAAGTGGATATAAATTAGTAGAATTAGTCTGTCTGTCTGTCTGTCACTCCTCTTTGTCTTCTCTCTTTTCATCCAGCAAACTCAGGCTGCTGTGCCTGGTCCAGTTTAATTTTCCACAGCTAGAGGCATGGGACTAACCTGGTCCAGTGTCATCTTCCACAGCTAGAGGCGTTGGACTAACCTGGTCCAGTTTCGTTTTCCATAGCTAGAGGCGTGGGACTAACGTGGTCCAGTGTCATCTTCCATAGCTAGAGGCATGGGACTAACTTGGTCCAGTGTCATCTTCCATAGCTAGAAAATGGGACAAACCTGGTCCAGTTTCATCTTCAATAGCTAGAGGCATGGGACTAACCTGGTCCAGTTTTATCTTCCATAGCTAGAGGCATGGGACTAACCTGGTCCAGTTTCATCTTCCATAGCTAGAGGCATGGGACTAACCTGGTCCAGTTTCATCTTCCATAGCTAGAGGCATGGGACTAACCTGGTCCAGTGTCATCTTCCATAGCAATTAGGGTTAAGTGCCTTGCTCAAGGGCACATCGACAGATTTTTCACGTAAGCCGGCTCGGGATTAGAACCAGCGATCTTTTGGTTACTGGCACAATGCTCTTAACCACTAAGCTACCTGCCACCCCTAAGTGGATATAAATGAGTAGAATTAGCCTGTCTGTCTGTCTGTCTGTCTGTCTGTCTGTCTGTTTGTTTCTCTGTCTGTCACTCCTCTTTGTCCATCTTTCTCTTCTCTCTTTTCATCCAGCACACTCAGGCTGCTGTGCCTGGTCCAGTTTCATCTTCCATAGCTAGAGGCATGGGACTAACCTGGTCCAGTGTCATCTTCCATAGCTAGAGGCGTGGGACTAACCTGGTCCAGTGTCATCTTCCATAGCTAGAGGCGTGGGACTAATGTGGTCCAGTGTCATCTTCCATAGCTAGAGGCGTGGGACTAACCTGGTCCAGTGTCATCTTCCATAGCTAGAGGCGTGGGACTAACCTGGTCCAGTGTCATCTTCCATAGCTAGAGGCGTGGGACTAACCTGGTCCAGTGTCATCTTCCATAGCAATTAGGGTTAAGTGCCTTGCTCAACGGCACATCGACAGATTTTTCACCTAGTCGGCTCAGGGATTAGAACCAGCGACGTTTTGGTTACTGGCACAACGCTCTTAACCACTAAGCTACCTGCCGCCCCTAAGTGGATATAAATTAGTAGAATTAGTCTGTCTGTCTGTCTGTCACTCCTCTTTGTCTTCTCTCTTTTCATCCAGCAAACTCAGGCTGCTGTGCCTGGTCCAGTTTAATTTTCCACAGCTAGAGGCATGGGACTAACCTGGTCCAGTTTCATCTTCCATAGCTAGAGGCGTTGGACTAACCTGGTCCAGTTTCATCTTCCATAGCTAGAGGCATGGGACTAACCTGGTCCAGTGTCATCTTCCATAGCTAGAGGCATGGGACTAACCTGGTCCAGTGTCATCTTCCATAGCAATTAGGGTTAAGTGCCTTGCTCAAGGGCACATTGACAGATTTTTCACCTAAGCCGGCTCGGGGATTTGAACCAGCGATCTTTCGGTTACTGGCACAATGCTCTTAACCACTAAGCTACCTGCCACCCCTAAGTGGATAAAAATGAGTAGAATTAGCCTGTCTGTCTGTCTGTCTGTCTGTCTGTCTGTCTGTCTGTCTGTCTGTCTGTCTGTCTGTCTGTTTGTCTGTCTGTCTGTCTGTCTGTCTGTCTGTCTGTCTGTCTGTCTGTTTGTTTCTCTGTCTGTCACTCCTCTTTGTCCATCTTTCTCTTCTCTCTTTTCATCCAGCACACTCAAAATATTGCAGTGGGTCAACATAAAATAAAGTTTCACCTGACTGTTGAATAAAATTGCACCATACTCTGAATAAAGTTTCACCAGACTGATGAATAAAGTTTCACTTTTTATCATGAAAATATTTGTTTACCTTCTTTACTTTCTTTACTGAAGCTAAATACAAATATTTGTGTACTTTATTTTCTGTTGACGTAAATTTGTAAAGGAAAATCCATGGCAGGAAATCCACCCCAAATCCTCAGAAAATCCAATCATATTTGCATAGAGCTTAAAACATGCCAAGTCCCTGAGTATGAATTAATCTGGAAAGCCATGGTTTTGGTTCAGCATTAAAAGGGATTGCGATGGAGAGTGAGAGTTTTCCTTCCAACAGCTACAGACTGAAGGCGGTCTAGTCGCCTCTAAGTTTGTGAGGTAATTCAACAAAGAAGACTGTAACGTTCCAGAGATGTCCGTTTTCCTATGGTCTGCAGCTACTTTATTCTTTTAACGAATCGGTTTGACTGGTACTGTGTGTGTGCTGGCCCTTCTCAGATGTAACATTAGTGTACTGTATCTCATTCATTGGAAAGTTGAGCGTGGAGAAATCTATTTTCATTTTAATACCAGAGAAGTCAAGGCCAAGGCCATCAATAGTATAGTATCTACACTGCTCAAAAAGATAAAAGGGAACACTTAAACAACACAATGTAACTCCAAGTCAATCACACTTCTGTGAAATCAAACTGTCCACTTAGGAAGCAACACTGATTGACAATACATTTCACATGCTGTTGTGCAAATGGAATAGACAACAGGTGGAAATTATAGGCAATTAGCAAGACACCCCCAATAAAGGAGTGGTTCTGCAGGTGGTGACCACAGACCACTTCTCAGTTCCTATGCTTCCTGGCTGATGTTTTGGTCACTTTTGAATGCTGGCGGTGCTTTCACTCTAGTGGTAGCATGAGACGGAGTCTACAACCCACACAAGTGGCTCAGGTAGTGTAGCTCATCCAGGATGGCACATCAATGCGAGCTGTGGCAAGAAGGTTTGCTGTGTCTGTCAGCGTAGTGTCCAGAGCATGGAGGCACTACCAGGAGACAGGCCAGTACATCAGGAGACGTGGAGGAGGCCGTAGGAGGGCAACAACCCAGCAGCAGGACCGCTACCTCCGCCTTTGTGCAAGGAGGAGCAGGAGGAGCACTGCCAGAGCCCTGCAAAATGACCTCCAGCAGGCCACAAATGTGCATGTGTCTGCTCAAACGGTCAGAAACAGACTCCATGAGGATGGTATGAGGGCCCGGTGGGGGTTGTGCTTACAGCCCAACACTGTGCAGGACGTTTGGCATTTGCCAGAGAACACCAAGATTGGCAAATTCGCCACTGGCGCCCTGTGCTCTTCACAGATGAAAGCAGGTTCACACTGAGCACATGTGACAGACGTGACAGAGTCTGGAGACGCCGTGGAGAACGTTCTGCTGCCTGCAACGTCCTCCAGCATGACCGGTTTGGCGGTGGGTCAGTCATGGTGTGGGGTGGCATTTCCTCCATGTGCTCGCCAGAGGTAGCCTGACTGCCATTAGGTACCGAGATGAGATCCTCAGACCCCTTGTGAGACCATATGCTGGTGCGGTTGGCCCTGGGTTCCTCCTAATGCAAGACAATGCTAGACCTCATGTGGCTGGAGTGTGTCAGCAGTTCCTGCAAGAGGAAGGCATTGATGCTATGGACTGGCCCGCCCGTTCCCCAGACCTGAATCCAATTGAGCACATCTGGGACATCATGTCTCGCTCCATCCACCAACGCCACGTTGCACCACAGACTGTCCAGGAGTTGGCGGATGCTTTAGTCCAGGTCTGGGAGGAGATCCGTCAGCAGACCATCCGCCACCTCATCAGGAGCATGCCCAGGCGTTGTAGGGAGGTCATACAGGCACGTGGAGGCCACACACACTACTGAGCCTCATTTTGACTTGTTTTAAGGACATTACATCAAAGTTGGATCAGCCTGTAGTGTGGTTTTCCACTTTAATTTTGAGTGTGACTCCAAATCCAGACCTCCATGGGTTGATAAATTTGATTTCCATTGATAAGTTTTGTGTGATTTTGTTGTCAGCACATTCAACTATGTAAAGAAAAAAAGTATTTAATAAGATTATTTCATTCATTCAGATCTAGGATGTGTTATTTTAGTGTTCCCTTTATTATTTTGAGCAGTGTATATATATCAGTATACAGTAAGACATAGAATACCAAATATATATACTGTATTTAAAAAATAATAATTTGCCACATGCTCGTAAACAGAGAAATAATCCAAAAGTAAAACACTGTCACGATCGTTGAACGGAGTAGACCAAGGCGCAGCGTTGAAGGCAAACATACTTTATTATCCAAAGTGATAACACGAACAAAACAATAAACGAATAACGTGACGTCCTAGGTTAAACAACCAACACGGAACAAACCCAAAAGGAACAAGATCCCACAAACACTGTGGGTAAACTGGCTGCTTAAGTATAGCTCCCAATCAGAGACAACAAGCAACAGCTGATACTCGTTGCCTCTGATTGAGAACCATACTGGCCAACATAGAAAACACAACTCTAGAATACCGACATAGAACAAGAACACATAGAATCTACACACCCTGGCTCAACATATAGAGTCCCCAGAGCCAGGGTGTGACAAACACGTAATAAGTAATAAAAGATACACAATGAGTAACGATAACTTGGTTATATACACTGAATTAAAATATAAAGGCAACATGCATCCATTTTTTAGAATTTCTGAGTTACAGTTCATATAAGGAAATCAGTCAATTGAAATAAATAAATTAGGCACTAATCTATGGATTTCACATGACTGGGAATACAGATATGCATCTGTTGGTCACAGATAACTTTTTTTTAAAGGTAGACATGGGGATCAGAAAACCAGTCAGTATCTTGTGTGACCACCATTTGCCTCATGCAGCGCGACACATCTCCGTCGCATAGAGTTGATCAGGATGTTGATTGTGGCCTGTGGAATGTTGTCCCACTCCTCTTCAATGGCTGTGCGAAGTTGCTGGATATTGGCGGGAACTGGAACACAATGTCGTACACGTCGATCCAGAGCATCCCAAACATGCTCAACGGGTGACATGTCTGGTGAGTATGCAGGCAATGGAAGAACTGTGACATTTTCAGCTTCCAGGAATTGTGTACAGATCCTTGCGACATGGGGCCGTGCATTATCATGCTGAAACATGAGGTGATGGTGGCAGATGAATGGCACAACAATGGGCCTCAGGATCTCGCCACGGTATCTCTGTGCATTCAAATTGTCATCGATAAAATGCAATTGTGTTTGTTGTCTGTAGCTTCTTCCTGCCCATACATAACCCCACCTCCATCATGGGTCACTCTGTTCACAACGTTGACATCAGCAAACTGCTTGCCCACACGACGCCATACTGCCCGGTACAGTTGAAACCAGGATTCATCCATGAAGAGCACACTTCTCCAGCGTGCCAGCGTCCCAGCCTAAAACCCCAAACAGCAAGCAATGTAGATGTAGAAGCACGGTGGCTAGGAAAAACTCCACAGAAAGGCAGGAACCTAAGCAATCATTGGCCTTCCGGTTACAGTAAAGTACATTAAAGTACAGTATGTATATGAACAATACAAACAAAAGTCATCATCTGAAAAAACACCTACCAACCAACTTACATACACAAGATCCGTGCGGATCTGTACTGCATGAATGTGATCCTCAGGACCAACTCCAAACAAATACCTCATAGAGAACAAAATCCTAAACACAACGGTGCTGGCCTATATTCATGTTGAAGTGCTCTCTACGCCGACACAGATGCTTTTCATATACCATTAATTGCCTGAATAGATTGCCTGCTGAATTCCTAACGCTATAAATTCAGTGTTTGTTTTGTAAGAGTTGACAGCATAGAGCACTGTAAGCATGTCCTTGGAACCTTGGAACAGCCAACTTCAGCTGAGCTGAAAGACAAAAGCACTATGCTCTCCTTGTTTGCTGGCTCGCTGGCACCCTCTCTCTCTCTCTCTTTCTCTCTCTCTCTCTCTCTCTTTCTCTCTCTCTCTCTCTCTCTCTTTCTCTCTTTGCCACTCTCTCTCTCTCTCTCTCTCTCTCAATTCAATTCAATTTCAATTTAAGGGCTTTATTGACATGGGAAACATACGTTAACATTGCCAAAGCAGGTGAAGTAGATAGTAAACTAAAGTGAAATAAACAATAATAAATTAACAGTAAACATTGCACTTACAAAAGTTCCAAAAGAATAAAGACATTTCAAATGTCATATTATGTGTCACACCCTGATCTGTTTCACCTGTCTTTGTGATTGTCTCCACCCCCATCCAGGTGTCTCCCATCTTCCCCATTATCCCCAGTGTATTTATACCTGTGTTCTCTGTTTGTCTGTTGCCAGTTCGTCTTGTCTCGTCAAGCCTACCAGCGGTTTCCCCGTACTCCTGTTTTGCTCTAGTTTTTCCCGGTTTTGACCATTCTGCCTGTCCTGACGCTGCCTGCCATTCTGTACCTTGTGACACTGTTCTGGATTACCAACCTCTGCCTGTTCCGACCCTGAGGCTGCCTGCCGTTTCTGTACCTTTCGGACTCTGCTCTCGATTACTGACCTCTGCCTGCCCTTGACCTGTCGTTTGCCTGCCCCCTGTTTTTGTAAATAAACTTTTGCTATTTCGAACTGTCTGCATCTGGGTCTTATCCTGAATCGTGATATTATGTCTTTCTCTGCTTCCCTGGACCAGGCCCTAATCCCTGGACCAGGCCCTAATCCCCGGACCAGGCCCTAATCCCTGGACCAGGCCCTAATCCCTGGACCAGGCCCTAATCCCCGACACTCGGAAAAGAAAGAGATGGTGATACAGAGGACGACATGACGGTACCCTGATGAAACTATGGGGGCAAGTAAATAAACCCCCTCTGCCCTCTTTTCTATTGCCGAATGTACAATCACTGGAGAACAAACTGGACGAGCTCCGTTCCAGACTATCCTATCAACGGGACCTGAAGAACTGTAATATCCTATGTTTCTCGGAAACTTGGCTGAACAAGGACATGGATAATAATCTAGATGGTAAACTCGAGGGGGTGGTGTGTGTCTCTTTGTTAACACAGTGCCAAAGGTGTCTCAAGTTTTAAGGGAGAATGTCCACCAGAGCTGTTGCCTGAGAATGTAATGTTCATTTCTCTACCGTAAGCCACCTCCAACATCATTTTAGAGAATTTGGCAGTGCGTCCAACCGGCCACACAACCGTAGACCACGTGTATGGTGTCATGTGGGCGAGCGGTTTGCTGATGTCAACGTTGTAAACAGAGTGCCCCATGGTGGCAGTGGGGTTATCGAATGGGCAGACATAAGCTACGGACAACGAACACAACTGCATTTTATTGATTGGCAATTTGAATGCACAGAAATACCGTGACAAGATCCTGAGGCCCATCGTGAGGCCCATTGCTTTTAAGGTATCTGTGACCAACAGATGCATATCTGTATTCCCAGTCATGTGAAATCCATAGATAAGGGCCTAATGAATTCATTTAAATTGACTGATTTCCTCATATGAACTGTAACTAAGAAAAATATTTGAAATTGTTGCATGCTGCATTTATATTTTTGTTCAGTATATATAAACAGTGTCAGTCCATTACCATGTTTATAATGTTCAGAGATACTGGATCGATAGAGCTAGATATGTATAGGGTTAAGGTGACTAGACATCAGGATTTATGAAAAAACAGAGGAGCAGCAGCGTAAATGATGATTGTATGTGAGTTTGTGTGCGTATATGTAGAGTCAGTATAATTTGTGTGCATTACATTTACATTTACGTCATTTAGCAGACGCTCTTATCGAGAGCGACTTACAAATTGGTGCATTCACCCTATAACTAGTGGGATAACCACTTTACAATTTTTTTATTTTTTTATTTTTATTTTTTTTAAGAGGGGGGGGGGGGGGTAGAAGGATTACTTTATCCTATCCCAGGTATTCCTTAAAGAGGTGGGGTTTCAAATGTCTCCGGAAGGTGGTGAGTGACTCCGCTATCCTGGCGTCGTGAGGGAGCTTGTTCCACCATTGGGGTGCCAGAGCAGCGAACAGTTTTGACTGGGCTGAGCGGGAACTATGCTTCCGCAGAGGAAGGGGAGCCAGCAGGCCAGAGGTGGATGAACGCAATGCCCTCGTTTGGGTGTAGGGACTGATCAGAGCCTGAAGGTACGGAGGTGCCGTTCCCCTCACAGCTCCATAGGCAAGCACCATGGTCTTGTAACAGATGCGAGCTTCAACTGGAAGCCAGTGGAGTGTGCGGAGGAGCGGGGTGACGTGAGAGAACTTGGGAAGGTTGAACACCAGACGGGCTGCGGCATTCTGGATGAGTTGTAGGGGTTTAATGGCACAGGCAGGGAGCCCAGCCAACAGCGAGTTGCAGTAATCCAGACGGGAGATGACAAGTGCCTGGATTAGGACCTGTGCCGCTTTCTGTGTAAGGCAGGGTCGTACTCTTCGAATGTTGTAGAGCATGAACCTGCAGGATCGGGTCACCGCCTTGATGTTAGCAGAGAACGACAGGGTATTGTCCAGGGTCACGCCAAGGCTCTTCGCACTCTGGGAGGAGGACACAACGGAGTTGTCAACCGTGATGGCGAGATCATGGAACGGGCAGTCCTTCCCCGGGAGGAAGAGCAGCTCCGTCTTGCCAAGGTTCAGCTTGAGGTGGTGATCCGTCATCCATACTGATATGTCTGCCAGACATGCAGAGATGCGATTCGCCACCTGGTTATCAGAAGGGGGAAAGGAGAAGATTAGTTGTGTATCGTCAGCGTAGCAATGATAGGAGAGGCCATGTGAGGATATGACAGAGCCAAGTGACTTGGTGTATAGCGAGAATAGGAGAGGGCCTAGAACTGAGCCCTGGGGGACACCAGTGGTGAGAGCACGTGGTGCGGAGACAGCTTCTCGCCACGCCACTTGGTAGGAGCGACCGGTCAGGTAGGACGCAATCCAAGAGTGAGCCGCGCCGGAGATGCCCAGCTCGGAGAGGGTGGAGAGGAGGATCTGATGGTTCACAGTATCAAAGGCAGCAGACAGGTCTAGAAGGACAAGAGCAGAGGAGAGAGAGTTAGCTTTAGCAGTGCGGAGAGCCTCCGTGACACAGAGAAGAGCAGTCTCAGTTGAATGACCAGTCCTGAAACCTGACTGGTTAGGATCAAGAAGGTCATTCTGAGAGAGATAGCAAGAGAGTTGGCTAAAGACGGCACGCTCAATAGTTTTGGAAAGAAAAGAAAGAAGGGATACTAGTCTGTAGTTGTTGACATCAGAGGGATCGAGTGTTGGTTTTTTGAGAAGGGGTGCAACTCTCGTTCTCTTGAAGACGGAAGGGACATAGCCAGCGGTCAAGGATGAGTTGATCAGCGAGGTGAGGTAGGGGAGAAGGTCACCGGAGATGGTCTGGAGAAGAGAGGAGGGGATGGGGTCAAGCGGGCAGGTTGTTGGGCGGCCTGCAGTCACAAGTCGCAAGATTTTATCTGGAGAGAGAGGGGAGAAAGAAGTCAAAGCATAGGGTAGGGCAGTGTGAGCAGGACCAGCAGTGTCATTAGACTTAACAAACGAGGATCGGATGTCGTCAACCTTCTTTTCAAAGTGGTTGACGAAGTCATCCACAGAGAGGGAGGAGGGGGGGGGGGGGGGGAGGAGGATTCAGCAGGGAGGAGAATGTGGCAAAGAGCTTCCTAGGGTTAGAGGCAGATGCTTGGAATTTAGAGTGGTAGAAAGTGGCCTTAGCAGCAGAAACAGATGAAGAAAATGTAGAGAGGAGGGAGTGAAAAGATGCCAGGTCCGCAGGGAGTCTAGTTTTCTTCCATTTCCGCTCAGCTGCCCGGAGCTCTGTTCTGTGAGCTCGCAATGAGTCATCAAGCCACGGAGCTGGAGGGGAGGACTGAGCCGGCCGGGAGGATAGGGGACACAGAGAGTCAAAGGATGCAGAAAGGGAGGAGAGGAGGGTTGAGGAGGCAGAATCAGGAGATTGGAGGGAGAAGGATTGAGGAGAGGGAAGAGATGATAGGATGGAAGAGGAGAGAGTAGTGGGAGAGAGAGAGCGATTTACCATCTGTGTAGGGGCAGAGTGAGTAGTGTAGGAGGAGAGCGAGAGAGAAAAGGATACAAAGTAGTGGTCGGAGACATGGAGGGGAGTTGCAGTGAGATTAGTAGAAGAGCAGCATCTAGTAAAGATGAGGTCAAGCGTATTGCCTGCCTTGTGAGTAGGGGGGACGGTGAGAGGGTGAGGTCAAAAGAGCAGAGGAGTGGAAAGAAGGAGGCAGAGAGAAATGAGTCAAATGTAGACGTAGGGAGGTTGAAATCCCCCAAAACTGTGAGGGGTGAGCCATCCTCAGGAAAGGAACGTATCAAGGCGTCAAGCTCATTGATGAACTCTCCAAGGGAACCTGGAGGGCGATAGATGACAAGGATATTAAGCTTAAATGGGCTAGTGACTGTGACAGCATGGAATTCAAATGAGGAGATAGACAGATGGGTTAGGGGAAAAATTGAGAATGTCCACTTGGGAGAGATGAGGATTCCTGTGCCACCACCCCTCTGACCAGATGCTCTCGGGGTATGCGAGAACACATGGTCAGACGAGGAGAGAGCAGTAGGAGTAGCAGTGTTTTCAGTGGTAATCCATGTTTCCGTCAGCGCCAGGAAGTCGAGGGACTGGAGGGTAGCATAGGCTGGGATGAAGTCAGCCTTGTTGGCAGCATATTGTTGTGCATATTGTGTGTGTGTGTGTGTGTGTGTGTGTGTGTGTGTTTGTGTGAGCAAATGATGGAGTGAGTGTTTGTATGTGTGTTGGAGTGTCAGTGTGCGTAAGTGTTTAGGGCCCTGTGCACAGAGCAAAATAATAAAATACAAGGGTGAACTCAGAGTCCTTGTAGTTTGCTATTTTAGTTTGCTTTTTAGCAGTCTTATGGAATGGGGATAGAAGCTATTCAGGAGCCTGTTGGTGTCAGACTTGATGCACCGGTATCGCTTGCTGTGCAGAAGCAGAGAGAACAGTCTATGGCTTGGGTGGTTGGAGTATTTTAATGATTTTCCAGACCTTCCTTACATAGAGGTCCTGGATGGCAGGGAGCTCTGTCCCAGTGATGTACTGGGCTGTCCGCGTCGCTCACTATAGCGCCATGCGAATGAGGGCGGTGCTGTTGCCATATCAATCAGTGATGCAGCCAGTCAAGCTGCTCTCAGTGGTAGAGCTGTATAACTTTTTGAGGATTTGAGGGCCCATGCCAAACGGGACAGGTGATGCACTGCATTCATGGGTACATCAAGTATCAAATCAGATGCAGTGGTAATGTTTTTTCACCACCATTTGCATTTCTAAAGCAGGAATGTTCTATTGTTGTATCTCAACTCCAGTGATATACCAATAGAGCCTGATATCAGGGCATGTTCCACTTCCCAAACATCTCCAGTGATATACCAATAGAGTATTCTATTTGGTATGTTCCACAGGCCTTACCTTTTAGATTCAAGTTACCATATTACAAAAAAAGCGTATTTTATTTAATTCTAGCTGGTGCACCTCAGGAGATGTGGTCCGCTCATATAGACGCAGGATGCCAGAGAAGAGAAGCTTAGTTAGGAAGATTACTTCTCCTTTGTGTGTCTGACTACAGTACTCAGCAGAGGCAGACAGGGTGGTAAGACGCAGGTGAGAGAGGAGAGGAGGGGAGAGATCGGGGGCATTGTGTGTTTGAGAACAAAGGAAGGAACATAGTGTCCTGGCATCACACTGCAGGTGTGGAGAGGACTATGACAATGCCATGCGTCTGCATTGAAGCACAAATTATATTCATTAAGTTTATCAAAGGCATGGCAGGTCGGTATTTAAGCCAGCAGTCACCCTATAAGTCTTGTTCTGAATGCACACAGTTAATACTTATTGTAAATTGAATAAGAAATGATCTGCACAACAATGCAGAGGACTCTGGTATATAAATATATAATTCCGCTCCACAAACGTATATATACTATTTTTTTTCAACCGATACAGTAGATGGAGAGAGAAAGAGACAGAGTAGAGAGACAGACAGACGAGAGAGAGAGAGAGAGAGAGAGAGAGAGGGGGAGAGAGGGGGGAGAGAGAAAGAAGAGGGGGAAGGGGCGGGGAAAAGAAGAGAGAGAAGGGGAGAGAGAGAGAGAAAAGAAGGAGAGGGGAGGGGGTTAGAGGGGAAGGGAAGAGACAGAACAAGGGGGGACCGGGGGAAGAGGGCAGAGAAAAGAACCGCAGGGAAATAGGAACTAAAAAGATGAGAGAAAAGAAGAAGAGAAAACAAAAAGAAAACAGAAGAAAAGGGAGACAAGAAAAAGGAAACCGGAAATAAAAGAACGAAAGACAAAAAAGATAAGGGGAGAAAAAGAAGCAATTAGAGCAAAGATTACAAACCCCCCATATCATTCATAAATTTCACTTTATTGAGGGGGAAAGAAAGAGAGGGGGGTAAAGAAGGGGGGGAGGAAAAAATCAAAACCCCAAATATTATGGTCTGGGGGGGGAAGAGGTAAACCGTTAATTTTTGGGGGGGCATATCTAAAATAAACCCCCTTTCTGAGAAAAAACCCCCCCGCCCCAAAATTTCCCCCAGGCCCGAAATACGCACGCCCCACAACCCAAAACCCCACAACACACCCCACACACACACAAAACAGCCCCTAATTGCCCCCCCCATTCTGTCGGGCAAAGGGCTCTAAATTTTTGAGGGTAAAAAACAGCATGCTCCCTTTTTAGTAAGAAGTAGAGGGGTTTGGGGTAAGAGGGAGTAAAATAAGGGGTGGGGGAGGGGGGGAAGAGTAGTGTAGGGAGTGGAGAGAGGAGTGAAGTTTGGGGGAGAGAATAGGGAGTAGAGGGGGAAATAGGGAGTGGAGGGGGGTTGGGGGGAGTAGAGGAAATAAAGAGTGGAGGGGTTGGGGGGTGGAGTAGGGAGGGTGGAGGGTTTTGGGGGAGTGGGGGCTTTTTTTGGGGTTTGGTTTTTTTTGGGGTTTTGGGGTTTTTTGTGGGGATTTTTGGTTTTTTTTTTTGGGGGGGTTGGGTTTGGTGGGGTTGGGGGTTTTTGGGGTTGGGGGGAGTTTTTTAAAAGTGGTTTTTTTTTTGGGGTGGTTTTTGGGGGGGGTTGGGGTTTTTTGGGGGGGAGGGGGGGGGTGGTTGGGGTTGGGGGTGGGAAGTTTTTTAAAAGGGGTGGATGCCGTGGATAAAGGGATGAGGAAAATGGGAGGGAGGGAGGAGTGGAAAAAGGGGGGGAGGAAAATGGAGGGAGTGGGAAGAGGGAGGGGGGAAGGGTAGGGAAGGGGGAAAGAGGGTTTTGGAAAAGGAGGAGGGAAGGAGGGGGGGGGTAAGGGTTGGAGGAGTGGAAAGGGGTGGGGGAAAAGAGGGGTGGAGTAAGGAGTGGGAAAGGGGAAATGGAGGAAATGGGAAGGAGGAGAGGGGAAAAAGGGAAAATAGGGGAAGGGGGGAGAGGAAGGGGGAGTGGGGAAATGGATGAGTTGGGAAAAGAGGAGGTGGAGGGGGGGGGAATGGGATAAAAGTAGGGTGGAATTTGAGGAGTGGAAAAAGGGTATTAATAAAAGGAGTAATTTTGGGAATTTAAAGTGGGGGTGGAGGGAATTTTGGAATTAGGGGAGAGGTGAGGGTGGGAGGGGAGTGGAAAAAAATGTGCGAGTAAAAATTGGAGGAAATGGAGGCGGGGGGGGGTGGAAAAAAAAGGGTAGAAGTAAAGTGGAAGGAGTGGGGGAAGGGGGAGGAGTGGGGGAATGGAATAGGGGCGAGTGGGAGTAAAAAGGAAAGGGGAGGGAAAGGAGTTGGAAAGGTTGAATAGAGGGGTGGAGGAGGAAAAGGAAATTGGGGTAGAGGTTTTGGAAAAAGCAGGAGTTAAAAGGCGAGTAGGGATTTAGGGTGGGGGAGGGGGGGAGTGGAAATAAAAGGGAGGGGAAAAAAAGAGTAGAGGGGGGTAGGAAGAGAAAGGGGGTTGGCAAAGGGAGTAAAAGAGTTGGAAAAAAAGCCCGGAAATAGAAGGGGGGTAAGAAGGATGAGGGAAAAGGAAGGGAGGAAATTGGGGGAAGTGGAAAGAGGATGAAAGGAATAGAGGGGGTGGAGAGTTAAAAAGGGGAGAGGAATAGAGGGGGTGGAGGAGTAGAAAGGGGTGGGAAAAGAGGAGTTTGGGGAGTGGGGGGGAGTGGAGGAGGGGAGGAGGAGGAGTAGCGCCTGGCTTCTGAATAACGACAGGGTTTTTCCCTTTTTATTTTGGGGAAAAAACAGGGAAAAAATTCCTGTGCCCCATAAAACTTCCCGAAAACCGCCTCTTTAAAAAACTATCTTTGCCACTCATTGCCATTCGTCAAAACTACATTTAAAAAAAATTAACAACATGTTCCTTTCCCCTGTAATTAAAAGTAAAATGGGGGGGATGAAAGGGTTACATACCACCGCTTGCTTTAAAAATACCAATTTTTATGTGAAGGGACTGATTTGAAATAATGGGGGGGGGGGGGGGGGTGGGTTTGGGTTTGGGGGGGGGGTTTTGGGGGGGGGGGGGTTTTTTTTTTTTTTTTTTTTATTTTTTAATTTTTTTGAAGGGGGCCCCTTTTTTTTTTTTTTGGCGGGATTTTTTTTTTTTTTTGGGGGAGGTTTTTTTTTTTTTTTTTTTTTTTGGGTTTTTTTTTTTTTTTTTTTTTTTTTGGGGACCTTTTTTTTTTTTTTTTTTTTTCCTTTTTTTTTTTTTTTCCGCCGGGTTTTTTTTTTTTTTTATTTTTTTTTTTTTTTTTTGGAATTTTTTTTTTTTTTTGGGGTTTATTTTTTTTTTTTTTTTTTGGGGGGGGGGGGGAGGGGGGGGGGGGGGGGGGGGGGGTGTTAAATGTTAAATGATTCTCTTCCTCAATGGCTGGGTAATTTTATGGTTTAAGGTAGACCAGGGCAGACGACCTACATCACTATATTAATATGAGAACAAGGAGTTATATTGGAGGGAACAAGGAGTTATTGAGTAAGAGAGCTCTGCGCTGGGTCTATGGATTCTGATATCTAGATTAGCAAATGGTGAACGGTTTGATAATCTAATCCTAATTCTGTTGGGATGGTCTGATAAGAGCTTGATGATCTTTAATCTTGGTCCTAGGGACCACTAGTATAATGTAGTTTCTCTGGACCCCCCCCCGCAAGGTCGGAGTTCGCACCCCCCGCTGTCAGCCAGACAGTCACTCACAAAGAAGAGACTACCTTTCGCTGTCCATGGTGCTGAAATTGCGACGTTTATGAGGCTGCATGCCAATCAAATCGATGACAGGCTTTCTGTGGTACCAGAAGCTTTGCTTTAGCTAATTAGTAAATGTTTATTGGTAGGTCTATTTGGACGTCATTTTCTCATGATAATCCTAACATTTCACGAAGCTATAAATGGTGTTTCAATGCTGCCATTTTTAGACTGCTGGCTGGTGGCAATAATGTAATTACTTGTTCAGTAATTAAAGTTAGAAATTCAAACATTGCAGATTGTAAAATAAATGTTTGATGCAACATAATACTAATCAGCATCCAATAGATTTATATAAAATATAAAACTTTTTAATAAAAATTACACATCAAATATCCTAACAATGAGGAAGAAAGTAGTCGGCTTGAGGATAAATTCAGCCACTGTTTACTGTTGAACTCAGCGGATTTTGTCTGGCTGATATCTTACACAAATGGGCTGCAATATTCAAGGTAAATTCAATTAAATAAAATTTAAATCCGAACTTGAGAGACTCCCCTGGTCTCCTTTTTTGTGTGCAAATGTTTTTTTCTATGTAAAGGCCTATAGTAGCTACAGTATGCGACTGCGTCTCCTTGCATGTTTTTGTGTGTAAATGTTTTCACCATGGCCTGTAGGTCCAGGTTACAGGCCCGACTCTCTTCTATACTGAGTATTGACAACCCAGACAGTCTTATCTGAGACATTGTACATTATATGTCCATTGCACTGCACACAATTATAACTTAGTCTTGAATGATGCATGTCAAGATATACCAGAGATAAGGGACTGTTCATATTGTAACCACACAACTCAAAAGCCGGTTCACCAGTATGAACGAAATCGCAAACCACTTTTTTTTGTCCAGGCCCTCAAGAACTGTTGATAATCTGTTTGCATCTGCCAATTTATTGTCTGTCCAGTATCCAGAAGACCTGTCCCCAGAGCTTCCTATACAGTTCATCTCTATCCGTAACGTGTTGAGGCAATTAAGGAGAATGAGAGCCTCAATTAAAGATGTTGCAGAACGGCTGTACTTGAAGCACAACTCCCTTCAGCCCAGTTTCCCTGATGTTGCTATGGCAATCAAGCTGTTTTTACCATCCCTGTAATTGTCACTTCTGCGGAGAGATCGTTTTCTCAACTAAAACTCATAAAGAACTACCTAAGAAGCATTAGGCTCTTTTTCTGATGTGCGCTTTTGAACACCTGAGTAAGCTCCACTCATTGCACTGGTTCTGTCGTAGCCTTGACAACGGTATTTGTTCACTGATATCCCCTTATACTTTCAATCAGCTACATGTGTTATTTTACACGGCCTGAGGCACCTTTTCAGTCACATTCCTAAAGCCCAGAAACAAACACTTCCTAGTACATATGGACATTAAAAAGGTTTATGGATGACTTTTTGGAGGGTTACTGTCAATATATATATATATACAGTGCCCTCCACAATTATTGGCACCCCTGTTTAAGATGTGGTCGAGGACTTCCAAAAATTCTCATTTTTTTTAGAACAACATAGAACCCAAATGCAAAAAAAGAGAAAAATCCAACCTTTTATTTAAGTACATTACTTTGGTGTAAAACATTTTTTCACACATTTAGAAAAAAAAAAACTTGAAATCATGTGTCCCACAATTATTGGCACCCCTGATGTTAATACTTTGTACAACCCCCTTTTGCCAACAAGACAGCACTTAATCCCCTCCTATAACATTTCACAAGATTGGAGAACACAGAGAGAGGGATCTTTGACCATTCTTCTTTGCACAATCTTTCTAGATCATCCAGTGTCCTGGGTCCTCTCTTATGCACTCTCCTCTTTAGCTCGCCCCACAGGTTTTCGATTGGGTTGAGGTCTGGGGACTGAGATGGCCATGGGAGGACCTTGAGTTTGTGACTGCTGAACCATTTTTGTGTAGATTTTGCCACATGTTTTGGATCATTATCCTGCTGAAAGACCCAATGACGACCCATCTTCAGCTTTCTGGCAGAGGCCATCAGGTTTTTATTTAAAATGTCCTGGTAGTTCAAAGCGTTCATAATGCCATGCACCCTAACAAGGTTCCCAGGGCCTTTGGAAGAGAAACAGGCCCACAGCATCACAGATCCTCCACCATACTTCACGGTGGGCATGAGGTGCTTTTCGGCATACTCATCTTTTGTTTTACGCCAGACCCACTTAGAGTGTTTGTTGCCAAAAAGCTCAATCTTAGTCTCATCTGACCAAAGCACACGATCCCAGTTGAAGTCCCAGTGCCGCTTAGCAAACTCCAGACGTTTACGTTTGTGAGTGTTAGTGAGAAAAGGCTTTTTCCTTGCATGCCTCCCAAACAGCTTGTTGGCATGTAGAGAGCGTCTGATGGTTGTTTTGGAGACTTTGTGACCCCAAGATGCCACTCTTTGATGCAATTCTGTGACAGTGAGCTTAGGACTTTTTTTTACTTCTCTTACCATCCTCCTCACTGTGCGTTGTGGCAAGATAAACTTGGGACCTCTTCCAGCCTTGTTTGTCACTGTTCCAGTTGTTTTAAACTTCTTAATGATTCCTCTGACTGTAGATACGGGCAAGTTAAGGCGAGTGGCTATTTTCTTGTAGCCATTGCCTGACTTATGAAGGTCGACACAAATCTGCCTTACTTGAATGGTGTGTTCTCTTGTCTTTGCCATGTTGACAAATGGGTAAGATAATTAGGCCTCTGTGTCACGTCATATTTATACCCCAGGGAAACAGGAAGTCATGAATTACTAATTAAAAGTTCCTAGATACCCTGACCAACTTTAGCAACTACAGAAAAATAAATTTTTTTTAAAATAAATTAAAATTTTCAGCGGAATTGTTAGGGGTGCCAATAATTGTGGGACACATGATTTCAAGTTATTTTTTTTCTAAATGTGTGATTTTTTTTTTAACCACCAAAGTAATGTACTTAAATAAAAGGTTGGATTTTTCTCTTTTTTTGGAAGTCCTCGACCACATCTTAAACAGGGGTGCCAATAATAGTGGAGGGCACTGTATATATATATATATATATATATATATATATATATATACAGTACCAGTCAAAGGTTTGGACACACCTACTCATTCAAGGGTTTTTCTTTATTTTGACAATTTTCTACATCGTAGAATAATAGTAAAGACATCAAAACTATGAAATAACACATATGGAATCATGTAGTAACCCAAAAAATATATGTTATATTAGAGATTCTTCAAAGTAGCCATCCTTTGCCTTGATGACAGCTTTGCACACTCTTGGCATTCTCTCAACCAGCTTCATGAGGTAGTCACCTGGAATGCATTTCAATTAACAGGTGTGCCTTTTTAAAAGTTAATTTGTGGAATTTCTTTCCTTCTTAATGCGTTTGAGCCAATCAGTTGTGTTGTGACAAGGTAGGGGTGGTATACAGAAGATAGCCCTACTTGGTAAAAGACCAAGTCCATATTATGGCAAGAACATCTCAAATAAGGAAAGAGAAACGACAGTCCATTATTACTTTAAGACATGAAGGTCAGTCAATACGGAACATTTAAAGAACTTTGAATGTTTCTTTAAGTGCAGTCGCAAAAACCATCAAGCGCTTTGATGAAACTGGCTCTCATGGGGACCACCACAGGAAAGGAAGACCCAGAGTTACCTCTGCTGCAGAGGATAAGTTAATTAGAGTTAACTGCACCTCAGATTGCAGCCCAAATAAATGCTTCACAGAGTTCAAGTAACAGACACATCTCAACATCAACTGTTCAGAGGAAACTGTGTGAATCAGGCCTTTTGGTCAAATTGCTGCAAAGAAACCACTACTAAAGGACACCAATAAGAAGAAGAGACTTGCTTGGGCCAAGAAACATGAGCAATGGACATTAGACCGGTGGAAAGTTGTCATTTGGTCTGGAGTCCAAATTGGATATTTTTGGATCCAACCGCCATGTCTTTGTGAGACGCAGAGTAGGTGAATGGATGATCTCCGCATGTGTGGTTCCCACCGTGAAGCACGGAGGAGGAGGTGTGATGGTGTGGGGGTGCTTTGCTGGTGACACTGGCTGGGAATTATTTAGAAATCAAGGCACACTTAACCAGCATGTCTACCACAGCATTCTGCAGCGATATGCCATCCCATCTGGTTTGGGCTTAGTGGGACTATCATTTGTTTTCAACAGGACAATGACCCAACACACCTCCAGGCTGTGTAAGGGCTATTTGACCAAGAAGGAGAGTGATGGAGTGCTGCATCAGATGACCTGGCCTCCACAATCACCCAACCTCAACCCAATTGAGATGGTTTGGGATGAGTTGGACTGCAGAGCAGGGGCGGTGTGTTCATTAGGGCGATATGGGCGACACACTGCCAAACGGGAAAAGGAAGGGATTTTTTTTCTAATCAATTATATCACGGCAACAGTAGTTATCAGTGTTCTAATCTAGACGTCTGATCTGCCACTAAATGTCCAATCAGGCTAAAGTCGTGCTTCAAATGGCCCCGCCCCTTTTGGGGCGATTTCAGTCAGGTTGAAAATCGCCCCAGATGTCTCTCATAGACTCTCATGTAAAATCTTTTTTTTTCAAATATCAGAGCTTTCAATACAATCTCTATGGGTTCCGGGAGGGCTTGCACTTACGCGCTTTCGTCATACGTAACATAACCATGAACGTAACTAAGAAAAGAGCGGGTAGCAGCGTCAATCAATTCACGTACTACTGTCAAGATGGCTAGCGTTCAGTGCAACTCGATTGTCTCTTTGAAAGAAGTTCCTTTTTGTCGGCGAACAAATCAAGATAAATTGGCAACGAAACAATTAGGACCTCCCAGACCAAATTTAATAATTCAACAGGTTTCTACTAAAGGGGGAAAGTCCTACACCCGAGGATTTTCCAAAAATTGGTACGAACGAAAAACCTGGCTAGCAGGCTGCGATGTAGCTAATGCAGTCTTCTGCTACCCCTGCTTACTCTTTCACCCTGAAGGCGGCACGGCAGACAGCACCGCTTGGACAGCGACTGGTGTAACGGACATGCACCATCTTTCAGAAAAGATTAAGAAACATGAGCTGTCAAAGACCCACATGGATAGCTGTTTGAGATTGTCTGCTTTGGGGAGAGTGAACATTGCCACTCAACTGGATGAGGGATACAGGCTAGCTGTCCGCCGCCACAACGATGAGGTTAGCAAGAACCGCCACATCCTCAGCCGGCTAATCCAGTGTGTGAAGTTTTGCGGAGTGTTTGAGTTAGCTTTGCGAGGCAAAGATGAAACTGAGGGCTCCACCAACCCTGGTATTTTTCTTGGACTTGTCAACTTTGTGGCACAATTAGATGAGGTGTTTTATGGAAATGCATATTGTTTATGCAGTGTTGAGGAATGTGAAAGAACACCCTTGATTATTTTTACTGTGATAACTTATTTTGCTTTTGTAAGCCAACACTTTTGAGATCAGTCAATAAATGCTTCTGGTATTGACTTATATGCTGCCCCTGTCTTCATGTTGTTGCTGGACATAGCTTTTTTTAAATGTGTGTAGGTCACCTAAATCATCAGAAAAATGGCCCCCCCTGAGAATTTTTCTTCAGGAGCCGCCACTGCTGCAGAGTGAAGGAAAAGCTGCCAACAAGTGCTCAGCATATGTGGGAACTCCTTCAAGACTGTTGGAAAAGCATTCCTCATGAAGCTGGTTGAGAGAAATAGTAAAAATAAAGAAAAACCCTTGAATGAGTAGGTGCGTCTCAATATCAGTAGCTGCGTCCCTATGGGCCCTGATCAACAGTAGCCCACCACTTAGGGAATAGGGTGCCATTTGGAACTTAACCAGTCCCTCGGCACGGTGTAAGGTTGGCTGATGAAATAGGGGCGTAGTTATTGACCGTTTTTGATGGTGAGGTGGTGTTGTCGAGGCGTTGTCAGGGAAGACAGGACAGAAGGAGAGGACAGGAGCCCTAGCTCTCAGGAGGATTAGCGATTAGAAGCCACTGCCATTTCAGTCAGAAGTGTGTGTCTGTGTGTGTGGGGGGAGGGTGCGTGTATGCATGTGTGCCACCCCAGTCAGAAGACGCCATCAGTCGACATGTGTCAAACGACTGGCTTGATTATCCTTGGAGGTAAAAGAAAAAGAGGAGAGCATCTCTCTCTCATCTCAGATCATCATCTCACCGACGCCCTTATTCTGTCAACGCCCTCTTGATGCTTACCGTCAGAGGTGCGTCTCTTTTGTAGTGTGCCTTGCTGCTAAGGATGCTAAGGATGCTGCTGCCGCTGCGGCGTTCCCCTCCTCTGCATATGAACAAGCAGGCAGGGGGGAAGGAAGGAAAGGAGATGAAGAGGAGGAGGAGGAGGAGGAGGAGGAGGGAGGCTGGGATGAGGAGGGGGCTGGAATGAGGAGGGAGCTGACACACCTTTGACAATCTGGAAACCAAAGGACAGAGAAGAACAGAGAGTATTCCTCCAATGAATGAATACCCAGAGTGATCTGAAGGGATGAGGGATGAGGAAAGAGGGAGGAATGGAGCCGTAGGGGGAAGAAGAGAGAAGAAGGGATGACGGGATAGAGGTATGCTCATGTCAACAGCGACCCTGGAGACCCCCTAGCAGGCATGAGAGGAGATAGGGGATAGGGTCTTGTTATGATAAGGAACATCTTCAGGAAGGGTAAAAAAAGACAGAGAGAGAGCGAGAGGAGAGAGAGAGAAAGAGAGAGAGAGAGATGAGAGAGAGATGAGAGAGTAGCGACGAGAGAGAGAGAGAGAGAGAGAGAGAGAGGATAGAGGGAGAGAGGAGGAGAAACCGTTTTTCCCATGAAACCCTTTAAACCCTAGATGCAACCCTCCCTTTGAAGGGACGATGGGGATAGAATAGTTCAGTTTAAAACCCCCGCAGGGGGGGAGGGCTAGAGGAGGGGGGAGATGGTGGAAAGGGGCCCCTTCCGGGGGGAGTCTAAACCCGCCAGCGTCTGTTTATGTAATGAGACCCCGAGAATGAGGGCCTTTTTAGGGTACTACCCGTTTCCCCTAATACCTGTCCCTCCCACCCCGTCCCCCCACTACCCCGTCCCCCTAATAAACCCCCTCCCCTACTTTCCCGTCCCCCCCACCCGCCCCCCAATACCCCGGGTTTTAAAAACTGTTTTTAAACCCAACCCCGTCCCCTATTTCCGTTTCCCCCATACCGTCCCCCCCAATACCCTGTCCCCCACTACCCCCTCCCAAAACCCGGAAACCCCCAAAACCCCCTTTTCCTACTACCCCCTCCCCTAATACCCTCCCCCACTACCCCTCCCCCCACCCGTTTCCCCTACTAAAACCCCCCCCTACTACCCCGTCCCCTACTTTCCGTCCCTAAAAACCCCGCCCCTAATACCCCCTCCCCCCCTACCGTCCCCTAATACCGTCCCCCTATTTCCCCTCCCTACTAACCCCCTCCCTTTTACCCGTCCCTCTACCCCCCCCCTATACCCCCCCCCTAACCCGCCCCCTATACCGTATCTACTACCCCCTCCCCCACTACCCCGCCCCTACTTTTTGCCCCTAATAAAACCCCGTTTCCCCACTACCCGTCCCCCAATACCCCCTCCCCAATCCCGTCCCCTTTCTACCCCTCCCCCTTACCCCGTCCCCTATAAACCCTCCCCTACTAAAAACCCGGGCTCCACTACCCCGTCCCCTTTCTACCCCGTCCCTAATCCCGTCCCCCACTACCCGTCCCCCCCCTACCCCGTCCCCAAATACCATCCCCTTTCAAAACCCCCCCCCCTACTCCCCCCTCCCCACTACCCGTCCCAAAATCCCCCCCTACTAAACCCCCACCCTAATAAAATCCCCTCTACCCCGTCCCCCCCTACCCGTTCCCCCAAAACCCGTCCCCCACTACCATCCCCTTACCCCGTCCCCCAATTTCCCCGTCCCCCCCAAACCCTCCCCTACTAACCCCCTCCCCTACTACTCCCTACTAACCCCCTCCCCTACACCCCGTTCCCCCACTTTCCCTGTCCCCTTTTTAAAGGGCCCCTTAAAACCCTCCCCTAATTTCCTTTCCCCCATACCGTCCCCTAAAACCCCTCCCCCCACTACCGTCCCCCCAAATACCCCGTCCCCCCTTACCGCCCCCCCAAACCCCCACCCTTTCCAACCCCCTTTCCCCCATACCATCCCCTACTACCCCGTTCCCCCCACTTTCCCCCTCCCCCCACTACCCCCTCCCCCCCACTTAAAACCGGGCCCCTGGAAAAATCCCCTAAAAATGTCCCCCAATACCCCGTCCCTACTACCGTCCCCTACTACCCTGTCCCCCACTAACCCAACCCAAAAACCATCCCCTACTACCCCGTCCCCCAATTTCCCCGTCCCCCCAATAACCCCACCCCCTACCTTACCCCCCCCTAATACCCTCCCCTACTACCAACCCCCCCTAAAACCCCCCCCCCTAAAACCCCGCCCAACTTTCACCCCTCCTCAATAAAACCCCCTTCCCCTTAAAAAACCCCCTCCCCTAATAAAACCGGGCCATCTAACCCCCCCCCCTATACCGTCCCCTATAAACCCCTCCCCAATACCCAGTTTCCCCCTACCCCGGTCCCCTATAACCCTCCCAGTACCCCAACCCCAAAACCCCCCACAAAAACCCCCCCAAACACCAAACAACCCCACCCAAAAACCCCATTTCTAACCCAATACCTATTTCCATCCCTATACCCCGTCCCCCAATACCCCGTCCCCTACTACCCCCTCCCCTAACAACCCCCCTATTTCCATCCCCCATAACCCAAAACCCTACTACCTCCCCCACTTTCCCGTCCCCCACTTTTCCCCCTCCCAAAATACCCGTCCCTATACCGTTCCCCCCACTACTGTTCCCCTTTCACCGTGGGCCAATTTCTAAGTTCCCCCCACACCGTGCCCCTTTCTACCCCCGTCCCCCCAATTACCGCCCCCACTACCAAACCCTTCTCCCCCCCCCCTAAAAATGTGTTCCCCCACTTTTCCGGGCCCTTTAAAAAACCCCTCCCCTAAACCGTTCCCCACTACCCCGTCCCCTCTACCGTTCCCCCATACCGTCCCATAACCCTGTCCTCACCGTGGGGAAAACCGGGGGCCCACAAAAGGCCCCACACCCAAAAAAACCCCACAAAAGGCCCAAACCGGGCCCCCAAAAAGGGGGCCCCCATTAAGCCCACAAAATGCCCCACTTTAACCCCCCCCCCTAAAAACCAAAACCCCCTTAAATTTCCCTAATAACCCCCCCACTACTAAATCCCAAACCCGGGGCCCCAAAAAAAAAGTCCCCCAACACCCCCAAAACCCCCATCGGGGTTTCTACCCTCCCCTACTAAACCTACGAACCCCTCCCCCCCACTACCTTCCCCCAATACCCGGGCCCCTACTACCCGGGGCCCCAAAATACCCGTCCCAACTACGGCCCCCACTACCCGGGCCCCTACTACCTTCCCCCCCAAAAACCCCGTCCCCTTTTTTACCGTCCCCTACTAAGGGCCCTACTACCGGGCCCTACTACCCTCCCCCCACCCTCCCCCCTTTTTCCCCCCTACCGTTGCCCCACAAAACCCCCCCTTTCCCCCAATACCCCCCCTAATACCCGTCCAAAAACCGTCCCCTTTCTACCGTCCCCCAATACCCCCCCCCTACACCGTTCCCCCACTACCTGTTCCCCTAATACCGTCCCCTACTACCCCGGGCCCCCCTCCAAGGGCCCCAAAAAACCCTTCCCCACTTTGTCCCCTACACCCCCCCCTAATACCCCCCCCCTATAAAACCCCCTCCCCACTACCCCGGGCCTAAATTTCCCTTTTCCCCCAAAAATTTCCGGTCCCACTACCCTGTCACAACCCCGTCCCCCTACCCTTTCCCCCTCCCCACCCAAACCCGTCCCCCCAATTTCCGGCCCCACTACCCGGGCCCCTACTACCGTCCCCTACACCCCGTCCCTTCCCTAAACCGTTTCCCCTACTTTCCCCTTCCCCCTACTACCCCGTCCCCTACTACCCCCTTTCCCCCACTAACCCCCTTTCCCCCACTAAACCCCCTCCCCTACTAACCCCTCCCCTAATACCCCTCCCAATAACCCCCGTCCCCTTAATTTTAAACCCGTTTTCCCAAAAATACCCCCCCCCCTACTACCCCCTTCCCCCTCCCCACCCGTGTCCCCTCTACCATCCCCATACCCAGTCCCCCCCCCTACAACGTCCCCCCCACTACCCTCCCCATACCCCCCTCCCCTCCCACCATTCCCAAATACCCCGTCCCCACTACCACCCACTAAAACCGTCCCCCCAATACCAACCTTAACCCCCCCCCCTACTAACCCCCCACAAAACCCCGTCCCCTACTACCTCCCCTATACCCCCCCCTAAATACCCGTCCCCTAATAAAAACGTTTTCCCTTTTCCGTTTCCCCCATACCATCCCCTTTCACCCCGTCCCCCCAAATACCGTCCCCCACTACGCCGCCCCTACTACCCGTCCCCCCCTACCCCCTCCCCTTTTACCTTTTTCCCCTTTCCTGTTTCCCCTTTTTACCGTTTTCCTACTACCCGTCCCTTTTTACCGCCCCCATACCCCCTCCCCACAAAACCCTTTCCCCAATAAGGGCCCTACTACTGTGTCCCCTACCCCGTCCCCTACTACCCCTTTTCCCCACTACCCCCGTCCCACTTTCCGTCCCCCAACCCCGTCCCCCTACTACCCCGCCCCTCAACCCCTCCCCTACAAAAGTCCCCAACCCAACCCCGTCCCCTATAATCCCTACTACCCCGTCCCCTACTACTGTGTCCCCTACTACCATCCCCTACTACCCCGTCCCCTACTACCCCCCCCTACTACTGGTCCCCTACTACCCTTTCCCCTTTCACCCAGTCCCACCCCCCCCGTCCCCCTACTACCATCCCCCTTTCCCCCCTCCCCTATACCCTCCCTACTACCCCCTCCCCCACTACAACCCCCACTACCCCCTCCCATAACCCTCCCCCAATACCCCCCTCCCCTACTAAAATCCCCCAAAACCCCCGTCCCCAAAACCATCCCCTTTAAAACCCCCCCCCCCTATAAACCCCTTTCCCCAAACCCGTCCCCTTTTCCGTCCCCCATACCCTCCCCCCACTACCCCCTCCCCTTTTACCGTCCCCCCAATAAGCCCTCCCCCCAAAAAACCCGTCCCTCCCACGCCCGTCCCCTAAAATAACATTCCCGTCCCTTCCCCCAAAATCCCCTATTAACCCCGGGGCCCCACACTATCCCCAATACCCCTCCCACACCCCCTCCTACACCCCGTCCCCTAATACCGTCCCCTACTACCCTCCCCTACTACCCCGTTTCCCCCATAACCCTCCCCCCCTTTCCCCCTCCCTACTACCATCCCCTACTACCCCTTTCCCCCACTAACCCTCCCCTAATACCCCGGGCCCCTACTTTCCCCCCCCCTACTACAAACCCCCACTACCCCGTCCCCCCACAACCCGTTTCCCCCCACTTTCCCCCCTCCCCATTTCCCCCTCCCCTCTACCCCCTCCCCCATACCCCCCCCTACTATGGGCCATACTACCATCCCCCAACCCAGTCCCCCACTTTCCCGCCCCCCACTACCATCCCCCCCACACCCCCGTCCCCTACTACCATCCCCTACTACCCCCCCCCCAAAATCCCTCCCCCACTACCCCGGGCCCCCCAATTTTCCCCCCCTACTACCCCCTCCCTAATACCCCTCCCCCACTACCCCCCTCCCCATCCACCCCCCAATACCCCCCCCCTACTACCCCGTCCCCCCACTACCTCGTTTCCCTTACGTCCCCAATACCAAAACCCTAATAAACCCCCCTTCCCCCCACGTCCCCTTTTCTACGCCCCCCCTTTAAACCAGTCCCCTAATACCCGTCCCCTACTACCCCACTACCAAACCCCCCCCCACTACCTCCCCTACCCCCCCGCCCCTACGAAACCCCTACTTTCCCCGTCCCCTAAAACCCCCTCCCTACTACCTCGTCCCCAATAACCCTTTCCCCCCTTTTCCTCCCCCAATTTCCCCGTCCCCTACTTTCCATACCCTAAACCCCGTCCCCTACTACCATCCCCTAAACCCCTCCCCCACACCCGTTTTCCCCCAATACCTCCCCTAACCCCGGGCCCCCACTACCTTGTCCCTTTCAAAACCCCTCCCTATACCGTCCCCTTTCTTTCCCCGTCCCTAATACCCGTCCCTAAACCATCACCTATACCCCCCCCCTAATACCCCGTCCCCCCTACCCGTCCCCAAAACCATCCCCCAAAAACCCAGTCCCCTTACACCCGGGCCCTTAAATACCTCCCCACACCCCCCGTTCCCCACTAACCCTCCCCTAACCCCCCTCCCCCAAACCATCCCCCACTTAAACCCCCTTCCCCCACTACCTCCCCTACTTTCCCCCTTTCCCCACTACCACCCCTTTTCTAAACCCCGTCCCCAAAACACCCCCTAAAATTTCCCCCTCCCCCCGGGTCCCCCCTTTCCCCCCCTACTCGTCCCTTTTCCGTCCCTATACCAAACCCCTAATACCCCCCTCCCCTACTTTTCCGTTTCCCCCACTTTCGCCGGGCCCCCCTTAAACCCCCTCCCCTACTACCCTCCCCTACACCCCCTCCCTACTACCTCCCCTACTTTCCCCCCTCCCCTAATAAAGTCCCCCACTACCCCCCTACTAACCCGTCCCCACACCATTTCCCCCAATACCCCGTCCCCCACCCAAACGTCCCCTACTCCAAACCCCTACTACCCCGTTCCCCCTACCATCCCCTAATACCCGTCCCCCACTACCCCGTCCCCTATACCATCCCCTTTTAAACCCCCCCCCCCCAAAATACCCTTTTCCCCTACTACCCCGTCCCCTACTACCCCGTCCCCTACTACCCCGTCCCCCAAAAACACCAAACCCCCTAAATTTCGCCCCCACTAAACCCCCTCCCCTAACCCTCCCCCTAACCCGTCCCCTAATACCACCCACTAACCCCCCTTCCCCCACTAACCCTTCCCCCACTACCCCGTCCCCTTTCTAACCCCCTCCCCTACTACCTCGTCCCAAACCGTCCCCTAATTTCCCTCCCCACTAACCCCCCCCCTAATCCAAAACCCCCCCCACCCCCGTCCCTAATACCCCGTCCCCCACTACCGTCCCTACTACCCCCTCCCCTATTTCAACCCTACTACCCCGTCCCTATCCCCCTCCCCACACCATCCCCTATACCCCTCCCTAAATTTTCCCCCCCCACACCCCGTCCCCCCACTTTCGCCCAAACCCTGTCCCCAAAACCCTGTCCCCCAAACCCCCCTCCCTACTATCCCCTTTCCCCAAATACCCGTCCCCCACACCCCGTTTCCCCCACTACCCCCCTAAATACCCGTCCCCTACTACCCGTCCCAAATACCCCGTCCCCCTACTACCATCCCCACTACCCGTCTCCTAAAGACCAAACACTATACCCGGGCCCCTACTACCCTCCCCCTTTCACCCCGTCCCCTACTACCTGTCCCCAACTACAAACCCAATACTACCCCGGCCCTACTACCCTTTCCCCCCCTAACCCCCTCCCCCACTACCCCGTCCCAAATACCCTTCCCCCAAACCCCTCCCCTAAAAGTCCCCTCTACCCCGTCCTTACCCCCTCCCCTAATACCTTTGTAACCCCACCCCGGGCCCCCCACAAACCCTCCCTACTACCCTGTCCCCCTTAAAAACCACCCCAAACCTTTAAAAACCCCCCCCACTACCCCCCCCCTACACCCCTCCCCCCTACCCCGTTTTCCCCCCCACCCCGTACCCCTACTACCGTCCCCCCAATACCGTCCCTACAAACCCCTGTACCCAATACCCGTCCTAATACCCGTACAATACCCCCCTAAAATAAAAAAAAAAACCCCCCCTTTAAACCCCCCCTTTTCTACCCCGTCCCCCTAATACCCTCCCCCGACCCCGTTCCCTACTACCCCCCCTTTCTACCCCTTTTCCCCCAAACCATCCCTAATACCCGTTCAATACTTTCCATCAACCCCACTTTCCCGTCAAAAAAAACCTTCCCCCATAAAAAAACCCCCACTAACCCCCTCCCAATACCATCCCCTATACCCCGTCCCTACTACCCTCCCTACTTTCCCCCTCCCCCAATACCGTCCCTACTAGTCCCCTAAACCCTGTCCCCTACAAAGTCCCCCTACTACCCGTTCCCCCACTACCCCTCCCCTTACCTTGCCCTACTACCCCCTCCCCTTTTAACCCTCCCCTACTTACCCCGTTCCCCCCTCCCCACACCCCTAAATACCCGTCCCCCCTATAAACCCCCTCCCCTAACCCCTCCCCATACAAGTCCCCTAATACCCTCCCCTACTACCCGTCCCCCATACCCCCCTTCCCCCAAAACCCCTTTCCCCCTTTACCCCCCCCTACTACCCCTCAAACTATACCCCCTCCTAAAAAAGTCCCTAACCCCCCCCCCTTTTACCCCATCAACGGGAAAAAGCCCAAAAAAAACTAAAAAAAGGGACCAAAGGTTCCCCCAATATCTTTTACTACCCCCTCCTACTACCCCTCCCTAATTATCCCGTCCCCAATACCCGGGCCCTACTACCTCCCCCCTAAACCCCCTCCCCTATCCCCTATCCCCCTCCCCAATACCCCGTTTCCCCTTTCTTTCCCCGTCCCCTACTACCCATCCCCTACTGACCCCGTCCCCATACTAACGTCCCCCTAACTACCCCGTCCCCTACTACCCGTCCACCTAATACCATCCCTACTCCCTGTCCCTACTTACCCGCTCCCTACTAACCCGTTCCTCCTACCCTGGTTTCCCTCCTGCCCCCAACCCCATCTCTGCCCCAGCTCAATGAAGTGGCATTACTGGGGACAGGAAAATACCATCACCACGACACACACGCACACACACACACAGTTAATATTAACGAAGTGAGAGAGATCTAATTAGAGCTCAAAAATTCATGAGGCATCTCATTAATATTGAATATCTTTTGTGGGCTGTGACTTCAAAATAAGGGAGGGAGGCAGGTGAAGAGAGGGAGGGAGGCAGGTGAAGGGAGGGAAGGAGATGTAAGGGGAAGGTAGCGGGAACCACATGAAAGGAGGGGAGATGGAGTGAGCATTGGTAGAGGAGAGGAGAGAAAAATGAAAAGCGAGGGACCCCAGAGAGTTGTACCTGTGGAGAAGGAGAAGAGAAGGAGAAGAGGTATACTCCTGGGAGAATATGCATGGTCTATAATGAGGTGGGCGGGGCATAGTGTTGGCACGGTGATGCACTTAGGAGTAGGGATAATAATAATAATAACCTGCTCTCTCGCTCTCTCTCCCCCACCCCTCTCTCTCTATCTATCTATCTCTCTATCTCTCTCTCTCTCTCTCTCTCTCTATCTATCTATCTATCTATCTATCTATCTATCTATCTATCTATCTATCTCTCTCTCTCTCTCTCTCTCTCTCTCTCTCTCTCTCTCTCTCTCTCTCTCTCTCTCTCTCTCTCTCTCTCTCTCTCTCTCTCTCTCTCTCAATTCAATTCAATTCAATTTAAGGGCTTTATTGGCATGGGAAACGTGTGTAATAGTAGAAACCCTTAGTTGTTTGAGGGTTAATGGAATTTCCAGAAGGAAAACTAACGATACACTACATTTCTATTTTATTTATTTAACCTTTATTTAACTAGGCAAGTCAGTTAAGAACAAATTCTTATTTACATTTACTATCTGGTATCTAACTCTCTTTATGATCAAGACAGCCAGACGGCCATTCCTTAGTGGCAAGGGAAAAACAGACACACAAACAACAGTCCTGCCATCTGAGACGGCTGGGCCTTAACCTCAGTGTGTCAGAGCATTCCTGTGGTGATCCAGTAGAACGGGCCTTCACGCCAGCCCTCAGGCCCAGGAGAGGGTTCTGGCTTGTGGCCTGGCCTAGTGGGCGAGCCCCTGGTTGGTTTCGAGGCCTACGGGCCTTACTGTACACTATTGATTAATGAGGCGACGCATTACTCCCCATCTACTCACCTGCAGGCACCGCTAGAGGCTGTAGTCCGGGCTCAGGTGCCTGGCTAAAGTGGCTGCGGTTGGGGCTGACCTGAGGGCTTCCTCCCTGGGAGTAGAGTCTCTGGGAGGTCCATGGGAGTGGAGCAGAGGGCTTTGGAGGGCGTGGAGCTGTCTGTCTCTCTCTGTCTCTCTCTGTCTCTCTCCGTCTCTGCTGGGAGATTTATGGTCTTCTCTAGAAAGATCACTCTCTGTCTTGTGTGCCAAGTTAAGCTGCCTGGTAATTAAAAAACTCAGTGGAATCCTTTTGAAGTTTGTACAATGGCCTTAGAAACACATAAACACAAGGGTTGGATTCACACACACACATTCACACAAACACACACACACACACACACACACACACACACACACACACACACACACACACACACACGGTTTCACACACATTGGAATACTGTATATGCATACACATACACTGAGTGTACAAAACACCTTCCTAATATTGAGTTGCACCCACTTTTGCCCTCAGAACAGCCTGAATTTGTCGGGGCATGGACTCTACAAGGTCTCGAAAGCATTCCACAGGGATGCTGGCCCATGTTGACTCCAATACCTCCCACAGTTGTGTCAAGTTGGCTGGTGGTGGACAATTTTTTGATACCCAAGCAGCGTAGCAGTTCTTGACACAACTGGCAACTACTACCACACCCTGTTCAAAGGCACTTACATCTTTTGGTCGATGGGAGCCTGCAGTAAAGCAGAAAGGAAATGATGCTGCCTGCTGTAGTTGGGGGGGATTTGATTGACAGGGCAAGAGAGTGATATTACCATATCATTACAGAGAGTACAACACACTATTCATAAAGGGATTCATGAATAACAATGGACTATATGAGGATGAAATGAATGATCAATGATTGTGTTCTTCTTCTGCCAACAGTTGTGAAAAATAAGATGATTTCTGAGACTAAAGTCATGTGGCTTTTTGTTGTCCCCCTTCTTCATGTGCCATATAGGATCAGGGGTGGTGGGATTGAGCGAGGGGGGGGGGGGGGGGGGGGGCGCTGGTTTGGAGAAATGTCACCGTGGTGTGAGGAGCGTAGTGTGGTTGATCTGCTTGATCACATGGTCAGACCTCTCCGCTGAAGGTTAGGGATGAGACGGCTTTAGGCAGAAGAGCAGCAACATCCCTGAATTTCAACCGCCTCTGTATCTCAACCTGCCGTCGGCCCAAAGGAAGGTGTGTGTGTGTGTGTGTGTGTGTGTGTGTGTGTGTGTGTGTGTGTGTGATGGGCAGTGACAACACCTGAGCAGTGTGTATTTAAAGGTAGTCTATAAGAATACAGAAGGATCCAGACCAACGTTTCCCAAACTCAGCCCATTTTGGTTTTTGCCAAGACACTCACTGATCAAAGCTTGATGATTAATTGATTTTGCCAGGGCAAAAAAACTAAACGTGCTCCCCTTGTGGTCCCGAGGACCGAGTTTGGGAACCCCTGATATAGAGACAGGATATAGCCTAATCCCTACAATATTAATGTCCAAAATGTCATAGCAAAAGCTATGGGACTCATTCAAAAGGCCGAGCGGCCGGCCAGATCTGGGGACTACAGTCTGAGCCAGTGTCAGACAGCCTTGTATAATGAGTGAATGTGAGGTTCCAGCCATCCTATCCCACAGGACTTAGTATTGCCAGGAGTATTCGTGGCCAAGGCTGTCAAGAGGATGTCTAGACTCACCACCACAGAATATACAGCACAGCCTTGTGGGATGCTGTAGCTCAGTACATCCCTCTCTGTGCTTCATAGTGTGTTAGACAGACACAATAAGGTTATTATTATCGCTGTGATTTCAGAACAAATTTGCTTTTTGTCTGCTGTTTGAAATATTTGTTTCATTGATTGCACCTCAATCTTCCATTTGCACCTCAATCTTCAAGTCCTCAATCTTCCATTTTGTACATTTTCCTGTTTTGTGGCTCATTCTACTAGACGGAACAATGCTCTTAAACAAAAGAGAAAGATGTATAGTCATGAAAAAGAACATTATAATACTTTAGCTCTTAGTTTTAAATGTTAAAACAATCACAAATCAAATGTCTTTTTTGCGACACTATCGTCTTGACAACCAGCCTAAATGAGATGGTCTGGGACAGAACAAGTCCAACAAACATTCATAAAGAGGAATCCTTCAGGTAATGGAAGAATGAAATACCATACAGATGTGTGTGCTGATCTAGTTTCAAGCACCCTGTTGTATGGATTACAATTAGAAGAGCATGTTTGAAAGGGCTTGGCACTGATGGGTGACAATTGAGTGTCTAAGTCATGGGTAAGGGCTACCTAATCATAAAAGCACGATTCAAAACACCTCCGCTACACTGTGTTTAATTAAAATAGCCTAGCTGTGAACGCTCCAAGTCTCCATGGTTTTAGTGGCTTCAGTGGCTAAAATCATTAGCGGTAACAATTAGAATGGCCTACCTGTGAATGCACCTAATGCCAAGCTTCCAGAGTGTTAATGGCTTCAGTACCGTTAGTGTTTGACCAATGCTGAGCTCCCTAACGTCTTCCGCTGGGACCCTGGTCGCTAATTAATCTGCGCTAGCCAAGGCCTAGTGACGACCTAGAGGATCCCCGAGGAGACATCAGGGAGAGCAGCTAATACCATCTCACTTACCCACAGATTAACACCCTCCACCCAGACTGGGAATGGTGAAGCCGGGAAGGATTAAATCGATTTGGGAATTAAATGAGAAAAGAGGTCTTGAAAGATGCCCCTTTCTGTCGGTTATTATTAGCTGGGCTTTGTCAACTCTCCCAGTGTTTAGAGGCTGTTGTAAAGAAAATTAATATCATGCATGTTTGTCAACATAATTTGTTCACTTCAGCCTTCGGTATGACCTGATCCCCAGCGGTTTCACATTCAAATGCCAACATCTGTCAGGAAACCAATAGTGAACGATTCAACCAAAACATTGCACATATCGTCTTGACAACCAGCCTAAATGAGATGGTCTGGGACAGAACAAGTTCCAACAAACATTCATGAAGAGGAATCCTTCAGGTAATGGAAGGATGAAATACCATACAGATTTGTGTACTGATCTAAGATCAGTTTCACCTTTTATATCATAATGGATTGGATTACATGGACAGGGGGGGGGGACCTGATCCCAGACCAGCACTCCCACTCTGAGAGGCTTTATGAATACAGGTCTGTTTGTGTGCAGTCTGATATGTGGCATCAACATTTTGGCGGCCATTTTGGAACAATTTAAACACTGCCATGTTGTAATAATAGCTTCTTCTTTAGTTGGAAGCTATTCGTGCTAGTGTGTGTGTGTGTGTGTGCTTGTGTGTGTGTGTGTGTGTGTGTGCTAGTATGTGTGTGTGTGTGTGTGTTTGTTCGTGTGTGTTTGTGTGCCAGTCTGATGTAACCCAAGCCAACTGGGCTCAGGGTCTGAAACCAACAGAATCAATAACCGGCTGGCATGGCTACTTACGCTGATCCTCCCTCATAAACAATATACCCTCTCAATTGGGGAACCTCACGCATGTATTTGGCTCCTTACATGCACGTAGGCACACACGCAAACGCAGAGACACATATAAAAATGCTCACACACACATGCATTCAAACAAACTCACACACACACAGTGCACACACAAACACACACACCATCGTAAGCTGCTGCTTTGGGACAGACCTGACACAAAAAGTGAGAAATTGATCTTAGTCCCCTACAGTCTTAGAGGTGCTATTGTATCTCAGTGCTTTCATTATACTGTCATGTTGAATTACCAGCAGCAGCGCTGGGCAGTGTGTGTGGATGACTTATGCATTCCTATTGGCTGCTCTGATACAACCTGGCCCTCCGTCATGTCCTGGCAAGCCCATTATGTACGTCGTGCCAGAGTACCCCTCACACACACACACACACACACACACACACACACACACACACACACACACACACACACACACACTCATGCACACACACACACACACACGCACAGTCTGGAGAGTATTGGCCAAGTGTCTGGCCGAGGGGCTTTACTAATACTGACATAAAAGGGAGGGAATCCCCCAAGCCTGCAGACACACACACACACTCAATTTACACACACACACACACACTCCGTTTATGCACACACAAACACACACACACACACACACACGTACACACGCGCTGCCAGGTTGACAACAATACAACTCTGCTATAACTGAAGGAGATCCACCTGGGTAAGACAGGGCCACATCCTTTAATTACAGATAATTACACAAAAAAATGCCATAAAGAAAACAACTGGGTGACTACATTTTAATTTAATATCCGTGCGATATTCAAATGTCAATTTCACACTGAGAAAATGATGGTGCCGACAGACACGGTTGTCCTGTTTCTAGTATTATTACCTACAGCCACAAATAACTTTTGGATAATACACTGAACAAAAATATAAACGCAACATGTAAAGCGTTGGTCCAATGTTTCATGAGTTGAAATAAAATATCCCAGAAATGTTCCATAAGCACAAAAAGCTTATTTCTCTCAAATGTTGTGCACAAATCTGCTTAGATCCCTGTTAGTGATAATTTTTCCTTTGCCAAGATAATCCATCCCCCTAAGAGGTGTGGCATACCAAGAAGCTGATTAAACAGCATGATCATTACACAGGTGCACCTTGTGCTGTGTACAATAAAAGGCCACTCTAAAATGTGCAGTTTTGTCACACAACACAATGCCACAGATGTCTCAAGTTTTGAGGGAGCTTTCAATTGGCATGCTGACTAGGAATGTCCACCAGAGCTGTTGCCCGAGAATTTAATGTTCATTTCTCTACCATAAGCCGCCTCCAACGTCGCTTTAGAGAATTTGGCAGTACGTCCAACCGGCCTCACAACTGCAGACTGATTTCCTTATATGAACTGTAACTCAGGAAAATAGTTGAAATTGTTGCATGTTGCGTTTATAGTTTTGTTCAGTGTAGATCAGTGGTCACTCATCAGAAATTTGAGCAGAAATTCGACTACCCTGGATCCATTGTTTGAACTTCCCGAGGCAGTCCCATTCATCCCGGGTGCTACACCAAAACATCGGAGAAGAGGGGTTCTAGTCAGACCTAGTAAACGAGCAAACCATCCACCGCCTCAGAGTATATTACTCACTAATCTTCAGTTCCTGGACAATAAAGTAGACGAGCTCAGGGAGAGGATTGCCTTCCAGAGAGACATAAGAGATTGTAACATACTCTGTTTTACAGAATACCTCACCATCAAATGCAGACTGTCCCGAGAAAATGTTATTTGGTTATTGTCACTGCCGTATACCCCCTAAGCCGACACCACGACGGCTCTCAAGGAACTACACTGGACTTTGTGCAAACTGTAAACCGCATATCCTGAGGCCGCATTTATTGTAGCTGGGGACTTTAATAAAGGAAATCTGAGGAAAAGTCTCCCGAAATTCTATCAACACATCTCCGGTGCCACATGTGGAGAGAACACGCTTGACCATTGTTACTCTCCCTTCCAGGACAGCTACAAGGCCCTCACCCTCACTTGGAAGAGTTGATGCCCTTCAAGACTCCTTCCGCCGAACCAAGGATACCGGAGTAATTTTTTTTTTGCATATTACTCCAGTGCTAGATACTCTACACTGGCTTCCTGTTAAGGCTAGGGCTGATTTCAAGATTTTACTGCTAACCTACAAAGCATTACATGGACCTGCTTCCGGGATTCATCCAATGACATTGAGGAGTATCATCGATGACGTTGTCCCCACAGTGACCGTACGTACATATCCGCACCGAGCTAAAGGCTAGAGCTGCCGCTTTCAAGGAGCGGGACACTAATCCAGACGCTTATAAGAAATCCCACTATGCCCTCAGACGAACCATCAAACAGGCAAAGCGTCAATACAGGACTAAGATTGAATCCTACTACACCGGCTCTGATGCTCGTCGGATGTGGCAGGGCTTGCAAACTATTATGGACTACAAAGGGAAACCCAGCCGCGAGCTGCCCAGTGACGCGAGCCTGCCAGACGGGCTAAATGTCTTTAATGCTCACTTCGAGTCAAGCAACACTGAAGCATGCATGACAGCACCAGCTGTTCTGGACGACTGTGTGATCACGATCTCAGTAGCCAATGTGAGCAAGTCCTTTAAACAGGTCAACATTCACAAGGCCGCGGGGCCAGATGGATTACCAGGACGTGTACTCAGAGCATGCGCGGACCAACTGGCAAGTGTCTTCACTGACATTTTCAACCTCTCCCTGACCGAGTCTGTAATACCTACATGTTTCAAGCAGACCACCATAGTCCCTGTGCCAAAGAAAGCGAAGGTAACCTGCCTAAATGACTACCACCCTGTAGCACTCACTTCGGTAGCCATGAAGTCCTTTGAAAGGCTGGTCATGGCTCACATCAACCCCACCATCCCGCAAACCCTAGACCCACTCCAATTCGCATAACGCCCCAAACAGATCCACAGATGATGCAATCTCAATCGCACTCCACACTCCCCTTTCCCACCTGGACACAAGGAACACCTATGTGAGAATGCTGTTCATTGACTACAGCTCAGCGTTCAACACCATAGTGCCCACAAAGCTCATCACTAAGCTAAGGACCCTGGGACTAAACACCTCCCTCTGCAACTGAATCCTGGACTTCCTGACGGGCCGCCCCTAGGTGGTAAGGGTCGGCAACAACACATCTGCCACGCTGATCCTCAACACGGGGGCCCCACAGGGGTGCATGCATATTCCCCTCCTGTACTCCCTGTTCACCCACGACTGCGTGGCCAAGCACGACTCCAACACCATCATTAAGTTTGCTGACGACACAACAGTGGTAGGCCTGATCACCGACAACGATGAGACAGCCTACAGGGAGGAGGTCAGAGACCTGGCAGTGTGGTGCCAGGACAACAACCTCTACCTCAATGTGAACAAGACAAAGGAGCTGATCGTGGACTAAAGGAAAAGGAGGGCCGAACAGTCCCCCATTCACATCGACAGGGCTGTAGTGGAGCGGGTCGAGAGTTTCAAGTTCCTTGGTGTCCACATCAACAACAAACTATCATCGTCCAAACACACCAAGACAGTCGTGAAGAGGGCACGACAACCCCTTTTCCCCCTCTGAAAAGATTTGGCATGGGTCCCCAGATCCTCAAAAAGTTATACAGCTGCACCATCGAGAGCATCCTGACCGGTTGAATCACCGCCTGGTATGGCAACTGCTCGTTATCCGACCATAAGGCGCTACAGAGGCTAGTGCATACGGTCCAGTACATCACTGGGGCCAAGCTTCCTGCCATCCAGGACCTATATACTAGGCGGTGTCAGAGGAAGGCCCAAAAAATTGTCAAAGACTCCAGTAACCCAAGTCATAGACGGTTCTCTCTGCTACCACACGGCAAGCGTACCGGAGCGCCAAGTCTAGGTCCAAAAAGCTCCTTAACAGCTTCTACCCCCAAGCCATAAGACTGCTGAACAGCTAATCAAATGGCCAACCGGACCATTTGCATTTACACCCCCCCCCACCCTTTGTTTTTACACTGCTGCTACTCGCTGTATATTATCTATGCATAGTCACTTTACCCCTACCTACATGCACAAATTACCTCAACTAACCTGTGCCCCCGCACATTGACTCTTTATTTTATTGTTTTACTTTTTTATTTTTTATTAATTTACTTTAGTTTATTTAGTAAATATTTTCTTCACTCTATTTTCTTAAAACTGCATTGTTGGTTAAGGGCTTGTAAGTAAGCATTTCATGGTAAGGTCTACACCTGTTGTATTCGGCGCATGTGACAAATAAAAGTGGCCCCGTGTAGCTCAGTTGGTACAGCATGGCGCTTGCAACGCCAAGGTTGTGGGTTCGATTCCCACGGGAGGTCAGGGGGGCCAGTATGAAAATGTATGCACTCACTAACTGTAAGTCGCTCTGGATAAGAGCGTCTGCTAAATGCCTAAAATGTAAAAATTTGATTTGACCTATCACTCTGATTTGGTCCTGCAGTACATACCTACACGTTTGCTTCTTATCGTCCCCAGAATTTCTAAGCAAACAGCAGGAGGATTTCTGCTATAGAGCCTTTAATTTAATAGTCTGCTTATCCATGTGAGAGACGCAGACTCTGTCTCAACCTTTAAGTCTTTACTGAAGACTCATCTCTTCAGTAGGTCCTATGATTGAGTGTAGTCTGGCCCAGGGGTGCGAAGGTGAACGGCAAGGCACTGGAATGACGAACCGCCCTTGCTGTCTCTGCCTGGCCGGCTCCCCTCTCTCCACTGGGATTCTCTGCCTCTGACCCTATTACGGGGGCTGAGTTACTGGCTTACTAGTGCTCTTCCATGCCATCCCTATGAGGGGTGTGTCACGTTGTGCCAGGCTTTTTTGCGCCATACTTGACTTGATTGGGTTGAGTTACTGACGTGATCTTCTTTTCCGGTCTTGCGCCCCCTCGTACTCATGCAGTGGAGGAGATCTTCGTGGGCTATACTCAGCGTTGACTCAGGGTAGTAAGTTGGTGGTCTGTTGATATCCCTCTAGCGGTGTGGGGGCTGTGCTTTGACAAAGTGTGTGATGGTATATCCTGCCTGGTTGGCCCTGTCCAGGGGTATCGTCGGACAGGGCCACAGTGTCCTCCGACCCCCCTTGTCTCAGCCTCCAGTATCTATGCTGCAATGGTCTATGTGCCGGGGGGCACATAGACCATTGTGAGGATGGGAGGAGGGTGAGAGGAGGATGGGAGGAGGGTGAGAGGAGACAGGAACACAGAGGATGGGAGGAGGGTGAGAGGAGGATGAGATAGTTTATGCTGCAATAGTCTATGTGCCAGGGGGCTAGGGTCAGTCTGTTATATCTGGTGTTACTCTCCTGTCGTATCCGGTGTCCTGTGTGAATTTAAGTATGCTCCCTCTAATTCTCTCTCTTTCCCTCTCTCCCTCCCCTCCCGGAGGACCTGAGCCCTAGGACCATGCCTCAGGACTACCTGGCCTGATGATTTCTGGCTGTCCCCAGTCCACCTGGTCGTGCTGCTGCTCAAGTTTCAACGGCTATGGAACCCTGACCTGTTCACCGGACGTGCTACCTTGTCCCGGACCTGCTGTTTTCAACTCCCCCCTGGTTCCTCTCTAGGTTTCTTCGTAGGTTCCTGCCTCTCTAGGGAGTTTTTCCAAGCCACCGTGGTTCTACATCTGCATTTCTTGCTCTTTGGGGTTTTAAGCTGGGTTTCTGTATAAGCACTTTGTGATGCTAATGTAAAAAGGGCTTTATAAATACATTTGATTGATTGATTGATTGATTGATTGATGGTCTGACCAAATTGGAATCTATGTATCAAGATCTTTTTGATCACATCGACTGGGAAATGTTCTGGGTCGCCTCTGGGAATAGTATTGACAAATACACTAACTCTGTGACTGGGTTCATCAGGAAGTTAATCGAGAATGTTGTTCCTACTCTGACAATTACAACTTATCCAAACCAAAAACCGTGGATAGATGGCAGCATTCGTGCAACACTGAAAGCGCCAACCACCGCAATTAACCATGGCAAGGTGACTGGGAATATGTACATGTACAAACAGACCAGCTGCATCCTCCATGACCAGCTCTGACCTCCCGTAAGGTGATCAAAGAAGCACAACGTCAGTACAGGGACAAAGTGGAGTCCCAATTCAACGGCTCAGACACGAGACGTATGTGGCAGGGACTCCACACAATCACGGATTATAAAGGGGAAATAATGTTGCGGACACCGACGCCTCTCTCCCAGACAAGCTAAACACCTTCTTCTCCCACTTCGAGGAAAACAACACAGAGCCGCCGACATGGGACCCCGCCGCTCATGAGGACTGTGTGCTCCTGATCTCCGTGGACAATGTGAGTAAGACATTTAAGCGTGTTAACCCTCGTAAGGCTGCCGGCCCAGATGACATCCCAAGCCGCATCCTTAGAGCATGTGCAGATCAGCTGGCTGGAGTGTTTATAGACATATTCAATCTCTACGTATCCCAGTCTGTTGTCCCCACTTGGTTCAGCTTTCAACACCATAGTGCCCTCCAAGCTCATCACTAAGCTCAGGGCCCTGGGTCTGAAACCCTCTCTGTGCAACTGGGCCCTAGAATTCCTGATGGGTTGAACCCAGGTAAATTAATTAATTAATTAATATGCCATTTAGCAGACGCTTTTATCCAAAGCGACATACAGTCATGCGTGCATACATTTTTACGTATGGGTGGTCCCGGGGATCGAACCCACTACCTTGGCGTTACAAGCGCCGTGCTCTACCAGCTGAGCTACAGAGGACCACAACCAGGTGGCCACAACACCTCCGCCACGCTGATCCTCAACACGGGGGCCCCACAGCGGTGCGTGCTCAGCACCCTCCTGTACTCCCTGTTCATGCATGACTGTGTGGCCACACATGTCTTCAACTCAATCATCAAGTTTGCTGATCACACAGCTGTGATAGGCCTGATTACCAACAACGACGAGACAGCCTACAGGCAGTAGGTGAGATCCTTCTCAATCAACGTCAACAAAACAGAGGAGCTGATTGTGGACTACAGGAAACAGCAGAGAGACACGCCCCCCCCCCCATCCACATCGACTGGGCCGCAGTGGAGAGGGTCATAAGCTTCAAGTTCCTCGGCGTACACATCACTGAGGACCTGAAATGGTCTCTCCACACCAACAGCATGGTGAAGACGGCAGTGGTGTAAAATACTTAAGTAAAAATATTTTTAAATTACTACTTAAGTAGTTTTTTGGGGTATCTGTACTTTACTTTACTATTTATATTTTTGATTACTTTTACTTTTACTTCAGTACATTCCTAATGAAAATAATGTACTTTTTACTCCGTACATTTTCCCTGACACCCAAAAGTACTCATTACATTTTGCATGGCTAGTAGGACAGGAAAATGGTCCAATTCACACACTTATCAATAGAACATCCCTGGTCATCCCTACTGCCTCTGATCTGGCAGACTCACTAAACACAAATGCTTCGTTTGTAAATTATGTCGGAGTGTTGGAGTGTGCCCCTGGCTATCCGTAATTGAAAAAAACAAGAAAATGGTGCCGTCTGGTTTGTTTAATATGTGGAATTTGAAATGATTTATACTTTTACTTCATCTTTCAATACTTAAGCATATTTTAGCAATTACATTTACTTTTGATACTTAAGTATATTTAAATCCAAATACTTTTAGACTTTTACTCAAGTAATATTTTACTGTGTGACTTTCACTTTTACTTGAGTAATTTTCTATTAAGGTCTTTACTTTTACTCAAGTATGACAATTTGGTACTTTTTCCACCACTGGAAGAAGGCTCAACAGCGCCTCTTCAACCTCAGGAGGCTGAAGAAATTTGGCTTGGCCCCTTAAGACACTCATGAACTTCTACAGATGCAACATCAAGAGCACATGGTCGGGGTGTATCACTGCCTGGTAAGACAACTGCACAGCCCACAGAGGGTGGTGCGGCCAGCCCAACGCGTCATCGGTGGCACTCTGCCTGCCACTCCAGGACATCATACAGCACCTGGTGTCACAGGAAGGCCAATAAGGTCATCAAAGACCTCAGCCACCCGAGCCACAGTCTGTTCACCCTGCTACCATCTAGAAGGCGGAGACAGTACAGGTGCATCAAATCTGGGACAGAGAGACTGATAAACAGATTCTATCTCCAGGCCATCAGACTGTTAAACAGTCACCACTAGCCGGCCTCCGCCCAGTACCCTGCCCTGAACCTTAGACACGGTCACTTGCAGCTGACACCCGGTACTCTACTCTGCACCTTAGAGATTGCTGCCCTATCTACTGTACATGGAGTCATTGAACACTGGTCACTTTTATAATATTTACGTATTGTTTTACCCACTTTATATTTACACTGCTCAAAAAAATAAAGGGAACACTTAAACAACACATCCTAGATCTGAATGAATGAAATAATCTTAATAAATACTTTTTTCTTTACATAGTTGAATGTGCTGACAACAAAATCACACAAAAATTATCAATGGAAATCAAATGTATCAACCCATGGAGGTCTGGATTTGGAGTCACCCTCAAAATTAAAGTGGAAAACCACACTACAGGCTGATCCAACTTTGATGTAAAGTCCTTAAAACAAGTCAAAATGAGGCTCAGTAGTGTGTGTGGCCTCCACGTGCCTGTATGACCTCCCTACAACGCCTGGGCATGCTCCTGATGAGGTGGCGGATGGTCTCCTGAGGGATCTCCTCCCAGACCTGGACTAAAGCGTCCGCCAACTCCTGGACAGTCTGTGGTGCAACGTGGCGTTGGTGGATGGAGCGAGACATGATGTCCCAGATGTGCTCAATTGGATTCAGGTCTGGGGAACGGGCGGGCCAGTCCATAGCATCAATGCCTTCCTCTTGCAGGAACTGCTGACACACTCCAGCCACATGAGGTCTAGCATTGTCTTGCATTAGGAGGAACCCAGGGCCAACCGCACCAGCATATGGTCTCACAAGGGGTCTGAGGATCTCATCTCGGTACCTAATGGCAGTCAGGCTACCTCTGGCGAGCACATGGAGGGCTGTGCGGCCCCCCAAAGAAATGCCACCCCACACCATGACTGACCCACCGCCAAACCGGTCATGCTGGAGGATGTTGCAGGCAGCAGAACGTTCTCCACGGCATCTCCAGACTCTGTCACATCTGTCACATGTGCTCAGTGTGAACCTGCTTTCATCTGTGAAGAGCACAGGGCGCCAGTGGCGAATTTGCCAATCTTGGTGTTCTCTGGCAAATGCCAAACGTCCTGCACGGTGTTGGGCTGTAAGCACAACCCCCACCTGTGGACGTCGGGCCCTCATACCACCCTCATGGAGTCTGTTTCTGACCGTTTGAGCAGACACATGCACAGTTGTGGCCTGCTGGAGGTCATTTTGCAGGGCTCTGGCAGTGCTCCTCCTGCTCCTCCTTGCACAAAGGCGGAGGTAGCGGTCCTGCTGCTGGGTTGTTGCCCTCCTACGGCCTCCTCCATGTCTCCTGATGTACTGGCCTGTCTCCTGGTAGCGCCTCCATGCTCTGGACACTACGCTGACAGACACAGCAAACCTTCTTGCCACAGCTCGCATTGATGTGCCATCCTGGATGAGCTGCACTACCTTAGCCACTTGTGTGGGTTGTAGACTCCGTCTCATGCTACCACTAGAGTGAAAGCACCGCCAGCATTCAAAAGTGACCAAAACATCAGCCAGGAAGCATAGGAACTGAGAAGTGGTCTGTGGTCACCACCTGCAGAACCACTCCTTTATTGGGGGTGTCTTGCTAATTGCCTATAATTTCCACCTGTCGTCTATTCCATTTGCACAACAGCATGTGAAATGTACTGTCAATCAGTGTTGCTTCCTAAGTGGACAGTTTGATTTCACAGAAGTGTGATTGACTTGGAGTTACATTGTGTTGTTTATGTGTTCCCTTTATTTTTTTGAGCAGTGTATATAGTGTATTCTAGTCAAGGCTCGTCCTATATAACTGCTGCTGTACACACCATACTGTCTACACACCCCATTGACATACACATATATTTATATTCCAGTCTCTGGTCCTGAAGCTAATTTCAAGCAATTTTATCCATTTTGCCATGGGTTTTTGTACTGTGTATTTAAAAACTGTATTCTTGACATACAGTGCCTTGCAAAAGTATTCATCCCCCTTGGCGTTTTTCCTATTTTGTTGCATTACAACCTGTAATTTAAATTGATTTTTATTTGGATTTAATGTAATGGACATACACAAAATAGTCAAAATTGGTGAAGTGAAATGAAAAAAATGACTTGTTTCAAAAAATTCTACAAAATAAATAACGGAAAAGTTGTGCGTGTATATGCATTCACCCCCTTTGCTATGATGCCCCTAAATAAGATCTGGTGCAACCAATTACCTTCAGAAGTCACATAATTAGTTAAATAAAGTCCACCTGTGTGCAATCTAAGTGTCACATGATCTGTCACATGATCTCAGTACATATACACCTGTTCTGAAAGGCCCCAGAGTCTGCAACACCATTAAGCAAGGGGCACCACCAAGCAAGCGGCACCATGAAGAACAAGGAATTCTCCAAACAGGTCGGGGACAAAGTTGTGGAGAAGTACAGATCAGGGTTGGGTTATAAAAAAATATCAGAAACTTTGAACATCCCATGGAGCACTGTTAAATCCATTATTTAAAAACGGAAAGGATATGGCACCACAACAAACCTGTCAAGAGAGGGCCGCCCACCAAAACTCATGGACCAGGCAAGGAGGTCATTAATCAGAGAGGCAACAAAGAGACCAAAGATAACCCTGAAGAAGCTGCAAAGCTCCACAGCGGAGATTGGAGTATCTGTCCATAGGACCACTTTAAGCCGTACACTCCACAGAGCTGGGCTTTACGGAAGAGTGGACAGAAAAAAGCCATTGCTTAAAGAAAAAAATAAGCAAACACGTTTGGTGTTCACCAAAAGGCATGTGGGAGACTCCCCAAACATATGGAAGAAGGTACACTGGTCAGATGAGACTAAAATTGAGCTGTTTGGCCATCAAGGAAAACGCTATGTCTGGCGCAAACCCAACACCTCTCATCACCCCGAGAACACCATCCCCACAGTGAAGCATGGTGGTGGCAGCATCATGCTGTGGGGAAGTTTTTCATCGGCAGGGACTGGGAAACTGGTCAGAATTGAAGGAATGATGGATGGCGCTAAATACAGGGAAATTCTTGAGGGAAACCTATTTCAGTCTTCCAGAGATTTGAGACTGGGACGGAGGTTCACCTTACAGCAGGACAATGACCCTAAGCATACTACTAAAGCAACACTCTAGTGATTTAAGAGTAAACATTTAAATGTCTTGGAATGGCCTAGTCAAAGCCCAGACCTCAATCCAATTGAGAATATGTGGTATGACTTAAAGATTGCTGTACACCAGCGGAACCCATCCAACTTGAAGGAGCTGGATCAGTTTTGCCTTGAAGAATGGGCAGAAATCCCAGTGGCTAGATGTGCCAAGCTTATAGAGACATACCCCAAGAGACTTGCAGCTGTAATTGCTGCAAAAGGTGGCTAGGTGAATAGTTATGCACGCTCAAGTTTTCCGTTTTTTGTCTTATTTCTTGTTTGTTTCACCAAAAAAAATATGTTGCAAGTGGTAGGCATGTTGTGTAAATCAAATGATACAACCCCCCCAAAAAATCCATTTTAATTCCAACTAATTATCCCGAGTGGCGCAGTGGTCTAAGGCGCTGCATCGCAGTGCTAGCTGTGCCACTAGAGATCCTGGTTCGAAACCAGGCTCTGTCGTAGCCGGCCGCGACTGGGAGACCCATGGGGCGGCGCACAATTGGCCCAGCGTCGTCTAGGATAGGGGAGGGAATGGCCGGCAGGGGATGTAGCTCAGTTGGTAGAGCATGGCGTTTGCAACGCCAGGGTTGTGGGTTCGATTCCCACGGGGGTATGAAAAATAATAATAGTGTATGCACTCACTAACTGTAAGTCGCTCTGGATAAGAGCGTCTGCTAAATGACTAAAATGGAAATGTTGTAAGGCAACAAAATAGGTAAACTGCCAAGGGGGGTGAATACTTTCACAAGCCACTGTAGCTCATTCTAATATTTCTACTGCTGTACATTGCATTTTAGTTACAATGTTTATACACACCGCATATTTATTATATACTGGATTCTTGACTCTAATATACAGTATCTATTTAGTATATCTTGTGTCAAGCATTTGAATTACTGCTATTTGGGTTGTTAATTGGATTCGTTCCGACATTTCTTGATTTCTGTATTTCTTTTTTTGTTTAACATTTTTGATTATTTGTGTACTTGTTTGACACTTTACTGCATTGTTAAGAACTAGTAACATACCTATTTCGCTGCACCCGCTATAACATCTGCTAAACTGAGTACGTGAACAATAAACTTTGATTTGATTTTATAACTGAATAAAAAGGGACACTTTCATGTTTTCTTGCCAGATACAGTATAAAGCATTTATAAATAATGTGTCAATATAAATCTGAAAACAACTGAAAGGTGACAGAAAAGATATCACAATAAAAAATGTGGTTTTGCAGCAAATTAGATCATAGTCATGGTTATAACCATAATTAGCATTTTGCATATAAGCAGTGATGCACAAAGCCAAAAATGCTTGGCAAACAACACATCGACAGTCTCTGAGGACTTCAGTTCACAGTATGACTTCAGTATGAGCGGACCAGTGTGGAAATGGCATAAAAAATAAAAGTCAATTAAAACGGAGAGCAAGAGCGAGAGAGAGAGAGAGAGAGAGAGAGAGAGAGAGAGAGAGAGAGAGAGAGAGACCCTAAGGAGAGAGAGAGAGAGGGGGAGAACAATAGAGAGAGAGCGAGAGAAGAGAGAGAGAGAGAGAGAGAGAGAGAGAGAGAGAGAGAGAGAGAGAGAGAGAAGAGAAGAGAGAGGAAGAGAGGAGAGAGAGCGAGAGATCCTCTATCAGATAGAGATCGCTCGCGCGCTCGATCGACCGTATACTCTCTCCTCTCTCGCTCCTCTCTCCCTCTCTCTCCTCCCTTCCTCCTCTCTCTCCATCTCGCCTCTCTCTCTCTCTCTCTCTCCCTCTCTCTCTCTCTCTCACTGCTCGCTCCCCAACTCTCTTCTCTAGAGAAGAGAAGTGTTTAAGAGAGAATGTGTTAATAAAAAAGAAGCCCAGTCCCAGAGCACTGCATGGAGTGCTGGGGTAGGATCATAGTCTTGTGGGACACTCAGGCTACATCACAAATGGCATCCTATTTCGTACTTAGTGCATTGCTTTTGACCAGGGGCCATGGCTCTCTGGTCAAAAGTAGTGCATATATAGGAATTAGGTGTCATTTGGGACGCACATCAACCAGTTAGCAGCGGTTTTACAGCTCTGAGTCTGTGGTGGAAGCCACTTTGTTGGAGAGAGAGAGGGGGAGAGAGAGAAAGAGAGAGAGGGGGGAGAAAGAGAGAGAGGGACTGTTTTTCTTCTTCACACCAGACACAACTTAAAAACTGGCTTTTAGAAAAGGGAAATGTACTGTAAAGGCTATTGCATTCTTAGTCTGTCTTCTAATTAATGATCGATAAAGTGGAAAAGTCAGGGTTGACTTTCTAATGCTTATTCATGGGTTGCATGTTTCGCCACAATACGTTTTTGAACATTCGTTTTGGACTGATGCCCGACTGAGCATTCTACTCAATGCATCTACCTATTGGTAGATGGGTAAAAAATAAATTTTTAAAAGCAGACATTGAATATCCCTTTGAGCATGGTGAAGGGTATTAATTACACTTTGGATGGTGTATCAATACATCCAGTCACTACAAAGATACAGGCATCCTTCCTAACTCAGTTGCCGGAGAGGAAGGAAACCGCTCAGGAATTTCACCATATGGCCAATGGTGACTTTAAAACAGTTACAGAGTTTATTGGCTGTGACAGGAGAAAACTGAGGATGGATCAACAACATTGTAGTTACTCCACAATACTAACCTAATAGACAGAAAGAAAAGTACAAAATACAAATATTCCAAAACATGCATCCTGTTTGCAGCAAAGCACTAAAGTAATACTGCAAACAATTTGGCAAAGCAATTAACTTTTTGTCCTGAATACAAAGTGTTATGTTTGGGGCAAATCCAATTCAACACATTACTGAGTACCACTTTCCATGTTTTCAAGCATAGTAGTGGCTGCGTCATGTTATGGGTATGCTTGTAATCGTTAAGGGCTGGGGAGTTTTTCAGGACAAAAAAGAAACGGAATGGAGTTAATCACATGCAAAATCCTAGAGGAAAACCTGGTTGTCTGCTTTCCACCAGACACTGGGAGATGAATTCACATTTCAACAGGACAATAACCTAAAACACAAGGCCAACTCTACACTGGAGTTGCTTAACAAGAAGACAGTGAATGTTCCTGAGTGGCCGAGTTACAGTTTTGACATACATTTACTTGAAAATCTATGACAAGACCTTAAAATGGTTGTCTAGCAATGATCAACAACCAATTTGACAGAGTCTGAAGAATTTTGAAAATAATAATGGGCAAATGATGCACAATCCAGGTGCGGAAATCTCTGAGAGACATACCCAGAAAAACTCACAGCTGTAATCGCTGCCAAATGTGCTTCTACAAAGTATTGACTCAGGGGTGTGAATACTTATGTAAATGAGATGTTTTTGTATTTGATTTTCAATACATTTGCAAAAATTTCAAAAATTGTTTTCACTTTGCAATTACGGGGTATTGTGTGTAGATGGGTGAGATTATATATATATTTTCAACCATTTTGGATTCAGGCTGTAACACAACAAAATGTGGAATAAGTCAAGGGGTATGAATACTTTCTGAAGGCAACAGAATGCCTCCCATAATCTCTTTCCATTTCAGACACCCCTCAAGGCAAAGAATGAAATATGGAGTTTTTATATTTTTCCTCCATAATTTCAGTATTAAAGGATGCGTGTGTCTGTAGAGGACAGGGCTCAGGGCTAAAGTACAGAACAGAGAGAGGGGTCTGGTCTGGTCGCTGCTTAAACTAACTCTGGTTATAAACATCCAGACGCCACTTAATTGTTGGTTGGTTTGAAGAGCACCCCCCTCCCCCCTTCTCTCCTCTCTCCCTTCACTCTTTCTCCATACAATTTAAGACATCATTGAATGCCGCCTGAGGAGAGAGAAAAAGAGATACAGAGTGAGCGAGAGAGTGACTTTAGCAGTCAGTGGTGTGAGAAGGGGCGTATGGCAGTCATTATCTTGTTTATTAAAAGCAAGTTTCTTTCCTCTCCTCCCTCTCTCCTCTCCACTTCTCCCTCTCTCCTCTCCTCCCTCTCTCCTCTCCTCCCTCTCTCCTCTCCTCTCCTCCCTCCTCTCCTCTCCTCCCTCTCTCTCCCTCTCCTCTCCTCTCCTCTCCTCCCTCTCTCCCTCCTCTCTCCTCTCCCTTTCTCCCTCTCCTCTTCTCCCTTTCTCCTCTCCTCTCCTCTCCTCTCCTCTCCTCTCCTCTCCTCTCCTCTCTTCCTCTCCTCCTTCTCTCCTCTCCTCTCCCCTCTCCTCTCCTCTCCTCTCCTCTCCTCCTCCTCTCCTCTCCTCTCCTCTCCTTCTCCTCTCCTCTCCTCTCCTCCTCTCTCCTCTCCTCTCCCTCCCTCTCTCCTGTCGCTCCCACCCTCTCAGCCCTCTCCTCCTCTCCTCCCTCTCTCCTCTCCTCCCTCTCTCCTCTCTCTCTCCTCTCCTCTCCTCCTCCTCCCTCTCTCCTCTCCTCGTCCTGCCTCCTCTCTCTCCCTCCCTCCGTCCCTCTCCTCTCCTCTCTCTCCTCTCCTCTCCGTCGTCCTCTCCTCTCCTCGTCCATCTCCTCCCTCTCTTCTCTCCTCTCCTCTCCCCCCTCTCTCTCTCTCCTCCCTCTCTCCTCTTCCGTCCCTCTCTCCCCTCCGTCTCGCTCCCTCTCTCCTCTCCTCCCTCTCTCCCTTCCATCTCCTCTCCTCCCTCTCCGGATCCTCTCACTTCCTCTCCTCCTCTCCTCCCCTCTCTTCTCTTCCTCCCTCTCTCCCCTCCTCTCCTAAAAGAGAACAATAAAGAAAAAAAAAAGAACGAATACAAAAGCACCCCTCCTCTCATCCCTCATCTCCCAACCTCCCCTCTCTCCTCCTCCTCTTCCTCCCTCTTTCGGGCCTCTCCTCCTCCTCCCTCCTCTCCTCTCCTCCTCTCTCCTCCTCCTCTCCTCCCTCTCTCCTCTCCTCTCCCTCCCTCTCTCCTCTCCTCCCTCGTCTCTCTGCCTCTCCTCCCTCTCATTCCTCTCCTCTCCTCACCAGTCTCTCCTCTCCTCCCTCTCTTCCCCTCATCCCTCTCCTCCCTCTTCTGTCCTCATCCGGTTCCGTCTCTCCTCAATCCTCCCTCATCTCGCTCTCCTTCTCCTTCCTCCCTCTCTCCTCTCCTCTCCGTCCTCCCTCTCTCCTCTCCTCTCCGTCTTCTGGCCTCTCCTCTGCCTTCCCTCTCCATCCTCTCCTTCCTCTCTCCCTCCCTCTCTCCTCTCCTCCCTCTCTCCTCTCCTCCCTCTCTCTTCTTCTCCTCCCCTCACAGTCGACCACAGATATTTCCAAGGGGCTCTGTGTGCTGTGTGTACTTCACAGGCAGCTGGAGGGGTCACAGAAGTTTAAACCAAGGGGTGTCAATGGACTGGTGTCTGGAGTATACTCTTAGAAAAAAACGGTTCCAAAAGGGTTTCTTCGGCTGTACCCATAGGAGAACCCTTTTTGGTTCCAGGTAGAACTATTTTCGGTTCCATGTAGAACCCTCTCTGGAAAGGGTTCTACATGGAACTCAAAAGGGTTTTACCTGGAACCAAAGAGGGTTCTTCAAAGGTTTCTCTCAAAGGGAACACTTTTAGGTTATAGACAGCACCTTTTTTGTAACATCTCTTAAAGCGTAGCATCTCTTAAACTTGTTATGCTTTTTTCTTACAATCTTTTGATGAACCCTGAATTGTCTTTGGACTCCCAAAATAACCATTACCCAGACTGCTCCCAAGAGGGACTGACAGTGACATGGGTCAAGAGTTTATCCTCACCACATGACCTGAACAGGAAAATCTCCAAGGATTTAGATACAGTATCAGCTGTGGCCTAATGTGTCCCACCGGAGAGACTGTTGTCTAGAGAAGTACGGTGTCGTGGAGAGCAATAGGTCCAAACTCTGGTTCCAATCAAAACTGGTCAACGACTTTGTAAGCTGTTTTGTCTAGAGCCATGACGTGACGTCCTTGTGCTTCAGTTCTAATTTCTAGAATCTAAAGGAAACTAGAAAATGTAGATCAGACAAGTACATCAGGTATAACACTGTGGATCAAACAAGTACATCAGATATAACACTGTGGATCATAACAAGTATATCAGATATAACACTGTGGATCAGACAAGTACAACAGATATAACACTGTGGATCAGACAAGTACATCAGGTATAACACTGTGGAACAAACAAGTACATCAGATATCACACTGTGGATCAGACAAGAACATCAGGTATAACACTGTGGATCAGACAAGTACGTCAGGTATAACACTGTGGATCAGACAAGTACAACAGATATAACACTGTGGATCAGACTACATCAAATATAACACTGTGGATCAGACAAGTACATCAGATATAACACTGTGGATCAGACAAGTACATCAGATATAACACTGTGGATCAGACAAGTACATCAGGTATAACACTGTGGATCAGACAAGTATATCAGATATAACACTGTGGATCAGACAAGTACATCAGATATAACACTGTGGATCAGACAAGAACATCAGGTATAACACTGTGGATCAAACAAGTACATCAGATATAACACTGTGGATCAGACAAGTACAACAGGCATAACACTGTGGATCAGACAAGTATATCAGATATAACACTGTGGATCAGACAAGTACAACAGATATAACACTGTGGATCAGACAAGTACATCAGATATAACACTGTGGATCAGACAAGAACATCAGGTATAACACTGTGGATCAAACAAGTACAACAGGCATAACACTGTGGATCAGACAAGTATATCAGATATAACACTGTGGATCAGACAAGTACAACAGATATAACACTGTGGATCAGACAAGTACAACAGATATAACACTGTGGATCAGACAAGTACATCAGGTATAACACTGTGAAACAAACAAGTACATCAGATATCACACTGTGGATCAGACAAGTACAACAGATATAACACTGTGGATCAAACAAGTACATCAGGTATAACACTGTGAATCAGACTAGAACATCAGGTATAACACTGTGGATCAGACAAGTACAACAGATATAACACTGTGGATCAGACAAGTACAACATATATAACACTGTGGATCAGACAAGTACATCAGGTATAACACTGTGAAACAAACAAGTACATCAGATATCACACTGTGGATCAGACAAGTACAACAGATATAACACTGTGGATCAAACAAGTACATCAGATATAACACTGTGGATCAGACAAGTACATCAGGTATAACACTGTGGATCAGACAAGTACAACAGATATAACACTGTGGATCAGACAAGTACAACAGATATAACACTGTGGATCAAACAAGTACATCAGATATAACACTGTGGATCAGACAAGTACATCAGGTATAACACTGTGGATCAGACAAGTACAACATATATAACACTGTGGATCAAACAAGTACATCAGATATAACACTGTGGATCAGACAAGTACATCAGGTATAACACTGTGGATCAGACAAGTACAACATATATAACACTGTGGATCAGACAAGTACATCAGATATCACACTGTGACTCTGATATGACAAAGAATTTCAGATCACTGTTGTCATTCCTGTCCTCAGGAATATAAGGTTACTACACATGCCAGCAGAGTAGGCTTGCATGACAGGCGTATACCGCCATGAATTACACATGCACAGCTACATAAACAATTACGCACACACACAAACACACACTCATGCAAACACACACACACACACACACGTTGCGTCACTATCAGCTAATGAAATAAACATCAATACCAGGCAACATCATTTAACCAATTTGAAATGTAAGAACCTACAGTACAGTTAACTTCAGCAGACCCTATTAGCAAAGGGGTGTACTAGAGGTTGTTTCCACATGTTCACACTGACTGCACTCAGACCATACATTCTGCTTTGAGTCAGTGCGTTGACTTCACATTAGTCCCATAGAGAGGACTAGGTGGTCTTACAGCGAGCCACACACAGCCAAGGGCTCTGGGTCCAAGGGCCCGTATTACAGCACCAGAATCTGATGCCAGTAGAAGTTTTCCTGAAGTCACAGATTTGGGATCAGTTTCCTCTCACTAGAACCAAACCATAATGTTAGGGGGTACAATACAAAACTGAACATACAGTAGATCGGTGTCTAGGGAAAACTGTGCCTTTTACTCCCTGGCCCAACAAGGGCTACCACCATATTTTTGTTAGCATGTCCTGCTCTGTGATCCAATGTAATGACCGTCATTACACCCCACAATACCATATCAGAGCTATCAGAGCCCAGCCAGAGGACACAAACACACACACACACACATACACACACATACACACACGTACACACACACACACACACACACAACCCTATCAGTGTTCAGACCATGGTGGTGAATGCCATGCTTTGGTACGTCTGAATTACACAACTCCAGGGCCATGACTAACATTGTTCTAGTCCATTTCTGCGTCCAAAATGGCACACTGTTACCTATTTAGTGCACTACTTTTAACCAGGACCCATAGGGCTCTTGTCAAAAGTAGTGCACTACATAGGGAATAGGGTGTGAATTGGCACGCAGATGATAACTGTTAATGTAAGCGATGGAACAGATGCCCAGGGTAAAATGAACAACAAACAAGTCCAGTTAACCGTCAAGGTAGAGTGGCTTCGACCAGTCAGAGGGGCTATCACCAGGACAAGAGCATGGGGTGTGTTTGTGTTTAGTTGTACTGTTATGTTTGTGGAACTGAGGATATGTTGTGTGGCGTTGTTTTGTGTTGCGTTGCGTTGTGTTGTTTTGCATTGTGTTGTTCTGTGTTGCGTTATGTTGTGTTGTTTTGTGCTGTGTTGTTTTGTGTTGTGCTGCATTGTTAAGCATTAGTATACGGTGGCCCTGAAGGCAGAAGTAGCTTTGTGAACACACAAAAAGCTACTTTGCCCCTCAGGGCCACCGTAGTAATACGATTTGACTGAAGTGTTGTGTTGTTGTGTTGTGTTTTGTCATGTTGGGATGGTTTGTTTGACTGCATTGTTATGTTGCTTTGCGTTGTGTTTAGTCTGTTTGTGTTTGTCTGCAGTGTGATTTATTTTCAAGGCCTGTGTTTATAAAGCCGACAACCACAGCATTCAACTTGAAAAGCGATCCAGTATGGTAATAAAAGGCAATCAACAAAACAAACAAATATGTGTTTATGTAAGTAAACAGAAAACTGTTGGAGAAAAGCATAGATAAATACAACAACTCCAATATTTAACTAGGCAAGTCAGTTAAGAACAAATTCTTATTTACAATGACGGCCTACCAAAAGGTAAAAGGCCTCCTGCGGGGGCTGGAATAAAAAAATAAAATACAAATATAGGAAAAACACACATCACGACAAGAGAGACACCACAACACTACATAAAGAGAGACCTAAGACAACAACATAGCATGGCAGCAACACATGACAACACAACATGGTAGCAACACAACATGGCAGCAGCACAACATGGTAGCAGCACAAAACATGGTACAAACATTATTGGGCACAGACAACAGCACAAAGGGCAAGAAGGTAGAGACAACAATACATCACGCGAAGCAGCCACAACTGTCAGTAAGAGTGTCCATTATTGAGTCTTTAAGTACCATGTACTAACACAAATAAAACTTCTCCAGTATCCACTTTTCTCTCTCTCTTCTCTCTCTGTCTCTCTCTCGACAGAGGAAATTAAACATGTGCCCCTAGCCCTCACACACAACCCTCACTCACTCCTGTAAAATGCTAGCTGCATCTTTGAGCAATTTTGATTCTGTTAGGCCTGGGATTCCCTCGCCACAGATGAATCCAATTTACAGCATTTTTTGGTGTTCTTTGCCAGATCCCAGCTCCCTGCCACCACTGCATGCCGTCTCTGTCTCCGGGCTCGGGATCGGGCTCAGTCCAAACCCTGACAGGACAACAGACCCCATCTGCAGCTCCAGCTATATGACTGTGGCCTTGACCCGAGCCACCGGGTGCTAAGCTCCAGGACGGTTGATTGAAATGCACCACACTTGAGAACATCAGCGCCTTGTATCCATTGAAATAATAAGCTGAACCGGAGAGCCGTTTCTCTTTGAGCTGTGGCCAAGGCATCTGAATCCACTCTGCCCAAATGAGGGCTTATTTTTCAAAGCCTGCCTCTCATGTGCGCCGTCCCCGGCCACAGCCCCGACCCTGCACCCGTGCCTCTGTCGGTGTGTGTGTGCACATATACGCGTGTGTGTGTGTGTGTGTGTGTGTGTTTTGAAAACGTGCTGATCACTACCATGGGTAAACTGTTTATTTGGTGAGTCAGAAGTTCCGAGGAAGTTGTGTGTTCACACTTTGGTCAGGCCTGAAACTGCCTCCCCTCCTCTCTTTTCTCCTCCCCTCCCCTCCTCTCTTTCCAGTTAACTTTCTTCCTTTCTTTCCCTAAAAAAGGAACTGATACCTATATCTAGGACTTGGCATCAAAATTATTTATTGAAGTTAGCTAAAAAATGAAAGGGCTACACTGCTCTCATCACTTGGAGTTGAATGTTATTAGATATGATAGTAATCAGACATTTATGATTGTCATTACGTACTTGCTGGACTTAACAACCTTTTAAAGATGGTATTTCTGCCATCAGAGTGTCTATGATGTGGTTATCAAACCAGGACACAGTTATGTTCCTAATCACATCAGAAACCCTATGACAGCGGTTCCCAAACTAGGGGTTGCAACCCCATATGGGGTTGCTTGATATGAAAATGGGGTCGCGGGAGAATTTCCAAAAGCCTGGTGTGATTATGGTTTGCCTGGTGTGATATTTAATAAATAAAATATTATATTATAATAACAAGCTTAAACCACACCTTAACACCACGCACAAGGAACATGCCTAGAAACGCAAGGCTTTTCGAAAGAAAGCTAGATTAACTAAATACAATTCAAAAAAGGTTAACTCTTTAGTATTATGCCAGTTTACGTATTTGCTTATGGTCTTGCCTACGCCTAGCGAACAGTTTTTTAAATTATATGAGAAAAAATGTTTTCATTTAATTTGGAACGGCAAGCCAGACAAAATTAAACGGGCCTATTTATATAATGAATATGAATTCGGAGGACAGAAATTATTAAATATTAAAGCATTAGACCTATCACTAAAAGCTTCAGTCATACAAAAGTTAAATCCGAACTGGTTCTCTAGCAAACTAGTAAGATTGCCTCACCCCATGTTCAAGAATGGTATTTTTCCCTTTATTCAGATTACAACCGCTCACTTTCAGTTATTTTGAAAAGGAAATCATCTCCCAAATATCACTATTTCAATGTAATCCTCCAGAAACGACAGAACAAATAATGCAACAAATATTGTGGTTAAACTCAAATATAATAATTGATAAAAAGCCAGTATTTTTTGAGAAAATGTTAAAAAAGGTATAATCTTCGTAACATATATCATAGATAGGACTGGTGGAGTTATGTTGCACATGCAGCTAACATAAACATATGGAAATGTCTGCTCTACCCAAAATTACAACCAAATAATTGCAGCGTTACCGCAAAAATGGAAGAGGAAAGTGGAAGGGGGAAAAAGTAAGGAACTTGTCTGTCAGCCCTGCATTAAAGAACATAATTGGTTAAAGAAAATTGTGATTAATAAAAAAATTATACCAGTTTAATTTAAGAACCAAAGGATTGACAGCCGTCCCATATAGATTGCAAAATAGATTTTTGACGTACCGTTTCCATGGCATAGTGTTTATGAACTGATACGCAAAATTATGCCTGATTCAAAACTTTGAATCTTTCAATTTAAATTATTATACAAAATTCTTGCTACAAATAGAATGGTATTTATATGAGGGATACAATCTTCCCAGCTCTGCAGATTTTGCTACAAAGAGAAATAATCATTAGATCATTTGTTTTGGTACTGTCCATTTGTAGCTTGTTTTTGGTCACAGGTCCAGGAATGGCTGAAGAATTGCAAAATTGACCTGGAGCTAACCCTGCAGATAGCACTACTGGGTGATCTGAAATGTCATAGTCAATCGATCAATAATATAATAATACTTTTAGCAAAAAGTATTATTTTCAATTTACAATCTGTAGAAACAATGAGAATAGAAGGGTTCAGAACTTTTGTGAAACATCACAGTACAGTTGAAAAATATATGGCAAATAGAAATACAATATGGACGGTGTTAAGAGATAGATGGGTGGTGTTGAATGAAGCTGAAGGATGGGACTAATAACAACTAACAACAACTAATAACAGCAAGATAACTAATGTAGGGCATTCTGTGTCCATAATAAGTATATAGGTTAAGGTTGAGAGTTTTTGTGAAGGAGCATAGTTGGAGAGATATGGCATATAGAAGCAAACCGGATGGACATCATGAAAATGATCGGAGTGGTTGAGGGTAGATGCAGTTCAAGAGTAAAAACAAGCAAAATATAATTATTGTAAAATTGAGTGTGTCCATAAAATGTGTATACAGTTGAAGTCAGAAGTTTACATACACTTAGGTTGGAGTCATTAAAACTAGTTTTTCAACCACTCCACAAATTTCTTGTTAACAATCTATAGTTTTGGCAAGTCGGTTAGGACATCTACTTTGTGCATGACACAAGTCATTTTTCCAACAATTGTTTACAGACAGATTATTTCACTTATAATTCACTGTATCACAATTCCAGTGGGTCAGAAGTTTACATACACTAAGTTGACTGTGCCTTTAAACATCTTGGAAAATTCCAGAAAATTATGTCATGGCTTTAGAAGCTTCTGATAGGCTAATTGACATAATTTTAGTCAATTGGACGTGTACCTGTGGATGTATTTCAAGGCCTACCTTCAAACTCAGTGCCTCTTTGCTTGACATCATGGGAAAATCAAAAGAAATCAGCCAAACCTCAGAAACATTTTTGTAGACCTCCACAAGTCTAGTTCATCCTTGGGAGCAATTTCCAAACGCCTGAAGGTACCACGTTCATCTGTACAAACAATAGTACGCAAGTATAAACACCATGGGACCACGCAGCCGTCATACCGCTAAGGAAGGAGACGCGTTATGTCTCCTAGAGATGAACGTACTTTGGTGCGAAAAGTGCAAATCAATCCCAGAACAACAGCAAAGGACCTTGTGAAGATGCTGGAGGAAACAGGTACAAAAGTATCTATATCCACAGTAAAACAAGTCCTATATCGACATAACCTGAAAGGCCACTCAGCAAGGAAGAAGCCACTGCTCCAAAACCGCCATAATTAAGCCAGACTACGGTTTGCAACTGCACATGGGGACAAAGATTGTACTTTTTGGAGAAATGTCCTCTGGTCTGATGAAACAAAAATAGAACTGTTTGGCCATAATGACCATCATTATGTTTGGAGGAAAAAGGGGGCTTCTTGCAAGCCGAAGAACACCATCCTAACCGTGAAGCACGGGGGTGGCAGCGTCATGCTGTGGGGGTGCTTTGCTGCAGGAGGGACTGGTGCACATCACAAAATAGAGGGCATCATGAGGAAGGAATATTATGTGGATATATTGAAGCAACATCTCAAGACATCAGTCAGGAAGTTAAAGCTTGGTCGCAAATGGGACAATGACCCCAAGCATACTTCTAAAGTTGTGGCAAAATGGCTTAAGGACAACAAAGTCAAGGTATTGGAGTGGCCGTCACAAAGCCCTGATTTCAATCCTATAGAAAATTTGTGGGCAGAACTGAAAAAGCGCGTGCGAGCAAGGAGGCCTACAAACCTGACTCAGTTACACCAGCTCTGTCAGGATTAATGGGCCAAAATTCACCCAACTTATTTTGGGAAGCTTGTGGAAGGCTACCCAAAACGTTTGACCCAAGTTAAACGATTGAAAGGCAATGCTTCCAAATACTAATTGAGTGTATGTAAACTTCTGACCCACTGGGAATGTGATGAAAGAAATAAAAGCAGAAATAAATAATTCTCTCTACTATTATTCTGACATTTCACATTCTTAAAATAAAGTGGTGATCCTAACTGACCTAAGACAGTGAATTATATTACTAGGATTAAATGTCAGGAATTGTGAAACTGAGTTAAAATGTATTTGGCTAAGATGTATGTAAACCTCCGACTTCAACTGTATATATAAATGTGTATATGTGTATATATATATTTGAGAGAAAAAAAACATGCGGGATTGGAAGTGATGCTGACAATTACATTAATGGAAGTTATAATCTATCTACAATATTAAAGCTGATCTACCCCCCCAATTTTTTTACAAATTAATAATAATTATAATTCAGGCATCATTTTGTATAGCACAGGCTATGAAATCACACACCATTGCAGAGACTTTGAAAATAATCTAAATGAAAATGATTCTAATATAAAAGTTAAAATTCAACCAGAGAGCGCCCTTAGGTAGTGGGAAAAGGCCACACTTCACCGTTGCACTTGAATTATTCCACTGTGAATGGCTAAGTCCGCTATGCTATGAAACCACATACTATTGCAGAGACTTTGATATTACCGGCCGCAATTTACATGGTGAAAACAATGTGTGGGGAGGCAGAGGCACAGAAACTCACATCAATACCTTTGGCAGATAACACTGTGAAACGAAGAATTGATGCATTGCTAGCAGTCAAGAGGAACCTCTGACTGAACGACAGCATATGCTCGCCAAATGGACGTAAGCTGTGAGGGTTGAGATGCCCATGCGTTGACTTTAGTTCGCTACATGCTCAGTGTGCTGCGTGGCTATATTGACGAAAAACATTCCATATGGGATCGAATGGTGGGCTTTTGCACAGATGGGGCTCCTTCTATGGCGGGACGGCGCGCAGGCCTCTGCACTCTAGTTATGAATGTGTCTCCCTCTGCCATATGGACGGATTGTATGATACACAGAGCGCAACTGGGGGCAAAAGAGCTGAGCACAGAACTCAGAGATTTACTGCAGCAGGTAACTTCGATTGTAAACTACATCAAACCACATCCACTGCTGTCCCGCCTGTTCGCAAAACTATTTGGAGATATGGGATCAGAGCATGACAATTTGTTATTTCACACCGAGGCTCGGTGGTTATCGAGGGGGAGAGTGTTGGAAAGATTTTTCAAATTGAGAGAGGAACTGTTGTCATTCACAATGAGTAATGAAAATAAAATGTGCCTCCTTGCCTATGTAACAGACACATCATTTGGGAAACCGAACGAACTGAACGCAAGCATGCAGGGGAAATACAAAAACGTTCTACAGATAAGTGACCGTGTCAGTGGATTCAGAGGAAAGATTTCTTATTGGAGAGAGTCTTTCAAAAGCGAACCATACCAGCTTCTCTTGGCTGTGCAAATTTCTAACAGACAACAGCATCAGTGAGCGTCCCACACGAGTGATGACTGCTCACCTCCAAAGCTTAGAAAGAGCACTTTGGGACTTACTCCCAGACTTGGAAATGAAAAAGTATGACTGGGTGCGAAATCCATTTGACTGTGATCCTGGCTCAGTTGACATGCCGGCGAGTGAAATTGAACAGCTGATCGAGCTGTCATGTGACCAAATGCTGCAGACAACGCATTCACGGGTCACTACCGAGGAGTTTTGGTCTCTGACTCAAAGGGAATACCATGCCGTCTTCCTCCAAGCATTAAAACCCTATGGTACCCTTCGCCAGCTCATATCTGTGTGAAGCTGGATTCAGTGCTCTCGTCTAAAAACCAAATATCAATCCAGGTTGGATGTGACAGCAGAGATGAGATGCGCACTGTCGACCATACCCCCAGACTTTGAGAAGCTCCGACGCGACATGCATCAAGTACACCCTTCTCATTGAGTGAGAAAAGAGACGATCAGAAAAAAGAGACAATCAGAAATTGTCTGACTAATTTGCAATTGACTGTTATAGCCCCACATTAAACGTATGTGACGGGGAGTTGAGAAGACAATCATAAATACTGTTAGAATGTTTTTATATTGACTGCCATAGCCTCAAATAAAAAAGTAAACGTTGGCTGTTAATTACGATTTTTTTTTCACATGGTTGGGGTCACGAGAATTTTCAGATATTAAAATGTTTGGGAACCCTTGCCCTATGAGGTGAGGTTGAAGAATATTACGCATCCACCACACAATCTGTTCCCAACCCATCCACTCACTCTCCAATCCACTAAGAAATGTATTTACAACATCTGACATGAGTTTGGATTTAAAAGGCCAAGTTGAGGCTCCCCTTTTTCCATACTCATTTATCCATTAGGATCCTCACTGCTTCTCAGTACTGCTTGGGACTGTGTAGCCACCATCAGTCTGCGTCAGGGTGGGTCCAGACACACTATATTACAGATCACAGTGGGTTTGTTGTTTGAACACATTCATGTGAATGAATACCTGTCTTTGGCATAGTTTGATCTGATCACTTCACACAGACAGCCCACAGAGAGGGGAGCGAGCGAGAGAGGAGAGAGAAGAGAGAGAGAGAGAGAGATAGAGAAGAGAGAGAAAAAAGAGAGGCGAGATCGATAGAGAACTAGAGAGAGATAGAGAGAGATAGTAAGAGAGCTCTAGAGAGAGATCGACCATAAATCGGTATATATCAGCTACGACGTAAGAGAGCGATGAGACTAGTCTCTCGATCCTAGAGCGGATTGTGTGAATCAAGAGGTCATGAAGGGGAAAACTATTAATCACCCCTTTACATGTGAGGAGAGGGAAGAGAAGACAGGGAAGAAGAAGACTTAGAAATAAGAGAGAAAGAGAAGAGGTAGGATAATATAGAGAGAGAGAGAGAGAAATAGAGAGTAGCGAGAGAGAGGAGAAGAATAGGGAAAAAGACGTCACAGCAATCTGCGTCCTCAGCACAGCGGCGTCTGATGTGGTCTGGCAGCTAGTTCACACACCCAAACCAGAGCCACACATTGGCTTCACATACTGTATCTCTGGGGAGGGAGGGAGGGAGGGAGGGAGAATAAAGAGAAGAGCGAGTGTTTTATGCGTTTACTCAGAGAGGCAGTGCCAGAATCTTCAGACCACATATCTTCTGTCATACCGTATTGCTGACCCAGTCACATGGTAATGATTGATGAGAGACATGATGAACTAAAATAAACCAATCTTACAGTCACTCACTCAGATGAAGGAGACGGCCTTCTCTTCAATGGCTGGAGTAGCTTCAGACCCCCCCTCCTCTCCTTCGCTCGCTCTCCTTCTCCTTATTTAGTAAAGGGTTGGACAAATTATTTCTCATTCAGAATGCTCTTATCAAAGCATTAGTGATCAGTTTGAGTTCTGCTTAGTTTACCTTTCAAATCTTTGATAATCTGATGATACAGTAATCTGATGATGAACATCAGCAGTCACACAGTGTTTCTCTCTCTCTCTCTCAATTCATTTCAATTTCAATTCAATTTAAGGGGCTTTATTGGCATGGGAAACGTATGTTAACATTGCCAAAGCAAGTGAAGTAGATAGTAAACAAAAGTTAAATAAACAATAAAAATTAACAGTAAATATTACACTCACAAAAGTTCCAAAAGAATAAAGACATTTCAAATGTCATATTATGTATAATAATAATATGCCATTTAGCAGACGCTTTTATCCAAAGCGACTTACAGTCATGCGTGCATACATTTTTGTGTATGGGTGGTCCCGGGGATCGAACCCACTACCTTGGCGTTACAAGCGCCGTGCTCTACCAGCTGAGCTACAGAGGGCCACATGTATATATACAGTGTTGTAACAATGTGCAAATAGTTCAAGTACAAATGGGAAAATAAATAAACATAAATATGGGTTGTATTTACTATGGTGTTTGTTCTTCCCTGGTTGCCCTTTTCTTGTGGCAACAGATCACAAATCTTGCTGCTCTGATGGCACACTGTGGTATTTCACCCAGTAGATAAGGGAGTTTATCAAAATTGGGTATATTTTCGAATTCTTTGTGGATCTCTGTAATCTGAGAGAAATATGTGTCTAATATAGTTATACATTTGGCAGGAGGTTAGGAAGTGCAGCTCAGTTTCCACCTCATTTTGTGGGCAGTGTACACCTAGCCTGTCTTCTCTGGAGAGCCAAGTCTGCCTACGGCAGCCTTTATCAATAGCAAGGCTTTGCTCACTGAGTCTGTACATAGTCAAAGCTTTCCTTAAGTTTGGGTCAGTCACAGTGGTCAGGTATTCTGCCACTGTGTACTCTCTGTTTAGGGCCAAATAGCATTCCAGTTTGCTCAATTTTTTGGTTAATTCTTTCCAAAATGTCAAGTAATTATCTTTTTGTTTTCTCATCATTTGGTTGGGTCTAATTGTGACTCGTTTCAGGAAACGTATATGTCCCAAGTCACTACTATCAAAATGCGTTTTTTGACAGAAATGCCTTCTAGAACATGTGAACTTTCCTATGCCTTAATAACAAACTTGTGTTCCATCCATAAATACGAACAAAATTGTTAAATTTCGAGCCTAGTTGGTTTAGCCACGGAAAAAGACAGGAACATTCCCGTTAGCCATGATTGGCTGAGATAATGGATGGGCTGGACATTCCGGGAGATGAGTTTGGATTGGTCTGCCATGTAGTATGCTTCTGTCTATAACGTGAGCTATTCAGTATGCGTTGACAGTCCTTTCTACCGCACCGTTTTTGAAAGATATAAACTACAAAAGTTTTTCTCAACAACATGGATGCCCTGAATTTAGCAGGCGCTATCAACACATCAGTTGGAAAAAGTAATGGGCTACTTTCTGCACACGCCACGGACAGTGTGAACCGGAGTGACTTGACACAACACTGGCCAAACAAGATGTAGCTACAAACAAAATGGAGTTAAATGGTTCCAGTCTGCCGTGAAGTGTTCATCCATGTATACGGGTAAGAGTCTAGCTACATTTTCAGATATAAGTTTCTAATTTTGTCAGAAATTTGTTTTTATTGCAAGTTAAAGCGTACTGTTAGTTAGCTAGCAAACGTTAGCTTGCTTGCTCGCTAGCAAACGTTACATGTATGATCTGTGTAGTAATATTATTTGAATCAGAAAACCATTTGCATTGCTAGTTATAGCCTAATGTTAGCTAGCCAACATTGAATCTAGTTTGTTAGCTTTAGCTACCTGCAGATTCATACTACAGCTATGACAATGTTTGTATTGGTAGTAGTATGAGTTGGGATTATGCCGGTTCATTGTTTAGCTAAGTAGCTACCTAGCTAGCTACATGTCTAAACAAAAGACTCCACTTTGGCCGGATTATTACATGACCCAGGTGTGTCTAGGGGTGATTATGGCCATCTATTGTATTTCATGAGCATGTGTACATGTCTAGACAATAGTGACCCATCCACGTAGCTAGATGTGGCTGGGGGGTGGTTATAGCATTTCCTTCACACAACCCATCAATTTAGATAAGTGTGTCGGGTAAGCGTCATCTAATAATTTTAAAAATATTAATAAAATATTTTTATCTGGACACTTTCTGTTTTTGATATTGCTACTATGCAAGTAACCACTTCACTGTACCGATTACACCTTATGTATCCTGTGCATGTGACAAATTAACTTATTTTATTTTATATAGCGTGTATTTACCACATGGCCTCACATGTGAATCCTTAAAGAGATGGGTGGGGCTAAGGCTTAATAGGGTATGAACGGTGCTGAATGGGTGTAGACAAAGGCCTCCCGAGAAGCGCAGCGGTCTAAGGTACTGCAACGCAGTCCTAGAGGCATCACTACAGACCCGAGTTTGATCCTGGTTAGATTCCAGGCTGTATCACAACCAGCCGTGATTGGGAGTCCCATAGGGCAGCGCACAATTGACCCAGCGTCGTCCGGGTCAGGGGAGGGTTTGGCCGGGGGAGCTTTACAAGTAGGCCGTCATTGTAAATAAGAATTTGTTCTTAACTGATTTGCCAGTTAAATAAAGGTACAAAAAAGAAGAGCTCTCCAGTAGGTACCAAAACGTTCAAGGGCCATTTTTTCAAAAGTGGGGTTACAAGTTTATCTACTTTCCCATTGTTCCTCAACTGCAGTGTATGATATACAATTTTCTAGCTCTGAGTCTACTTTTATCCAATGTAAAAAACACATTTTAAATGTTGCTACATAAGACAGAATCGAGGCGGTCTGTCACAATGGTGTTGCAGTCCTGGGGCTCGGTGGGGTCTGTTTGTGAACAGAGCCCCAGGTCCAGCTTGCTTAGGGGACTCTTCTATAGGTTAATATCTCTGTAGGTGATGGCTTTGTTATGGAAGGTTTGGGAATCGCTTCCTTTTAGGTGCTTGTAGAATTTAACGGCTCTTTTCTGGATTAGGATAATTAGCGGGTATCGTCCTAATTCTGCTCTGCATGCATTATTTGGTGTTTACCGTTGTACACAGAGGATGTTTAGGCAGAATTCTGCATGCAGTCTCAATTTGGTGTTAGTACCATTTTGTGAATTCTTGGTTGGTGAGCGAACCCCAGAACTCACAACCATAAAGGGCAATGGGTTCTATAACTGTATCAAGTAATTTGGATGTCGAATTTTAGAAGGCCCTTCTTTCGTAGAAGGCCCTTCTTGCCTTGTCTCAGATCGTTCGCAGCTTTATGGAAGTTACCTGTGATGCTGATGTTGAGGCCGAGGTAGAGTATGTAACGTTTTTTGTGTGCTCTAGGGCAACGGTGTCTAGATGGAATTTGTATTTGTGGTCCTGGCAACTGGACCTTTTTTTGAACAACCGTATTTTTGTCTTACTGAGATTTACTGTCAGGGCCCAGGTCTGACAGGATCTGTGAAGACGATTTAGGTGCTGCTGAAGGCCCTCCTTGGTTGGGGACAAAAGCACCAGGACAGCAAACAGCAAACATCAGCAAACAGTTGACTTCAGATTCTAGTAGGGTAGGCCGGGTGCTGCAGACTGTTCTAGTGTCCTCGCTAATCCGTTGATATATATGTTGAAGAGAGTGGGGCTCAAGCTGCATCCCTGTCTCACCCTACGGCCCTGTGGAAATAAATGTGTGTGTTTTTTGCCGATTTTAACTGCACACTTGTTGTTTGTGTACACATATTTTTAAATGTTGTATGTTTTCCACCAACACCGTTTTCTATACATTTGTATAGCAGACACGAGGCTTCTTCAGAGGAGGAAGGGGAGGACCATCCTCCTCAGTGAATTTCAGAAAAATACAAATTGTGAAACATTAAAAAAAGTTATCCTTTTAAGATAAAACAATATTAAATATACTCACGTCACCAAATCATTGATTAAAACACACTGTTTTGCATTGAAGGTCTACAGTAGCCTCAACAGCACTCTGTAGGGTAGCACCATGGTGTAGCTAGCTTCCGTCCTCCTCTCGGTACATTCTTCAATACAAAACCTAGGAGGCTCATGGTTCTCACCCCCTTCCATAGACTTACACAGTAATTATGACAACTTCCGGAGGAAGTCCTCCAACCTATCAGAGCTCTTGCAGCATTAACTGACATGTTGTCCACCCAATCAAAGGATCAGAGAATTAATTGAGTACTGAAAGCATGAGCTACAGCTAGCTAGCACTGCAGTGCATAAACTGTGGTGAGTAGTTGACTCAAAGAGAGAGAAAGACAATAGTTTAACAGTTTTGAACAAATTAATTTCTTAAAAATTAAGGAGAAGCGAGAAAGAGAGAGAGCTAGTTATATATTGTTCTATTTTTTTTCCCACTTTCACTTAGCTAGCAAATGCAGCTAGTTAGTTTAGCCTACTCAAACACCCTGCTCGCTCAAACAGAGAGGGATGCTATGTTAGCTAGCTGGCTATGGCTATTCAAACACTGGAACTCTTCCAAGTCAAGGTAAGCTTTTGGTTTTATTACTTTATTGCCACCGGGGCCCGCCGGTGTAACTGCTAAACTGCTTGCTGACTGTACACTGTTCTGCATGATTGTAGCGGGTTTACTTAAACGTCAGTGCTAGTAGCAATGTTGACTAGCTATGACGTTAGCTGATAGGGTGACAACGATATAGGCTTTGTGTAGCGGTTTGTGGTTATGATATGAAGGTTTGGCTTGGAAAGGTTTTTTCGCCCGTTCACAGACAGCTGATGTGTTGTACACTGAAGTTCACAAGCAAAGGGAAAAGGTGAGAGATCGGAGAGCACGTAGATGCGAGAAATAATTATTCAACGAGCAAAATGATCATGCTGTTTGTATGTGGCTGCTATGAAAGGGAACTGTGTTTGTGTGTGATCAGGGGTGTATTCATTCCGTTAATTCTGTTGAAAAAACGTTTCTTAAACAGAAGCAAATGGAACGAAACTGGGATAAACATACCTGAATTTGTCCAATAGAAACTCTTGTTTGCAACTGTTGGAATGAAGATGCAGGCATGAGTGTGCAAGGTGGTATTGAATGGGTCACTGTCTGTTACCTGAGTATCATGTAGTAGCCTAAACCTATTGATGTTACATTGAGCTGGGTATGCTGTAATAGAAATAAGGCCATGCTCATAAAAAACAAAGCATGAGAAGACTTATCCTTTGTTTTGGTTTGGTTGTTTGTTTGTCAATTAGGGTGTGCAGGGTGAATACGTGGTCTGTCGTACTGTAATTTGGTAAAACATAGTAATTGTGACATTTGCTCAGTACAGTGGGTTTTATAGATATAGCTATATCTCTCTCTTATATAGATATAGCTCATCTCTATATCATCTCTTCTATATCTATCTCTCTCTCTCTCTCTCTCTCTCTACTCTCTTCTCTCTCCTCTGTCTCTCTCTCTCTTCTCTCTCTCTCTCTCTTCTCTCTCTCTCTCGTCTCTCTCTCTCTCTCTCTCTCCTCTCTATGTCTGTGTCTGTGTCTGTGTCTGTGTCTGTGTCTGTGTCTGTGTCTCTGTCTCTCTCTCTCTGCAGTGTATTCCTTTGTTCAACGTCTCTACAACACACAAGCTACAGCCCACTTTATTGCTCTACTGGCCGATTATGTGTATCCTATTATGAAAGGAAATCAACATCCCCCATTGCATTTGTATAATTGATAAATGCCCAAATCCTTTGGAGGTAGTTCTCATATAAAATCAGTAGTGTTTTAATCATTAAAATGTGTTAATACAGAGGGTTTTCTTCAGAGGTAGCTAGTTCTAATTTAAGAGCAGCAGTGTCTAAAATGCGTCCCAAATGGCACCCTATTCCTTACATAGTGCACTACTTTTGACCAGAGCAGTATGGGTAATAAACTATATAGAGAATAGGGTATCATTTGGGACATACCCTAAAATGTTAATAAACGGAGTTTTCATCTAAGAGCAGTATAGTGTCTAATTGGTGAGTTGTTGAAAAGCACCATTACCTCCCCGGAGAACGTTCCACAGTCATACGGAGGATGATTCACTTTCAATTAAATCCTACAGTTTATTTAAATTGAATGCGTTATTTAAGTCCAAATCATGGGGGTGGGGTTCTAAAATACCATGAATCCATTAGATACTGAACGTGTTATTCTGTCTACGGACATAAAGAACGATATGAGAAAGATATATCTGGAATGGAAAAACAATGGATGTGAAAATAGACTGTTGGATCTGACATGGGGAATGATGGAATAAATAATGTCTTCGGCAAAGAAAATAATAACATTCCGAATAACGATGACCTGAATTATTGTTTATATTTGTATATTTGAAATACTATTTGATTGAATAATTTGAAACAATAAAATTAGACACATTGTGTATCTACTAGTATCTGGGGACCTTCACTATTCCAATCCAACACATAAACAGACCTGTACTGCAGGCATGAGATATGATATGTATGAAATATGTTAAACACGTGATTACCCTACATTGGAAACATAGGTTGAGATAAGAGAAAGGACTACTGGATACTTGGTAACCAATATGAACATTGAATCTGTGGTGCTTTGCATCTTTCATCCATGTACATTGTATGGAATTCCAAATGTTTTTTTTAATTAAATGTTCTCATCCTTTTCAGTATGTATCTTTTGTGTAATCTACATAGAACACATTTCCATGACTGACCTCCCCTCATCTACAACTTAGACTTCACGTAACTCTTGCACGATTCTTGCCATTCTCCTTCGACCTCTCTCATAAAAAAGCTGTTTTTGCCAAGAGGACTGCCGCTGACTTGAAGTTTTTTGTTTGTCGCACCATTCTCGGTAAACCCTAGACACTATCGTGTGTGAAAAGCCCAGGTGGCTGGCTGTTTCTGAGATACTGGAACCGGCGCTCCTGGCTTCGATGATCATACCATGCTCAAAGTTGCTTAGGTCACTCGTTTTGCCCATTCTAACGTTCAATTGAACAGTAACTGAATGCCTTAATGCCTGTCTGCCTGCTTCATATAGCAAGCCACGGCCACTTGACTCACTGTCTGTAGGATCGAACCATTTTCGTGAACGGGGTGGTGTACCTAATACACTGGCCACTGTGTATATATTTCCACACTATGAGGTTGGAATAATCTGGGAAATTGTAAACGTGTAAGAGATGTTTGAAAAGACCGGCTGAAATTTCTGCCTGTTTTGGTGGGATGGAGTTTTGACCTTCCATGGTGACGTCACCAGACAGTAAATTAGCTCAGAACACTACGAGACAGTCCTAGTAAAATTACTGCTTGAGAAATTGCTCTTTACAAATAAATTATTTTTGTTTCGTTTTGACAATTTTAATTGAAAACAATCACAGTAAGGTACTTACAGTTGAAGTTGGAAGTTTACATACACCTTAGCCAAATAAATTTAAACTCAGTTTTCACAATTCCTGACATGTAATCCTAGTAAAAATTCCCTGTTTTAGGTCAGTTAGGATCATCACTTTATTTTAAGAATGTGAAATGTCAGAATAATAGTAGAGAGAATGATTTATTTATTTCATCACATTCCCAGTGGGTCAGAACCAATTAGTATGTGGTAACAGTGCCTTTAAATAGTTTAACTTCTGTCAAACGTTTCGGGTAGCATTCCACAAGCTTCCCACAATAAGTTGGGTGAATTTTGGCCCATTCCTCCTGACAGAGCTGGTGTAACTGAGTCAGGTTTGTAGGCCTCCTTGCTCGCACACGTTTTTCAGTTCTGCTCACACATTTTCTATAGGATTGAGGTCAGGGCTTTGTGATGGCCACCCCAATACCCTGACTTTGTTTTTATTTTTTTTATTTTATTTTTGTCATTTAGCAGACGCTCTTATCCAGAGCGACTTACAGTTAGTGAGTGCATTCATTATTTTTTATACTGGCCCCCCGTGGGAATCGAACCCACAACCCTGGCATTGCAAACGCCTCCATACAGACCTTCTCCAGATCCTTCAGGTTTCGGGGCTGTCGCTGGGCAATACGGACTTTCAGCTCCCTCCAAAGATTTTCTATTGGGTTCAGGTCTGGAGACTGGCTAGGCCACTCCAGGACCTTGAGATGCTTCTTACGGAGCCACTCCTTAGTTTCGGGTCGTTGTCATGCTGGAATCCCAACCACGACCCATCTTCAATGCTCTTACTGAGGGAAGGAGGTTGTTGGCCAAGATCTCGCGATACATGGCCCCATCCATCCTCCCCTCAATACGGTGCAGTCGTCCTGTCCCCTTTGCAGAATAGCATCCCCAAAGAATGATGTTTCCACCTCCATGTTTCACGGTTGGGGTGGTGTTCTTGGGGTTGTACTCATCCTTCTTCTTCCTCCAAACACGGCGAGTGGAGTTTAGACCAAAAAGCTCTATTTTTGTCTCATCAGACCACATTACCTTCTCCCATTCCTCCTCTGGATCATCCACATGGTCATTGGCAAACTTCAGACGGGCCTGCACATGCGCTGGCTTGAGCAGGGGGACCTTGCGTCCGCTGCAGGATTTTAATACATGACGGCGTAGTGTGTTACTAATGGTTTTCTTTGAAACTGTGGTCCCAGCTCTCTTCAGGTCATTGACCAGGTCCTGCCATGTAGTTCTGGGCTGATCCCTCACCTTCCTCATGATCATTGATGCCCCACGAGGTGAGATCTTGCATGGAGCCCCAGACCGAGGGTGATTGACCGTCATGTTGAACTTCTTCCATTTTCTAATAATTGCACCAACAGTTTGTTGCCTTCTCACCAAGCTGCTTGCATATTGTCCTGTAGCCCATCCTAGCCTTGTGCAGGTCTACAATTTTTATCCCTGATGTCCTTACACATCTCTCTGGTCTTGGCCATTGTGGAGAGGTTGGAGTCTGGAGAGTTGGAGTTTGATTGAGTGTGTGGACAGGTGTCTTTTATACACGTAACAAGTTCAAACAGGTGCAGTTAATACAGGTAATGAGTGGAGAACAGGAGGGGCTTCTTAAAAGAAAAACTAACAGTTCTGTGAGAGCCGGAATTCTTACTTGTTAGGCCTACTGCTGCTAGGTAGCTCTCTCTCTGCTCTCCCTCCCCCTCCCCTCTGTCTGTCCTTGATTGCAGGAGTGAAGTCTGGTGTGCGGGAGTCAGGGTTCCAGCTGCAGCTCATTCACCATAATCATCTCAGCCTTTAAGACCCGGTCAAACTTGCCACTCATCGTTAGTCATAGTCAAGACGACCATGTGAGTCTCGCTGGTCAACATCAACCTGTTTGTTTTCGCTCTTTGTGTTTTTGGCCTGTTCTATTTACTTTTCTCTTGTGCCACAATTATTGGAACCTGACTCCTGCCTCCGCTTCACCCTCCTGCCACCACCATCCTGCTTTCCACTACCACCCGGACCTCTCCTTTTGGACTCACCACGGACACTAGGACATTACGTACCACACTGCCCTGACCTGGATCTGTTACCCTTCCCTGTAACCTGCGACTTTGCTCTTCCCCTATTATTGGAAAACCTGGACTAATTGAACATTGTAAAATAAACCTTGTAAAACCTTCTCTGGCTTGGTGTAGTTGTCTGCATTTGGGTTCAAATCCAGTTAAATCATGAAAGTATGATCTTACCAACATGAACCCCAGCGACAGTAGCTCGGATACCACCCCAGAGTGCACTCAATTCGGACTGCCATAGCCAATCAGGGCATTTTACTTGGCCAACAATGATACCCTGTTTAAGACTATTGCTGAGAACAGTCAGGTGCTGCTTAATCAGGTCAATTACTCACCAATCAAGTGTCCTGCCCTTACTACCCAAGTTAATAATGCACCCCTCGGGCATGGCATACAACTGCTCTCTTCTCCTGCTCCACCTGTTTTTCCTACCCCTTCAGCCCAGATCAGAGAGCCTTTTGTTCCTGCTCCAGAGCGCTATGACGGGAACATGGGAACTGTGGCGATTTTTTTGACTCACTGCTCGTTAGTGTTTGAAACAACAGCCCCTCACCTACGCCTCAGAAAGGCCCGTATTGCCTACCTTATCAACTCTACTTAGCGGTTCCTCTCGTGCCTGGGGATCCGCGGTCTGGAGAGTCAGTCGGACATTTGCAACGCTTACGTTGCCTTCACCACTGAGATGAGGAAGGTTTTTGACCCACCCCGTACGGGGCAAGGAGGCTGCGAAACTGTTGTGTTCTCTTCGGCAGGGGGCTCGCTAGTGTGGCGGGAGATGGCAGTTGGAGTTTCGGACGTTAGCGGCAGTGAGTGGTTGGAATGACGAGGCATTACAAGGAGTGTTCATCAATGCTTTGTCTGAGACTTTAAATATGAATTGGTGTCATATGATGAATCGCCTACGCTGGATAATCTTATTTCACTCACCATCAGTTGGATAATCGAATCGGGAGCGCCGCCGGGAGAGGAGTGTTAGTTCCAAGCAACCTGTCTGTCGTCCCAACTCCTCCCCCAATCTGGGGGTTCCCGGTAAACGGATAAAGCCGTGGTCTTCCCGAGGTCGTATACGAAGGAGTCACGGACCGCCGAGACACATAGGGGTGTGTCGTGCACTGTTGCCCTGAGCAGCATTTCACTTGTCGTCTTCAGCCTCGGTGCTGTCCTAATTGTGGTAGATTCGTGGTCATTTGCGTTCGCTGTAATCATGCTGAGTTCCTGCCCAGGTGGTCGTTGGGGGAAAGAAGGGGAGCCGGAAAGTGGCGACGGCTCATCATTGAGTGTTGGAGGAGTTTTGGGTGGCCGAGGGGGCATCGGATTCTCCTCTTCTCCCGCAATTCTGCTCCAGGCAGTCCCCCCGTGGGGAGCAGTCCATAATTGTCTATTCTCTTTAGTAGGGAGGGGGGGGGGCCTGTTGACTCTTTCTGTCCGAGTGAAGAGCTTTTTGGATAGAGAAAGTGGGGCTCAAACAGGATGGATGTGTAGAACTGTTCCTATGACTGTCCAGCTTGGCAGTCTAGGTTCTAAATGGACAGGGCTTGGGTTTACCCGTCTTACGATCATACAGACTGGTTCCGTGTTGGTCCCTAGTGTCGGGGGATATCATCAGAGAACATTAATTCCATATAAAATGACTCCCACGCGGATACCCCCTGGTGGCCTATTGTTCCGCCTTTCTCAGAATACACAATCCACACCATGTGATTGGGGTGGCGGTAGAAGTGTTTCACTTCATGAGCACATTTTGTCATGTGATTGGTTTGTTGTGTTCTTCTCAACACCACTGCCACAGCACTGGTGCCCCAAACCGGGGTGGCCACTGGATCCATGGGAATCTTTCTGCTTTCCCTGGAAGACGGTATCATACCTGCTCCTGTTTTCCTTTCATGCAAACACACAGAGTCTCACTTTCTCTTGCCTCCTCGCCCGAAAGCCTTAGACGACGTCGCCTTGACCCCAGCGGCCCAGGAGGGGCGCCGGGCTCTCCGCCGCATGTCGCCTGTACATCTCTCCTACTCCCGCCCGAGGAACGAGGCTATAGTGAGGAACTTCATTCGGGGGAAATACCCGTACCGATGGCGGGGAAGGCGATGGAGTTCGTCCTTCCTCGTCAACCTTTAGGAGGATTCTTTTTTGTTGCTAGAGAATGATAGACCGACTCAGACCGCTGTTTTGATTTCCGTTGACTTCACAACATCACCATTATAACAAATTTCTCATCCATTAATATTAAGGTCTGCTTGTTCCACCTCCTTCATGGTGCAACTATCTTACCAAACGATGCTCGAAAACTGCTATCACCTTGTGCGCATTCGTAAAGGTGAAAGAAACTGGAAGGCACCTATGCCTTCAACACACCCTTGTGACTTTTGGAGTATCTAGTTATGCCTTGTTGGGTTAGTTCCAATGCCAACTGCTGTTATTTTCAGTCACTCTTCAATGATGTCCTTACTTCGTAAGACAGTGTTAATGCGGTTTGTTTTGTCTATCTGGATATGATATCTTGATTTTTGGTCAGAGTCCGAGCCCCGGAACATGACGTCGGATTGGGTGCGGGCCAGTGTTACAAGGTTGGTGAGAACAAAGCTGTTTGTAGAAATGGAGAAATGTGAATTTCATGTGCCTGAGTACCCGCTCAGTGTTTTGTGTGTAACATCAGAGCTCAGGGGGAGTTGGCGAGATGTACCCCTAGCATAAGATCGGGGGTCTGCGTGTTCCACGTTGACTGGCGAGCCCCCCGCGGTGCCACACCGCAAAGACGCTTCAACATTCTGTGTTTTGCGACGTTACTACAGGGGGTAATCTCAATGCGAAGAAAACAGCCGGTCGGATTGCGGCGGCACTCAACACCAATCTCAACGAACCAGCCTCTACACGAACCGGTGAAGGTCGCGTATGGAATGAGGGCCGAATCAGCGTTCGAAAACTGAAACCAGAGGATCGGCTTCGCCTCGGCGTCCCATTCTGGAAATTCAGGAGCCTGGCACACCTAGCCGGCCCGTTTTGTCTTGGAGGTGGAATGCAACGTCACGACCAGCTGTGTAGGATGCGGTGGTTGAAATCACAGAAGGGGGGGATAACGTTCTCCTTACTATAACAAACATGCAAGCCCTGTGCTTTGTTCTAGTTCAGGAAACATTTCTCAGGCAGAGAGAAATTAAAATGATGGATTGGCAATCGTGACTGCTACGCCGTTACTGCTGCGCTAGGAGAATGTCTACACGTTGGTTGGAGGGGGCGTAACAACCCTTCATCGTTTGGACGGATCATCGAGATCTGGCTTTACGTCCGTCAGCTAAGCAGTCGAAAACCCCCGTCAATCCAGTTGGCACGCTATTTTTATGGGAGAGTTGCAATTTTCTGCTGTCTTAGTTAGGGCCTTCCCTTGGTCACAGCAACGTCGGAAGGCCTGGACGGCCGGCTTCGTCTGTTGCATGGTCGGGGCATGTTGAATACTGGTCAGTAAGCCCTGAGAGCCCATCTTGGCCAGATCCTACCTGCAGTATTGCGATCCCATCACAGGGACAAATCGAATAAGTGAATTGTTAGACAGAGCTCAAGCATCAAATCAAGCTACCCTGGGAGGGATCTCCTAACTCCTAACGGGGGAATGTGTTTGTCCGCTTAGTCGCTCGCTCCCAGTACTAGGTTCTGTGGGCGAAACACGGTGCGTCTCGCAACCGCTTACCAGTGATCACGGGAACTGAGTTTCGCGTGGGACCCTTACTTTGTGCTAGGCGGGACTGTCTGGTGGCCGCCAACGATGGTGTAGGCGGACGAGGGGCTCCGCCCAAGCCTCATTGTCTGCTTGGTACGGTAGTGTGCACGAAGTCGAAATCCACCCAGGAACCAGCGCTGGTCCATCTGACGACCTCTACCTATACCCATCGACGGCCCTGTCGCGGTCTTTGCTATGGGATTTGTCGACTAAACTGGGAACGTTCCCCGCCTCGTCTTGAAGGCTGTCATTCCTTACTGTGATTTGTTTCGTTTTTCTAGTTCGTCTAATTTTTTTGGCCCTACTACCCTAACTGCCCACTGTCCATAAGACGCTATATAATTTTGTTGAACAGAGTTGGTGATGTGCCCTTCATGGGTCTGTCCCACGGATATTGTGGCTCTACAGGGGTCCCCAGTTTGTCTCTCAGTATGGAGAGCTTTCGGTAAAGCTTTGGGGCATCACATCCACCTGTCCCTCTGTATAGCACCCCCAGACCAACGGGCAAGCCAAGAGAGCGAACCAGGAGATGGAGACCGCTCTTCTCAGCTGTGTCACATGGTCTAACACACTTGGTCATGGGTAGCTCCATGCTCCCGCTGGGGGTGTAATAGTGGGGGGCTCGGTCGTGACACCGAGGGTTGACGAACGGCTTTCCTCGGTTTGTCTCCCTTTCTGGGGGTGTCATCTGTAGGTTTACACGCTCCGGGGGACCGCCCTGTTCCCTTCTTCAAGGAGTAGGGAACTGCGGTACCCTCGTGTGCATGTCCCACAGTTGCGCCTCTGCTGTCAATGGTCCATGAGGATGGCCATGGTACTCTGTCCCGAGCATTCGTGTCGTAGGCATTGCAGAGAGGCAAAGCCACCGTCACCGGGGTCCCAAAGCACCCGTCCCGGTTACTCTCCGGTCAAGAGTTAGGGCTTAATCGGGAGGGCAGTGGATCTCCATTGGTAAGTGGTAGTCTAAGGAGATGGTGCAGGCCGAAAAGGAAAATCGTTACTAGGAACCAGGTGCAAATACGTCTAGGTTGTTACCCCATGGCGCGGTTAGGGCTAACCGGGGCTTCCTTCCGGGGGTCCCTATTGGTTCATTCCCCTTATCATGTGTTGGCCCAAGGGGTTAATGCCTGGATGTCGGGGGGTGGTACCACTCTGTGCCCGAAAAACCTCGGGGGTCGAATACCCCAGAGCTCCTCCATCCCAGAGATCCGTATGGTGGGGGTCCGAGTCTATACAAGACTGGTCCGACGAGCTTCTGCTGTTCGGGCGGCGCCAGATTGTCGTGGTTCGCCAGTACCGGTGGAGTTGGGGAGGTTTTATGTTCGCTGAGGAACGTTCCTGTGGGGTGGCAACATAGGATCTTCTATTGTGGAGTACCTGCTCTTGAAAGTGCCTTGAGGTTTCAATCATAGTTTACACTCCTGATAAACCCTGTGTCGGCGCCAGGTGGCCTTCCGTAGGGGGGGTACTGGGGTTAGGACCTACTGGGCTGGCTAGGAGTAGCGTCTCGGGTCTGTCTCTGCTGCTCCCCCTCCCCTGGCTGTCTGATCGGATGTGGGTGTGTCAGGATGAGTGTAAGGTCCTGATTGTGTGGGGGGAGTCAGGGTTTCCAGCTGTCGAGCTGTCATTGGCCCATAATCACCGTCAGAACCTTTAAGACCCGGTTCAAACTAGATGTGCACGTCATCGTCCGATCATAGTACAGAGGACGACCATGTTGTCTCTCTGTCGACTCCTCAAGGCGTTTTGTTTTTCGCTCTTAGTGTTTGATTGTTTGTCCTGTGCTATCTACTTTTCTCCTGTGCCACAGATATATGTAACCTGACTCCGGGTCGCTCCTCCGCTTCCCTCCTGCCACCAACCGTCCTGCTTTCCACTACCGATAACCGGACCTCCCTTTTGGACTCAGGACGCAAGACGTGACACATAGGACCATTACGGTACCACCAGACAAAGGGAAAAAGGCCGAGGAAGCTGCCCTGGCTCTTGATCCTGGTACCTGTCCATCCCATGTCCCTGGACTTGCTCTGTCCCCTATTATGTGGAAACCTGACTAATTGACCATGGGTAATAACAGCCTGATTAAAATGAAGACACAGCATTCTCTGGGGGCTTAGGGTGTAGAATTGTCGTGTCATGTGTGGGGGGTTCAAGGGGCCGTTAAATCAGCCATTACTGGTGTGGTAGGAGTGACAGATCACTTATGTCATGCATAAGAAGTAGAAATTAATTACGTTAAAAATCATGCCACTGTGATTTTCTGGATTTTCGGTGACTCTCAACAGGTTGCGTTTTAAGGCCTTTGATAAACATACGAGGCCGTCTACAACTGGCTTGTAAGTAGGGGCAAACCTGCAAAAGAGTCAGGACATGTGTAGGGTCAAATACTTGTTCTCGGAGGCCCAAGCTGGTATAACATCATATATGAAATACATAATTGTAGGCAGTTTACATGTATTCCATGGTTAATCAGCATCGGGGGGCAATCTTACCAGAGCGAACTTACAGTGTATGTGATTTCATTACATTATTCTTTTTAGTTTTTGCATCCTATGGCCCCGCTTGGGAAAGCGAGACCAGCAAGCCACCGGCGGTTTGCAAGATGCCATGCTTTCCTAACTGAGCTCATCTGAGGCTACTCTCCCATATATCATAATATATAGCTATAGCATATGCCCTTATTTTTGCAAAAGTATATTTCGCGGTTTATTAACTATTCGCAAGCCGCCACCACCGCCTCCTCTATTGAGTAAACTAGTGAACAACACGCTTAGCCTCTTAACGGTTGCCCAAACTGTCGGTATCTGATATGAGGGAAGTGGGGTGGCCATGTACTTGCTGTCAACAAGAGATCCGTTATGCTGCAGGAATCAATGGTTGAGAGGCTTGTTTATATAAGTCACGAGTATACAGCTAAAGGGCAGTTCTGTAACCTAAACGTGACAACCCGGAGACGGCGTGCCTCCGATTAAGCCATGGCCGGTGTCTGACGTCTGGGGCTTCTGTTTCACCGGCGGCCTATTTATAAAGCATTAATCGGTCCCTCTTCTTGCCAATCACCAAGTGACTCACTCGCCCTGTCAGGAAACAACCCAACGTCGCGGAGTCGTGGTTGTAAGTTTGGACGTCAACACCGTAAACATCCGCTAGCATTTGTACGTAAGCAGAGACAACAAAACACCATTCCATGTTCTCTGCATAAGGGAGGACATTAACAAAGTGCCCATAAGAATCTATCAGATACTGGGAAATAGCGCACTTATAGCATACTAGGGCTATAACATTTTTAGTGAGACACAGACGCAATTTTAATGACACTAAGTTCTAGTTTTGTTTGTTTTCCATAAATCCTGAACCTTCCTCTAACCCTCGACCGTCGGGGCCGATCGTAAATGATTGTTGTGTTGTTTTTTTTTCATGATGTTCCCATCCGTATTTCTTCTATAATTCCATAGGATCTGCTACCAACTAAGGCTGACCTTCACAAAAGCTCTCAAACGCTTAACCTATATACGTTATGGGTATAGACCCGTATACTTTAACATTAGTTAATGCTTGTTGTTAGCTTAGTTTGGTTGTAGGTTGTTATATTAGTCACAATGCCCTTCAAACTGTCCAGTCAGTACACCAAAGATCGCCAGGTGGACTATCGTCTTAACACCATCCCTGATGTTGGATTTCTCTTTGCATATATTATTTCAAACGGTACTGTTGATGTTTCACAAAAGTTTCTTAACCATGTCACTATTGCTCATTGATTTCTACAAAGACTGTAAATGGAAAATACGGCAGTTTTGTCTAAAAGTATTATTGATAGTTATTGAGCGAGGTTGACGTATGCTTATTCATAGATCACCCGTCTTTAGCTGCAGGGTTAGCTCCTAGGTAAATCTTTCGAAGTCTATCAGTCCTCACTGGACCTTGACCAAACACAACTCCGAATGGCCACGTACCAAAAACCAAATGATCATAATGATTAGGTGGTTCTCTTCGCAGGCAAAAATCTGCAGACATGGATTAGATTGTATGTATGCCCCATAATAATAACATTCTATGTGAGTGAGAAGAATTTTGTAGGTCTTAAATTTAACTTGAAGGACAATTCTAAGTAAATTTGAAATCACCACGTCAATTTTGCATATCATTTCATAGAACACTAATCCCTGGTGGGAATCGAGTCGACGAAAAGTCAAAATCTCTAATCCTCTTCCCCACTATTTGTCAATCTATATGGGACGTCAGTCATCCGTGGTCCTTAACTAAACTGGTAACTTTTTTATTATCACACAAATTTTCTTTAACTCATTATGTCTTTACTGCAGGGCCACAGACAAGTTCCTTACTTTTTCCCCCTTCCCCCACGTTCCCTTCCATTTTTTTGCGTAATGCTGCAATTATTTGGTTTGACATTCCATATTTTTTGTTAGCTGCTTTGCCACATACCCCACCCGAAAAAAAAAAAAAAGAAAAGAAAAATGCTTGTGCAACATAACTCACTAGTCCTACATATGATATGACGAATAAATTATACCTTTTTTTTTAATTTCTCAAAAAATACTGGCTTTTTATCAATTAGTATATTTGAGTTTAACCACAATATTTGTGTTCATTTATTGTTCTGGCTGTCTTTTTTTGAGGATACAATTGAAATAGTGATATTTGGGAGATGATTTCCCCTTTTTCAAATAACTGAAGTGAGAGGTTTGTAATAAAGGAAAAAGGCCATTCTTGAACCATGGGTAGACAATCTTACTAATTTGCAGAGAACCAGTGTCGTATTTACGTATACTTTTGTATGACTGAAGCGTTTAGTGATTAGAATCGAATGCTTTAATATTTACTAACTTTCTGTCCTCCGAATTCATATTCAATTATATAAATATGGCCCCGTTTTAATGTGTTCTGGCCTTGCTGTTCCAAAAATAACATGGAATATTTTTTTTCTCATTAAGTTAAAAAACTTTCGCTAGTTCGGTAGGTCAAGACCATAAAGCAAATAGGTAAACTGGGATACTACTAAAGAGTTCATCAGGGTATTTTACCACAAATAGACATGTATTGACCTTCCATGGTAGCAAGATCTTATCTTTTTAGCTACTTTCTATAAAAATGTATTGGAGTGAGATCATTTAATATTTCAATTGGGATATATGTATTCCGATATATCCACATACCATCAGAGACCATTTTATTGGTAAACTACATGGTCATGTAAAACTCATATTTTTTAGTGCTCCAATATGTATATAGTACATTTATCATAATTTGGGTTGTAATCCAGAGAGGTTAGAAAATATATCTAGATCTATGAGGCCTGGGAGGGATTCAAGTTGTGGATTTAAAGAAAACATGAATCATATCAGTGTACCATGACACCGTGTTTTGTTTTAAGCTCTGGAGTTCTAATCCCTTGAATTATTTTGTATCTGATTTTAAAATAGCTAACATTTCATAGGACAATAAAATAATATGCCGATAGTGCAACCTTGTTTTACTACCTCCCTACTCCTCTTGACAGTTTAAAACTTTTGAGACATAGCCATACTATACCTGATTTTAACACCCATTTTATAAGAGATTTCCTAAATTGATAATGCTCCGCATTTATAATATCAAACATCCAGTCTACTTTATCAATGCCTTTTGTTTTCAAAAGTGTGCTATGAATAATTGGACTTGGTATTTTAAACCAATAGGGCTATCTTCTCTGTATAGTCCCCCCTACCGTGTCTCAACACAAACTGATTACGTAAACGCATTAAGAAGGAAGAAATTCCACAAATTATTTTAGAAGGCACCCTGTTAATTGAAATACCTTCCAGGTGACTTACCTCATCAGCTGGTTGAGATCATGCAATAGTGTGCAAAAGGCCGTCATACAGGCAAAGGTGTTTGTGTCAGCTCCGTTATGAGAAAGCGACCAAGGCGCAGCGTGATATGCTACATTCCTTTTTGCATACACAACACGAACCAAAACAACAAAACAACGATACGTGAATCCTGGGTTTACAAAAAACCTCCCTGAACAAGATCCCCACAAAAACAGTGCCAAACCGGCTGGCCTAAGTATGTGTCCCCAATCAGAGACAACAATCTACAGCTGCCTCTATTGTGAAACCACCGCCACATATAATAACAACAACGACTAGTAACAAAAACATAGAATAACACATAAAACTCCACAC
>LR778288.1:9115856-9207826 GCA_902810595.1 Coregonus sp. 'balchen'
AACAGAAAAAACCAAAAAAAAGGGGGTTATTATGCCACACCGTAAAAAAAAACTGAGGGGCACTCTTTTTGGAAAAATTCAGTTAGAACGTCCCATTTCACCCCCGTTTCATCCCAAGAATGAGCCGATTGAATGCACCCAAAAAAGCATTACCCAATCTCATACCCCAGACAGATGGGGGATCACACACGGTAAACAAAATCATTTTTTCCAAAAGTCAGGAAATGCGGGACATTCCCCGTTCACCATAAGTCATGTAAACATCAAAGGGTTTCCAGTCGAAGTTTTGTTGCTAACCAGAAACCCCCTTTTGTCTGGGTTTACAGATTCCAACCCAGGGCCCCAAACGTCAAAAAAGCCCTGAGACAGGGGTCGGGCCGGGGGGTTTGCCCTCCCAAACCCGGGGCCTTCGGAAGGCTGTGCGATTATTTCCCAAATTTTCCCCGGGGTTTTAGTCCCTTGTCGGGTTAGTTTTGTGTTCCGCGGGGGGGGTTTTGAAGGTGTTAAAGGCCCCAGGGTTTTTTTTTTAAGGGGGGGGGGTTGATCCCGAGGCCGGGGGATGGGGGGGAGTGTGAACGGGGCGGGGGGGGGTGGGGGGGGTGACCCTTCTTGGGTCCTCCATGCCCTTTAAAACCCGAGCTGTCCGGGGCCCTTGCCGCCCCAAAAATAATATCCCGTCACCGTTACACCGCAAGTAAAACGCACACAAACACACACACAAACCCCCACACACAACAACATATACAAAAAACACACACACACACACTATTCCTTCTCTTTTCATTAAATAGATTGGGGGGAAAAGGGGAGTGAGCAAAGAAACGGGGCCCGGGATGAAAAAGTTCTTCTCTATACATCATCACTCCCTCTTTTTTCCGTTGGCCAGCAGTGGTCATGTGCCAGATGCGTGTGCTGGCCACCTGCTAATAGAGGGGGGGGGAAAGAGAAAAGAGGGATAAAAAGGGAAAAAAGACTGGTACATGACCAATTAGATTTTCATTTTATCATTTTCAAGTCATCCAGAGCGACTTCATACATTTTCATACTGGCCCCCCCGGGGGGAAAAAACCCCAACCCTGGCTTTCAAACCCCCATGCCTAAACCAACTGAGAAGGGGCCTATTACCCCTGCTCAAAAAAATAAAGGGAAAACTTAAAAAACACAAGTAAACTCCGCAAACCACTTCTGTAAATCAAAAGCCCCATAGGGAAAACAAACTGATTGACAAAACATTCAATGCTTTTTTGCAAATGGAATAGAAACGGGGGAAATTATAGGCAATTAGCAAGACGCCCCCAATAAAAGGGCTGGTTTTTTCAGGGGTGACCACAGGCCATTCTCATTTCCCATATTCCTGGCTGAAGTTTTTGGGCACTTTTGAAAGCTGGCGGTTTTTTTCACTCTAGTGTCATGAATGAGTTACAAACCCCCCAAGTGGGTTGGTAGTGCGCTCTCCAGGAGGAATCAATGCAGCTGGGCAAGAAGGTTTGCTTTTGTCTGTCAGGTGTGTCCAGAGGTGGGGGCCTCCAGGGAGACAGGCCATAATCAGGAGAGGGGAGGGGGCCGTAGGGGGGAAAAAAACCACAGCAGGACTGCTCCTTCCCTTTGTGCAAGGAGGAGCAGGAGGAGCATGCAAGCCCCCCAAAAAACCTCCAGACCCAAAAATGTGATTTTTCTGCTCAAAGGTCAGAAAAAAAAAAAGGCCTCCTTTAGGGTGGTATGGGGCCCGACGTCCACAGGGGGGGGTTGTGCTTACCCCAACACCTGCAGGACTTTTGGCATTTGCCGGGGGAAACCAAGTTTGGAAAATTCGCCACTGGCCCCTGTGCCTTACAGATGAAACGGGTTAACCCCCTGAGACATGTGCCAACTGACAGAGTCTGGAGACCGTGGGAACTTCTGCTGGAATCCCCAGCATGAATGGTTTGGCGGTGGGTCAGTCATGGTGTGGGGGGTGACATTTCTTTGGGGGCCCAAGCCCTCCCGTGCTCACCAGAGGTAGCCTGACGCCATTATGTACCACAAGAGATGAGATATCCCCTCAGACCCCTGGAGACCATATGCTGGTGCGGTTGGCCCTGGGGTTTCCTCCTACTGCAATACAATGCATACCTCAGGTGGCTGTAAGTGTGTCAGGCAAGTTTCCTGCAAGAGACGCATTGAGCTATGGACTTGGCCCTGCAAGGCGTGCTGTAGTGCAGTGGGCGGAATCAAACGCAGGACGCAGACTATAAGCCAACAACTGTGGATAAGCCTAAACTACACCCAAAAAACACTACCGGCAAAACGGCCAACACTTGCCCCTAAGTCTAATATACTCACGATTCTAAAAAAAACAGAAACTATCTCACATCACGGTGCTAACTCAGCGCAGTTTAGATAGCTCAACCGCGCTAAATACTTCTTTACACAATCAATCATACACAACCTGACAACACAAACGGACTAAATAGGACACTAATGACACTAAAGCAAACAGGTGTTACAACACTCAGACAAAGCAACGAACATGAAATACAACGGGGCCAGCTAGGATGCCGGAACAAACGAACCCGAAGCCTTCCCTGAACAAGGGGAGCGGCAGCCTCGGCCGAAACCGTGAACCGTACCCCCCCCTTGTAACGCGCGGCTCCACGTGCTTCTGGACTCCATTCCGGCCTCTGACGACCGGAGGACGCGGATCTGGTGGCGCGATCGGTGCCCATTATTGTAATTTTCCGTCAGGATAGACGGTCCAAAATGTCTCTCCTCGTCCCCAGCCGCACCGCTCCTCCGTACCGTACCCCTCCCAACTCCACTAGGATACTGTAGACCCCCCATCCGACGTCTCGAAATCAAGATGGCCCTCACGGAGTCGCCGTGCCGCCCCCCTCGATGTCAATGAGGGCGAGGCGTCTCCCTGATCTCACTCACTGTCATGGAGTGGCCAGCTACCAACCGGCCTGAGACGGACCGACGAACGAGGGGTTAATAACTTTTTATATTCAACAGAGTAGCTTTAATTTATAACACACCGTTCAAAAAACCTTCCCGGAACTTTAAGATGGCCCTACAAACCGCCGACCCAGTGTTCCGACAGGGGCAGCGGAGGGCAGTTCCTGGGGACGAGCCAGACTCGATCACCATGCGCGTACAACACAGACCTGTCCCTGCAACTGCGGTGGAGATCAGCTCATCTGCCCTTCATGCACGTCGGAGGGCACCCCCCGCTGCAAGGTGGACGTTTGGCAAAGCGTTCCCAGATCTCCCCTAGCGACCTGCGCCCCTTGACGATTCCTCCACCGCAGGAGCCTCAATCTGCTCTGCTGCCATGGTGCCAGAAACGGCTGTTAAACCTAACACACATTGGAAAGGGGTTAGGTTAGTGAAGGAATGGCGTAGGGAATTCTGGGCCCATTTCGGCCCAGGGACGTACGATTTGCCGCACTCCTCCGTGCGCGGTCCCTGCAGTTGTTCAAGAACCTCACATCCTGTTACACGTTTCCACCTGCCCATTTACGTCTCCGGGTGGTACCCGAGGTGATTGCTTCACCGATACCACCCAACCGCTCCAATACGCCCTCCAGACTCTGGAGGTAATTGGGTGGACCCGATCAGCACAATATCCTCGTGTCCCCCCGTAGTGCCGAACACATGGGTTAAATAGGCGCTTTCGGCCAGTTTTAAGGCGGTCGGAAGGCCCGCTATGGGGGAGCAAGAAGCGACAGCCTAGAAAACGGTCCACAACGACCATATAGTGTATTCCGCCTGTGAAGTAGGAAGTCAGTAAGGAAATCCACCGAGAGGTGTTGACCTGTGTCGTTGGGCACGGGCAGGGGTAGTAACTTACCCCAGGCTATGTTAGGCTCTTACGACTGGTCCACACCGAGCGGGAGAGAAACATAAACCCTCACAATCCCTTGCCACGTGGGCCACCATACTTGGCAACGAAGACATTGCACTGTCCCTCGGGCCGATAACCTCCTGATGTCCAGAGGAGGGTGCCGTGGTGAGCCCAATAACAATCGATCCCGAACCGACAGCGGAACTTACTTCCTACCCTCCGCAACTGTGGGGACTAGGGTCGGGTGCGTAACGCCGCTTCGAGTTCAGCATCCGACCTCCCACACTACCGGTGCCACCAAGACAACGACTAAGAGACCGCAGTATGGGAGTGGGCTCGCACGACCTCTCCTCCGTGTCATAACCGCCGAACAAAAGCGCATCGGCCTTACCATTCTGCTTGACCCGGGATGAACTATCTTAAGTAAACCTGGTCAAGAACATCTTCCATCTTGTCCTGGCGAGGGTTTCACTCAACCTCCTCGCTGCCCGGATGTACTCCGAGTTTACTGTGTTTCCGTCAAAAAGGAAAGGTGTGAACCCCTCAAGCCAGGCCTCCACCCTTAGGGCCTGTACCCAACCACGCTACAGCTCCCTGTCCCCTACGTCTATTTCCCCCGCTCCGCCGGACGTAGCTTCTTAGAATAAAGCGCACAGTGGTCGGAGTTTAGGGGGCGCGCCAGAAACCGTTGTGAAAGCACGGCCGCTAGACCGGCCTCCTGGAACCGACCGCGTCCACCTCTCCTGGAACGGCAAAGAGGATCACGGATGCGCCAGCACCGGGCCAGGAAGGTCTTCAGCCCTCCAAACTTCCCTGCCCCTCTCCGACCATGCCAGACGCAAACCGCACCCGCCTTCAAAGAGACGTGATGGGAGCGGCACCTGTCCAAAACCAACCCCGATCACACCTCGGTAATAATTTCGCAAACTCCCAAAAACTAAAAACTGCTGCAGCCGCTTCACAGTGGTTGGTGTTTGCCAATTCGCACTGGCTACACCCGGTCTGGCCTCCATCTTCAGGGGGGACCCCTGAACTCAACAACGGATATCCCCAAAGGAGACCGACTGCCTGTAAAAACAGACACTACTTCTCTGCCTTTTCACATACAGGTCCTTTGTGCTCCACCTCCTCCGCACACTCTCAGACGCACCATGGCCACATGCTCGACACGGTGGAGGCGAGTACACGATAATGTCATCATGTACCAACCACCCCTGCCCCTGCCATGTCCTGAAGATCTCATCCACGAATATTGTAACACTGACGGAGCGTTCAATCAACCCGTATGGCTGACCAGATACGTCGTAATGGCCCGAGGTGGTCCTAAAGGCTGTCTTCCTTCATCGCCTCCCTGATGCGCACCAAGTTGTACCGCTCGCTCCTGAGATCTAATTTAGTGAAGGAGCGCCCCATGCAACTACTCAGTCCATGTCGCAATCAGCGGGAGTGGATAACCTTGTACTTCCCCGTAATCTGATTGAGACCACACGGTAATCGATGGCACGGGCGCAAACCACCATCCCTTTTTCTCACAAAAAAGAAACTTCGAGACGCAGTGGAAGTGGAAGTGCGTATGTATCCTTGTCTCATGAGATTCTTCATGTACGATCTCCATAGCTTTCGTCTCCTCTGAGACAGAGATACACATGGCTCCTTGGGAGCGCAGCTCCTGCCTGGAGGTCTATCGCACAATCTGCCCTGCCTATGGGGCGGCACTGCGTCCTCCCTCCGCCCTCGCCGTATATACTAACGCAATAGCCAAATCCCCATCTCAGGGGAACGTGAATGCGGGCACCTTGTTTGGACTCTCCACGCCAGAGGTAGCCCCTTACGGAAAGGAACGCCCAAACCCATCTACCCACATCACCTGCGCATGGACCAATCCATCAGAGCCCTCTCCTGCCCACGAAATGGATGGGTTATGGGTACTCAACCAGGGCATGCCCAGCACCACCGGATACGCAGGAGAGGTCCATCAGAAATAGCTGAATCATCTCCTGATGACCCCCCTGCGCACACATCCTAAGTGGCGCGTGACCTCCCTGATCAAGCCCGTACCCAACGGACTGGCTATCTAGGGCATGAACGGGGAAAGGAACATCAACAGGAAGAAGGGGAATCCCTAACGCTAAACAAAAACTTTTTATCAATAAAATTCCCAGCCGCGCCTGAATCTCTACCAGCGCCTTATGCTGGGAATGAGGTGCTACCTGTGGAAAACGCACAGGCATACAAAAATGTGCAACAGAGAGCTCTGGGTGAGTGGGGCGCCTACTCACTCTGGACGGGGAATCCCCAGTGCGGGGACCTGTCGTCCTCTCCCTAGGAGGCCATCCCCAGCCACCTAGCCGCGGTGTGTCCTCCCCGACCACAGTTGGTGCAAGGGATGGACCCCCCTAGTAAGCCGACCCCTCCTCTCTCTAGCGCCAGCGCCCCCGAGCTCCATGGGGCACGGCTCCGGAAGCGCTGGAGGGTGAAATGGACGGACCCCCCTCGGAACGCCCGCGGGTAGCTAGCAGGTATCCAGCCTGATGGACATGTGACCAACTGGTCGAACGTGAGGCTGGTGTCCCTACAGGCCAGCTCCCCGACGGACGTCCTCTCGATAGGACTACACCTGTTAGTGATCGACGAGGGCCCGATCATTCCACCTGCATCTGCCGCTAGAGTACGGAATTCGAGGGCGAACTCCTGAGCACTCCTCCTCCCCCTGCCGGAGGAAGACCAGACGCTCCCACCCGCCGCTTTCCCCTCCGGGGGATGGTCAAACACCGCCTTGAAGCGGCGGGAGAAACTCGTTGTACGTTATGGTGTCCGCGTCGATCCTCCTCCACTCCGCGTTGGCCCATTCCAACGCCTTCCCGGACAGGCAGGAGATCAGGGCGGACACGCTCTCATGTCCCGAGGGCGCCGATGCACGGTGGCCAGGTACAGCTCCACCTGGAGAAGGAAACCCTGGCACCCGGCCGCGGTCCCCATCGTAAGCCCTCGGGAGCGAGAGTCGGACTCCTCGGGGTTCTGGTGCGGGAATAGGCTGACTGGCCGATGGTGCTGGCACGGAGGGTGGCGGTGGAGGCGTCCCCCAGCCTCGGATGGTGGTGATCACCTCCTGCAGTGCGGTCCCCATCTGCAGGATCTGGTCCCCTTGCTCCCGGACCCTGTCCTCCAGAGTCGCCTGGGCTGCTGGCGGCTCCTGCTGATTCCATTGTGGTGTATTATTCTGTCAAGGCGTGCTGTAGGTGCAGTGGCGGAATCAAACGCAGGACGCAGACGGATAATCCAACAGACTTGTATTAAAGCCGAAACACGGCAAACGGACAACACTTGCCCGAAGGCGAAATACGCACGAAGGCGAAAAAGAAACAAAACAGCGCACAAACAGGTGCGTAAACTCCAGCGCAGTGGAGAGAAGCTCAACCGAGCGAAAAATACGTCTGACACAATCAATAATACACAACACCTGACAAACACAACGGGAACTAAATAGGACACTAATGACACTAAATGAAAACAGGTGTGACAACACTCAGACAAAAGCAAACGAACATGAAACATACAACGGTGGCAGCTAGTATTCCGGAGACAAACGAACGCCGAAGCCTGCCCGAACAAGGGAGAGAGGCAGCCTCGGCCGAAACCGTGGACAGGCCCGCCCGTTCCCCAGACCTGAATCCAATTGAGCACATCTGGGACATCATGTCTCGCTCCATCCACCAACGCCACGTTGCACCACAGACTGTCCAGGAGTTGGCGGATGCTTTAGTCCAGGTCTGGGAGGAGATCCCTCAGGAGACCATCCGCCACCTCATCAGGAGCATGCCCAGGCGTTGTAGGGAGGTCAAACAGGCACGTGGAGGCCACACACACTACTGAGCCTCATTTTGTCTTGTTTTAAGGCCATTACATCAAAGTTGGATCAGCCTGTAGTGTGGTTTTCCACTTTAATTTTGAGGGTGACTCCAAATCCAGACCTCCATGGGTTGATACATTTAATTTCCATTGATAATTTTTGTGTGATTTTGTTGTCAGCACATTCAACTATGTAAAGAAAAAAGTATTTAATAAGATTATTTCATTCATTCAGATCTAGGATGTGTTATTTTAGTGTTCCCTGTATATATATGACAATAGATCGTGTGGGTGTGTTTGTATATGCGCATGTTTGTACATCCATGCGCGTGTGCGTGCGTATTCATGCATGCGTGTTTACTGGCTCTAATCAGACTGGCAGAGTCAGAGAGGGGAATCCCCTCACACACCCAGTACCTTACATTAGCATAATCCCATCCATTTGTATCGGTGTCATGGTTACGCTCTACACACTAGGAACTTCCCTACTATGGCTTTAATCATGTTAGCTTCAGAAACAAGCTTATGTTTTTAGCATGTTTCTGATGATATGCATCTTAGAGAGATACCTTACAGCACTGTTGTAGCATGATTTACTAATGTACTGTAATGCTCTGTACAACATACCCAGTGAGCACAAGTTGTTGAAAATACAGTACGTCTTTTTTTCAACCAAAAATACGTATTTTCAACATATTTTCAAACAGAGCTGCCTTTTCAACGTATTTTGCTCATAAGGTATTCGATTTAATCTCATGTTCTGAACCTAACATTACATTTACATTTACATTTGAGTCATTTAGCGGACATGATGGTGTCCCGTCTCTCACGACTAAAGGGACGATGCATTCCAGTGGCTATTTGTTCAATTCCATGTTTTCTAGGAATTACACTACCAGTCAAAAGTTTAGACACACCTACTCATTACAGGGTTTTTCTTTATTTTTTTCTACATTGTAGAATAATAGTGAAGACATCAAAACTATGAAATAACACATATGGAATTATGTAGTAACCAAAAAAGTGTTAAACAAATCAAAATATATTTTATATTTGAGATTCTTCAAAGTAGCCACCCTTTGCCTTGATGACAGCTTTGCACTTTCTTGACATTCTCTCAACCAGCTTCATGAGATAGTCACCTGGAATGCATTTCAATTAACAGGTGTGCCTTGTTAAAAGTTAATTTGTGGAATTTCTTTCCTTCTTAATGTGTTTTAGCCAATCACTTGTGTTGTGACAAGGTAGGGGTGGTATACAGAAGAACAGCTCAAATAAGCAAAGAGAAATGACAGTCCATCGTTTTCTTTAAGACATGAAGGTCAGTCAATACGGAACATTTCAAGAACTTTGAAAGTTTCTTCAAGTGCAGTCGCAAAAACCATCAAGTGCAAGGATGAAACTGGCTCTCATGAGGACCGCCTCAGGAAAGGAAGACCCAGAGTTACCTCTGCTGCAGAGGATAAGTTAATTAGAGTTAACTGCACCTCAGATTGCAGCCCAAATAAATGCTTCACAGAGTTCAAGTAACAGACACATCTCAACATCAACTGTTCAGAGGAGACTGCGTGAATCAGGCCTTCATGGTCGAATTGCTGCAAAGAAACCACTACTAAAGGACACCAATAAGAAGAAGAGACTTGCTTGGGCCAAGAAACACGAGCAATGGACATTAGACCGGTGGAAATCTGTCCTTATCTAACCTGTACCCCCGCACATTGACTCGGTACCGGTACCCCCTGTATATAGCCTCGTTATTGTTATTTTATTGTGTTACTTTTTATAATTTTTTTACTTTAGTTTATTTGGTAAATATTTTCTTTACTCTTTCTTGAACTGCGTTAAGGGCTTGTAAATAAGCATTTCACGGTAAGGTCTACACCTGTTGTATTCGGTGCATGTGACAAATAAAGTTATTTGATTTGATTTGATTAGTCCAAATTTGAGATGTTTGGTTCCAACCGCTGTGTCTTTGTGAGACGCAGAGTAGGTGAATGGATGATCTCTGCATGTGTGGTTCCCACCGTGAAGCATGGAGGAGGAGGTGTGATGGTGCTTTTCTGGTGACACTGTCTGTGATTTATTTAGAATTCAAGGCACACTTAACCAGCATGGCTACCACAGCATTCTGCAGCGATACATCATCCCATCTGGTTTGCGCTTAGTGGGACTATCATTTCTTTTTCAACAGGACAATGACCCAACACACCTCCAGGAGAGTGATGGAGTGCTACATCAGATGACCTGGCCTCCACAATCACCCAACCTCAACCCAATTGAGATGGTTTGGGATGAGTCGGACCACAGAGTGAAGGAAAAGCAGCCAGCAAGTGCTCACAATATGTGGGAACTCCTTCAAGACTGTTGGAAAACATTCCTCATGAAGCTGGTTGAGAGAACGCTAAGAGTGTGCAAAGCTGTCATGAAGGCAAAGGGTGACTATTTGAAGAATCTCAATTATAAAATATATTTTGATTTGTTTAACACTTTTTTGGTACTACATGATTCCATATGTATTATTTCATAGTTTTGATAGCTTCACTATTATTCTACAATGTAGAAAATAGTAAAAATAAAGAAAACCCTTGAATGAGTAGGTGTGTCCAAACTTTTGACTGGTACTGTATGTAAACATCTGCTCATCATTGCGATAATCTAAAAAGGGCGCCTAAATAGGCTCTTTGGAAAATGCACATTGAAAAGAGACACATTTCTGTACAAGGTTCATTATAATAGGCTTTGTGTGTATTGTGGTTGAGTAACCTTGCGGGAGACCTGAAAACTTCCAATAGCTCCCTAACATAATGCCTAGGCTTTATGTCTGAGGGCCTAGGCAAAGCTCTCGAGACACACAGGAGACGTCGGTTCGAACACCCTAAATCACATGTGGAATAGGCTGAAATAACCTCAGGCTTCACCCAGAGGTAATGCCTAGGCTTTAGCTCAGATGGTAAACACAGTCTTGTGGCCTGGGTTTAAATCCCTGGTTGGACACGTGGAATAGGCAGAAAAATTACCTCAGTGTTCGCTACTAAATCAGATAGATAAACTATCAAACACCCTAACCCAATGCAACCTCCAAAGCAAATGGAGACATTTGGCTTAACAGCAGGCCACAGAGATTATGGAGTGTGTTGCCCTTTTAATTATAGAGTGTGTTGCCCTTTTAATGATGGAGTGTGTTGCCCTTTTAATGATGGAGCGTGTTGCCCTTTTAATGATGGAGTGTGTTGCCCTTTTAATGATGGAGTGTGTTGCCCTTTTAATGATGGAGCGTGTTGCCCTTTTAATGATGGAGTGTGTTGAAGAGTAAGGGAACCAGTCTGCGTTGACTTAGCTGTCTATTGAAAAAGTCCCTCTCTGAGTTTCACTATAGGCCTAAACTGTCTCAGATTAGCCTAAGTGTTTTAATGTGCAGCAAGACTGTACAGTACCCCACACAGCCAACCACCCACTCACGTACGCATGCAAATGTGCATGCGCACATGAACACAGATCGCACACACGTACACTCTAACGGTGTCACGAAGAGCCCCCCAACAGACTTCCTGTGTGTGATCTTCAGAGAGAGGAAGTAAGGTTGCTGCCTCGCCAGGGCTGTTGAAAGTCACAAAGGAGCACTCGACTCATCCCCATCGACTCACAGCTAGCGCTCCACACTGCTAACTGACGTGGCCTAATTTATGGCTGCTTCTCAAATGGAACCCTACTACCTATAGGGTAAACTACTTTTGACCAGAGCCCCATAGGCTCTGGTCAATGGTAGTGCACTGTGTAGGGAGTAGGGTGCCATTTGGGATGCAGATCCATGATTCCATCGCAGCAGACTGGCATCAATCATCATCGTCATCTGCCAAACAGAGGAATCCACACAGAGGAGGCCAGTGGGATTAAAAACAGCATAGCCAGGGCCGGCCCTAGGCATGCGACATAAGTGACCGCATAAGCGACCAACAAGGTTGAGAGTTAGAATAGTAGAATACACAAGGTGCAATTTCAAAATGTGGTTGTGCATTAGCAGTTTTTCTCTTGTTAAATCAGTTACTGATACTCACTCAATTAGCCCATGTCAGCTACAATTTTTTAGATTAATAAATTTGTCTAGCCAGCTATCTAAACTTGTCGTAATCATGGTCGACTGGGGCCCCGATTCATTTTGTTAGTCACCCTCACTCAGATATCACATTAACATGGCATACATAATGGCAAAATGTGTAGAATTGCAAGAAATAATCTTCAAAACTGCATAAATGTATCTCCACCCTATGGCAAATGTGTAGAATTGCAGGAAATTAGCTGTAAACTGCACATTTTTCTCTCAGCCCCATGGATAATTTGTAGAATTGCATGAAATGTTTTATAATATTGCAAAATCTTCTCTCCACCCATGGCAATATGTGTAGAAATGCAGCAAACTTGCTTTAAAACGTCAAAATGTTCTCTACGCCTCATGGCAAGAAGTTTACTCTAAAACGTATTTTTTTTATCTATACCGTCAAGGGGGGGCCAGTAAAATGCAACATTTTGCTTACGTCCCCCAAAAGGCTTGGGCCGGCCCTGAGCATAATCTACAGTACAAGGCTGTGTATGTGTGGCTACAGCAAACCGTCATGGCCTCACATACACTACGTGTGTAACTGTAATCGACTGTACTACACCGGAGTTCTTCGAAGGAGCATAGATGTGTCTTTACTTCCTGTGTCACTGCCTGGGTCCTTGATGACATCACAGCCCGCCACCACCTGAGTTTGATTGGCAGGCGCTCTGTTTGTTTTGTCTTCCAAACTGGGAGTCTATTGCCCGCGCTCCCTTTGTTTTAGACGTCTGGTAAAAATAAAAAGTCCCTTTAATCGTTGTGTTTACATTTCATGAGTGCTTTGATGGTTTCCACAAAGCCACCACACAGTGGGTGGATAATATACTTGGACCGAGTTTCAAACGGTGCTGGGATTTATAAACAGAGAATTCCCCCCCCCCCCCCCCACACACACACACACACACACTCGCAGGTCCTGGCCTGCTAGCATATTAGCGAGTTAGCACTTGGGATCAAACGTCTTTGGAATCAGGGCGTATCGCTATACTTAAAAGGGGGTTCATGGAAAAGTGTGTGTGTGTTGAGCGACTCAGTTCAGAATGCATGACCTGTTATTGGAGTTGCAACGTTGTTTTATACCACACCTTTACTAAACGTTTTCAAAACCATTTCATGCCCTAATGAACATGACCCAGTATGAACACAACCCTTTGGCTACCATGTTGTTTTAGGGGAGACAAGGGGATCTAAAGCAGAGAGGAAGAGGCGAAGCAAGAGGGTTTACTCCGCCCAAAATCTGTCCACGAAAATAAGACCACAAAGTGAGGAATTGTGTATTGTGGTCAATGATAATGTCGAATTTGGTCACCAGAAAATATAATTGCTAATTTGCTACATGAGGCTTGATCGAATAGAAGTTTTGCAATGGTTGTTACGAATGCAATGATATAAGTGGAGGCACGTGGCATTTCGGCAACTTCGAAAAAAAACTACTTTATATCAAAGTTCGGCGTGTTGTTTACACCCGTATCTTTGAGGACATGTATTTCCATTGTTAGAGAGGTCACTCGACCATCTTGTCAACATACTTTGTCTATAGCCATTCTTGGGTTGTATTCCATATTATACTGGGGCACTTTAGGAGCCTGAATGGCCATTATCTGCCAACTGTTGAGAATGAGGAGTGATTGCAGAGCTGGCAGGAGTCCACAAGCCCCAGAACCATGGCTGCTTTCCTTCCACCCACCCTGGACCTGCTGCCAAGCCCTCCCGCAAGCTACTTAATGGGGGCTAACCCACCACCAACCACCACCCCACCCAGTCGTAGCAGTACAATCCATAAACTCACACATATCCCCCCTTAACCACTGTCACGCTCACTCCTCTTACCTCCCTCCCTCCCTATCTCTCTCTCTCCTTACCACCATCCACCCTTCCATCCCACTCTCCCTCGCTCCATCCCTTATCACCAGCCCTCTGTTCCACATCATTCCTGGGGGGTAGGGAGAGACTAGTTCAATCTAATCCCATAATAAGACACTCATCTGTGTCTTCCTTTTTTATTTTTTGTCCTCTGTGCCTGGCCTGCCTCGTCTCCTCTCTCTCGCTCTCACCTCTCTCCTCTCCTCTCTCTCCCAGTCCTCCCTCTCCTCTCTCTCTCTCGTTCCCGCTTCCTCTCCTCTTCCCTCTCTCTCCCCCCTCTCAAGGACTCTCTCTCCTCTCTCTCTAACACCCCCGGTTTCTCTCTCTCTCTCTCTCCTCTCAACCAGTCTCTCGCTCCTTCTCTCTCATCTCTCTCTCTTCGTCACTCTCGTCGCGTCTCCGTCTCTCTCTCTCTCTCCCCCCCTCTCCCTCCCTCCCTCCCTCTTTTTTCAGGGGTGTTTCTGTAGGGAACCCTGTCCCTCAGCAGACACATGGCTCTTTACTGTGAAGACCACACACACACACACACACACACACACACACACACACACACACACACACACACACACACACACACACACACACACACACACACACACACCACACACACACTGTCAGCATTGAATTGATTACTGCATTGTGACATTCATATCCCCAGTAAATACATAATTGAATATGCTTTTGGTGGGATTCGTCTCCTTTTACCCACAATACACTGCATGCCCTGTCGGCCATTGAAATCGTCTGCAACATGTGTGAGAAAAGTCTTGCACTGTAATAAATGGCAGCGAACCAGATGACACTACACTCTTAGAAAAAAAAGGTGCTATCTACAAGCGAAAAGGGTTCTTTGACTGTCCCCATAGGAGAACCCGTTGAAGAACCCTTTTTGGTTCCAGGTAGAACCCTTTTGAGTTCCATGTAGAACCCTTTCCACAGAGAGTTCTACATGGAACCCCAAAAAGTTCTACCTGGAACCAAAAAGGGTTCTCCTATGGGGACAGCTGAATAACCCTTTTTTCTAAGAGTGTAGCCTACATTGTGAAACCAGTGCTTACTACACACATTAACATGGTGACTATGACTGCATCCCAAATGGCACCCTTTTTCCTTATAGTGTGCTACTTTAGACCAGGGGTCTATGGGTCCATTTGGGATGCACCCTTTGACTACACTACCGGTCAAAAGCTTTAGAACACCTACTCATTCAAGGGGTTTTCTTTATTTGTACTATTTTCTACATCATAGAATAATAGTGAAGACATCAAAACTATGAAATAACACATATGGAATCATGTAGTAACCAAAAAAGTGTTAAACAAATCAAAATATATTTTCAAATAGCCACCCTTTGCCTTGATGGCAGCTTTGCACACTCTTGGCATTCTCTCAACCAGCTTGACCTGGAATGCTTTTCCAACAATCTTGAAGGAGTTCCCACATATGCTGAGCACTTGTTGGCTGCTTTTCCTTCACTCTGCGGTCCGACTCATCCCAAGCCATCTCAAATTGATTGAGGTCGGGGGATTGTGGAGGCCAGGTTATCTGATGCAGCACTCCATCACTCTCATTCTTGGTAAAATAGCCCTTACACAGCCTGGAGGTGTGTTGGGTCAGTGTCCTGTTGAAAAACAAATGATAGTCCCACTAAGCCCAAACCAGATGGGATGGTCGTATCGCTGCAGAATGCTGTGGTAGCCATGCTGGTAAAGTGTGAATTCCTTGAATTCGAAATAAATCACAGACAGTGTCACCAGCAAAGCACCCCCACACCATAACACCTCCTCCTCCATGCTTTACGGTGGGAAAAACACATGCGAAGATCATCCGTTCACCCACACCGCGTCTCACAAAGACACAGCGGTTGGAACCATAAATCTCAAATTTGGACTCGAGACCAAAGGACAAATTTCCACTTGTCTCATGTCCATTGCTCGTGTTTCTTGGCCCAAGCAAGTCTCTTCTTCTTATTGGTGTCCTGTAGTAGTGGTTTCTTGTAGCTCAGCTGGTAGAGCACGCCGCTTGTAATGCCAGAGTAGTGGGTTCGATCCCCGGGACCACCCATACGTAAAAATGTATGCACGCATGACTGTAAGTCGCTTTGGATAAAAGCATCTGCTAAATGGCATATTATTTATTATTTTTTCTTTTGAACTATTCGACCATGAAGGAATGATTCACACAGTCTCCTCTGAACAGTTGATGTTGAAATGTGCCTGTTACTTGAACTCTGTGAAGCATTTATTTGGGCTGCAATTTCTGAGGTTGGAAACTCTAATGAATTTATCCTCTGCAGCCGAGGTAACTCTGGGTCTTCCTTTCCTGTGGCGGTCCTCATGAGAGCCAGTTTCATCATAGCGCTTGATGGTTTTTGCGACTTGAAGAAACGTTCAAAGTTCTTGAAATGTTCCGTATTGACTGACCTTCACGTCTTAAAGTAATGATGGGCTGTCGTTTCTCTTTGCTTATTTGAGCTGTTCTTGCCATAATATGGACTTGGTCTTTTACCAAATAGGGCTATCTTCTGTATACCCCCCTACCTTGTCACAACACAACTGATTGGCTCAAACGCATTAAGAAGGAAAGAAATTCCAAAAATTAACTTTTAAGAAGGCACACCTGTTAATTGAAATGCATTCCAGGTGACTACCTCATGAAGCTGGTTGAGAGAATGCCAACAGTGTGCAAAGCGGTCATCAAGGCAAAGGGTGGCTACTTAATATAAAATATATTTGGATATGTTTAACACTTTCTTGGTTACTACATGATTCCATATGTGTTATTTCATAGTGTTGATGTCTTCACTATTATTCTACAATGTAGAAAATAGTAAAAATAAAGAAAAACCCTTGAATGAGTAGGTGTTCTAAAACTTTTGACCGGTAGTGTACATACCCATCTGCGACAGAGGTGTTTCTCCCCCTGTTACATACAGGTCACTGTATGGAGGCAAGGGGAAGGGTCATGGCTAAGTGTGTGTGTGTGTGTGTGCATGTGTCCAAGGCTGTGTGTGTCCGTGCCCAAGGCTGTGTGTGTGTGCCAGTGTGGAAATCACTAAGCTGGGTTATCAGCACTAGGAGCATGGGAAACTGGAACAGACAGAGATGGAGAGAGAGGGGCACAGAGATGGAGAGAATGAGAGAGATGGAAAGAGGGAGATGAAATTACTAGTACAGTGTAGGGCAGGGCTACAGGAGAAGAGGGGAAGGAGTTCTGCTGAGAGAACATAGGAGGTGTAGTTTGTCGCCAAGGGAAACACAATATTATGAGGTGTTTGTGTTTTACCGCAGTTCTTTTTGGTCTCTCTGATAATTTGGTTACTAGTTCCACTTCCATCTCCTACAATAGTGTTCCAATATAAGTACTGATTAGAGGGGCCTTATAGGTCGCCATGTTAAAATAACAATAATTTATTCAACTTTCCTGGATAAATAAAGCCAACATATTAAATAAAAAAATAATGGCAGGATGGGATGGTGTGAGGTGGGGGAGTTAAGGATATTTAGTATTTATGGCAGGAAGGAGGGTGTGAGGTGGGGGAGTTTGGGATATTTAGTATTTATGGCATGAAGGTAAGGTGTGAGGTGGGGGAGTTAGGGGTATTTAGTATTTATGGGTGGAAGTGACAGGTGTGAGGTGGGGGAGTTAGGGGTATTTAGTATTTATGGCAGGAAGGAGCAGGTGTGAGGTGGGGGAGTTAGGGGTATTTAGTATTTATGGCAGGAAGGAGAGGTGTGAGGTGGGGGAGTTAGGGGTATTTAGTATTCATGGAGGGAAGGGAAGGGTGTGAGGTGGGGGAGTTAGGGGTATTTAGTATTTATGGCAGGAAGGAGAAGGTGTGAGGTGGGGGAGTTAGGGGGTATTTAGTATTTATGGCAGGAAGGAGGGGGGTGAGGTTGGTGAGTTAGGGGTATTTAGTATTTATGGAAGGAAGGAGAGGTGTACGGCAGGAGTTCACGGTTGTTGGATGTCCGGGAAAAATCCCCAAACAACAGATGGACTGTCTAGAGCCTTAACCTAGATCCTATCTTTACTAATCCTCTACTAATAAAGTGGCCCCTAGACTCTGATCTTAGGACAGTTTTTAATTTCCCCCACTAATGGCTAAGGTTAGGACTGGAGGAGGGGAAGCTGATCCTAGATCTGTACCTAGGGGAATTTCACCTTGGAGCGGAGGAATGACTCCCTTCTCTAGGTACAATAATGCCAAAAGACCAATTGTACGGTGTCCATATTAGGACAGGCTCAGAGGCAACGCCTGCTTAAATTTAAACAAGTCCTGCTGAGATTGAAAGAGGTTGTCCTGAAGCTGTGGGTGTCCTAAGATGCACACAGTACATCAGAGTTAAAGTGACCTGAGCTAGGCTTACGTAGAAGGCTTACGTCTACCTTAGGAGATGGCCATTCAGGGTTACTGTTGTCTAATTTCTAAAATTGAATTCCGTACTCCTTCCATATTTATTTTAGACAAAGTGAAGATGGTTAGAGAGATGAAAGGGGGAAATGTAGTGTTGAAGGTGTCAGGGTAGGCCCGGGGTTTAAACACCTGTCAACTCTGGCAATGGGTGGTCTGAATCCCACATACACTACTGTAAGGGATGGTGTGAGGTGGGACCCACGTGCGGTGCAGTTTAGACAGTAGGCAGAGATGGTGAAACAAGGAACTTTACTGATGGTCCCGAAGCCAGGATACAAAATAACAGACTTTACACGAAAAAGAAAGGCGGAGCAAATAAGACAGCCAAAAATATGAAATACTAACTATGACTGAAATAATAACTAAACAGGGAGAACACTTCTCACCTACCTGTCCATACGTCCCGCTATCAGACATTGATTAGTACTGCTTGGCATAGTGAAACTAGCAGAGAAAACTGAGCAAGGGAACACAGGGAAGTGAGGGCATAAATACACAGGTGAATCAGATAGACACAGGTGACACCAATAGGAAGATGATTAGTCCCGACTGTGTGAGGAGGTGCCTAAGGTTGTCGGAGGATGACACCTAGTGTGTCTCTCCGGAACTGTGACCCACTCCTGTAACACACTACCACTAGACCAGACTAGCACTACTACTACTACTACTACTACTGTCTCTTGGTTACATTTTTTTTCTCCTAAAATCACATCCCTCAGCTGTGTTCAGTAGGGTCCAAAATGAAGAAAATTGACCAAAACAGGGACAGGGTAACTGGACTTTTCGTCGTCTGTTGCAAAACATTCTAAAAAGATTTCCATTGTGTGTCCTAATGAACACAACCCCTAGGGGCAGCTCATCTGAAACATTATTTCACAGTGGCTACTCTTCATATTATCGTTGCGTGACCTTTGTGTTGCTAGGCTAACGACCCTGGCATTGTTAGTATGTCCGCTGCGTTAATAATTAATTAAGAACCATCTCATTGTCATTGGAAGCCACATTTTGGTTGTCGGCGGCAACGGTGATGTCACTCCACCCAAACTGACAGTGACAATGATAGTTGCTGAGCATTTGAGACGGGTGGACGTGTGTGTGTGTGAGTGTGTGTGTAGAGGGCAGGGGGGTAATGTCATCATGTTAGTCAGCTGGTAGGGGTGAGGGGTTAGGTTAGGTGAGGTGGGGTTTCAGTCAGCTGGTAGAGGTGAGGGGTTAGATTAGGTGAGGTGGGGTTTCAGTCACCTGGTAGGGGTGAGGGGTTAGGTTAGGTGAGGTGGGGTTTCAGTCAGCTGGTAGGGGTGAGGGGTTAGGTTAGGTGAGGTGGGGTGGGGTTTTAGTCAGCTGGTAGGGGTGAGAGGTTAGGTGAGGTGGGGTGGGGTTTTAGTCAGCTGGTAGGGGTGAGAGGTTAGGTGAGGTGGGGTTTCAGTCAGCTGGTAGGGGTGAGGGGTTAGGTTAGGTGAGGTGGGGTTTCAGTCAGCTGGTAGGGGTGAGGGATTAGGTTAGGTGAGGTGGGGTGGGGTTTCAGTCACCTGGAAGGGTGAGGGGTTAGGTTAGGTGAGGTGGGGTTTCAGTCAGCTGGTAGGGGTGAGGTGGGGTGGGGTGTCAGTCAGCTGGTAGGGGTGGGGTGGGGTGTCAGTCAGCTGGTAGGGGTGAGGTGAGGTGGGGTGTCAGTCAGCTGGTAGGGGTGAGGTGAGGTGGGGTGTCAGTCAGCTGGTAGGGGTGAGGTGAGGTGGGGTGAGGTGTCAGTCAGCTGGTAGGGGTGAGGTGAGGTGGGGGTGTCAGTGAGCTGGTAGGGTGCGGTGAGGTGAGGTGGGGGTGTCAGTCAGCTGGTAGGGGTGAGGTGAGTGGGGTGTAGTCCGTGGGGTGAGGTGAGGTGGTGTGTCAGTCAGCTGGTAGGGGTGAGGTGAGGTGGGGTGGTGTGTCAGTCAGCTGGTAGGAGTGAGGTGAGGTGGGGTGGTGTGTCAGTCAGCTGGTAGGAGTGAGGGGTGCATGCCAGGGGCCAGGGGTTGGGGGGGGGGGGGGGGGGGGGGGGTCTGTCAGACAGTCAGCTGGTAGGGGTGAGGGGTGACCAGCCATTGACCAGGGGTATTCAAATGTTACCCTACGAGGTCCGGACAACTGCTGGTTTTCTGTTCTACCTGATAATGAATTGCACCCACCTGGTGTCCCAGGTCTAAATCAGTCCTCGAATAGAGGGGAACAATAAAAAAAAGCAGTGGAACTAGCTTCGAGGTCCAGATTTACATTTGAGGGCCTCGAGATGTTGACTTATGTTTCTCACGGTTGATATCTACATAATGGTGTTGAGTCCCTTGCTCTCCCTTCATGGAGCTGATACAGTGCATTCGGAAATTATTCAGACCCCTTGACTTTTTCCACATTTTGTCACATTACAGCCTTAATCTAAAATTGATTACATTATTTTGTTCCTCATCAATCTACACACAATACCCCATAATGACAAAGCGAAAACAGGTATGTATTATTTTAAAAACATAAGTATTAAGACCCTTTGCTATGACACTCGAAACATCCTTCAGATGTTTTTTCAACTTGATTGGAGTCCACCTGTGGTAAATTCAATTGATTGGACATGATTTGGGAAGGCACACACCTGTCAATATAAGGTCCCACAGTTGACAGTGCATGTCAGAGCAAAAACCAAGTCATGAGGTCAAAGGAATTGTCCATAGAGCTCCGAGACAGGATTGTGTTGAGGTACAGATCTGGGGAAGGGTACCAAAAAATGTCTGCAGCATTGAAGGTCCCCAAGATAGAGCTCCAGAGTTCCTCTGTGGAGATGGGAGAACCTTCCAGAAGGACAACCATCGCTGCAGAACTCCACCAATCAGGCCTTTATGGTAGGGTGGGCCAGACGGAAGCCACTCCTCAGTAAAATGCACATGACAGCACGCTTGGAATTTGCCAAAAGGCACCTAAATGACTCTCAGACCATGAGAAACAAGATTCTCTGGTCTGATGAAACCAAGATTGAACTCTTTGGCCTGAATGCCAAGCATCACGTCTGGAGGAAACCTGGCACCACCCCTATGGTGAAGCATGATGGTGGCAGCATCATGCTGTGGGGATATTTTTCAGCGGCAGGGGCTGCGAGACTAGTCATGATCGAGGGAAAGATGAACAGAGCAAAGTACAGAGAGATCCTTGATGAAAACCTGCTCCAGAGCAATAAGGACCTAAGACTGGGGCAAAGGTTCACCTTCCAACAGGACAACGACCCTAAGCACATAGCCAAGACCACGCAGGAGTGGCTTCGGGACAAGTCTCTGAATGTCCTTGAGTGGCCCAGCCAGAGCCCGGACTTGAACCCGATCGAACATCTCTGGAGAGACCTGAAAATAGCTGTGCAGCGACTCTCCCCATCCAACCTGAGAGAGCTTGAGAGGATCTGCAGAGAAGAATGGGAGAACTCCCCAAATACAGGTGTGCCAAGCTTGTAGCGTCATACCCAAGAAGACTCGAGGCTGTAATCGTTGCCAAAGGTGTTTCAACAAAGTACTGAGTAAAGGGTCTGAATACTTATGTAAATGTTATATTTCAGTATGTTTTTGTTTTGTCATTATGAGGTATTGTGTGTAGATTGATGAAAACCAATTTAGTCAATTTTAGAACATTTTAGTAATTTAGCAGACGCTCTTATCCAGAGCGACTTACAGTTAGTGAGTGCATAATTTTTTTTCATACTGACCGCCCGTGGGAATAGAACCCACAACCCTGGCGTTGCAAGCACCATGCTCTACCAACTGAGCTACAGAGGAAAAGGTCAAGGGGGCTGAATACTTTAGGGAATGCACTGTATGTGCATAACATTGAGTCCCTTTCTCTCCCTTCATGGTGCTGATATGTACAGTGGGGAAAAAAAGTATTTAGTCAGCCATCAATTGTGCAAGTTCTCCCACTTACAAATATGAGAGAGGCCTGTAATTTTCATCATAGGTACACGTCAACTATGACAGACAAAATGAGAGTTTTTTCTCCAGAAAATCACATTGTAGGATTTTTAATGAATTTATTTGCAAATTATGGTGGAAAATAAGTATTTGGTCAATTACAAAAGTTTCTCAATACTTTGTTTTATACCCTTTGTTGGCAATGACACAGGTCAAATGTTTTCTGTAAGTCTTCACAAGGTTTTCACACACTGTTGCTGGTATTTTGGCCCATTCCTCCATGCAGATCTCCTCTAGAGCAGTGATGTTTTGGGGCTGTCACTGGGCAACACGGACTTTCAACTCCCTCCAAAGATTTTCTATGGGGTTGAGATCTGGAGACTGGCTAGGCCACTCCAGGACCTTGAAATGGTTCTTACGAAGCCACTCCTTCATTGCCCGGGTGGTGTGTTTGGGATCATTGTCATGCTGAAAGACCCAGCCACGTTTCATCTTCAATGCCCTTGCTGATGGAAGGAGGTTTTCACTCAAAATCTCACGATACATGGCCCCATTCATTCTTTCCTTTACACGGATCAGTCGTCCTGGTCCCTTTGCAGAAAAACAGCCCCAAAGCATGATGTTTCCACGCTTCACAGTAGGTATGGTGTTCTTTGGATGCAACTCAGCATTCTTTGTCCTCCAAACACGACAAGTTGAGTTTTTACCAAAAAGTTATATTTTGGTTTCATCTGACCATATGACATTCTCCCAATCCTCTTCTGTATCATCCAAATGCACTCTAGCAAACTTCAGACGGGCCTGGACATGTACTGGCTTAAGCAGGGGGATACGTCTTGCACTGCAGGATTTGAGTCCCTGGCGGCATAGTGTGTTACTGATGGTAGGCTTTGTTATTTTGGTCCCAGCTCTCTGCAGGTCATTCACTAGGTCCCCCCGTGTGGTTCTGGGATTTTTTCTCACCGTTCTTGTGATCATTTTGACCCCACGGGGTGATATCTTGCGTGGAGCCCCAGATCGAGGGAGATTATCAGTGGTCTTGTATGTCTTCCATTTCCTAATAATTGCTCCCACAGTCGATTTCTTCAAACCAAGCTGCTTACCTATTGCAGATTCAGTCTTCCCAGCCTGGTGCAGGTCTACAATTTTGTTTCTGGTGTCCTTTGACAGCTCTTTGGTCTTGGTCATAGTGGAGTTTGGAGTGTGACTGTTTGAGGTTGTGGACAGGTGTATTTTATACTGATAACAAGTTCAAACAGGTGCCATTAATACAGGTAACGAGTGGAGGACAGAGGAGCCTCTTAAATAAGAAGTTACAGGTCTGTGAGAGCCAGAAATCTTGCTTGTTTGTAGGTGACCAAATACTTATTTTCCACCATAATTTGCTAATAAATTCATAAAAAATCCTACAATGTGATTTTCTGGATTTTTTTTTCTCATAGTTGATGTGTACCTATGATGAAAATTACAGGCCTCTCTCATCTTTTTAAGTGGGAGAACTTGCACAATTGGTGGCTGACTAAATACTTTTATCCCCCACTGTACATAACAGTGTCAAATCACCGCAATGAAATTGCCCTTGATATCGAGTCACATGGAGTCATATCGCGTCCCCTAGGACTGAACTCAACCTGCAGGCTGGCAAAATAACCCCCAGTATTTGTTCTGGCCAGACTGTCATTGGCGGCTGGTCAGCGGTTCTAGCTGATCCCAGCAGTAATCAATACGTTTACTGGGCTGAGTCAGCAGAAGAGGAGCCGGACAGCCATCGATCAGCTTGTAACGGGATTAGAATGTATCGCTACACTGCCCAAGGTTACAGAGGGGTTCAATGGGGGCGTGGGGTTCTTAAAGAGGACGAGGGGGTATGTGACTAATTTGACCATAGAATTGAGCACACCCACACACACACACACACACACACACACACAGACACACACACAAACACACACAGCCTTGGACATGGACACACACAGCCTTGGACACACACACACACACACACACTTAGCCATATGTAACAGGGGGAGAAACACCTCTGTATCGCTGATGGGTATGTAGTCAAAGGGTGCATCCCAAATGGACCCATAGACCCCTGGTCTAAAGTAGCACACTATAAGGAAAAAGGGTGCCATTTGGGATGCAGGCATGGTCACCATGTTAATGTGTGTAGTAAGCACTGGTTTCACAATGTAGGCTACACTCTTAGAAAAAAGGGTTCCAAAAGGGTTCTTAGGCTGTCCCCATAGGAGAAAGCTTTTTGGTTCCAGATAGAACCCTGTTTGGTTCCAGGTATAACTTTTTGGGGTTCCATGTAGAACTTTCTGTGGAAAAGTTTCTACATGGAACTCAAAAAGGTTCTACCGGGAACCAAAAAGGGTTCTTCAACGGGTTCTCCTATTGGGACAGTCAAATAACCCTTTTAGCTTCTAGATAGCACCTTTTTTTTCTAAGAGTGTAGTGTCATCTGGTTCGCTGCCATTTACAGTTTTTTACAATCACTTTGGCACTAATTTCAGAACCTTGACGTAATTTTTCAAAACTCTAGACACAAAACTCACAACCAATGATCAAAAAACACTTTTTTCAATTGCTTGGATACAATACACATTAAACTAAGATCAATTGTTCATTTAACAAAAATCAACTGTTCAATATGACACAACTTAACATCAAAGTACTACTATTTCAAAAGGCAATTCACGCATTACATTTCAGATGAGTGTCTATTCATTTCATTACAATTATCCAACTATCAATTGATACAACTGCTCAAAATGATAAGTAACTGTTGCATTACTCTTAATGCATAGTTGTATGGAAACAGACAAACAATATTCCATGTTTAGATCATGAAAGTTTCAAGATAACGAGATTCATTGTCACCAATTAGCGTGGAGCATGAACCAATTAGTCTACATTATCTATGGATGTAATATTTCATCATCATTCTTTATCAGACACCGTTTCTATGGTCCCATGTACCCCCTTTTCAGACTATTTACAGTATTGACAGTACTGCACTGTATGGATGCAGACCCTTGTAATTGCTTGTCCAATTCTGCCAACTTGTTACTGATGATTGTGTTCACATTGTGGAAAGAGTATATAAAGAATTGATTGGGATCCACTTGCAACAACATAGCGATACGTACTGTAACATGGAGCTGGCAGGTGATCCAGGTCACAATAGAGGTCAAGCAGTGATGGGAGGAAGACGAGGAAGACGTGTTGGTCAAAGGAATGGCAGGGGACAAGCACCCCTTCTGAGAGGTGGTCGTGGGCCTCGTTTGAGAGATGTGTGGGAACGTGGTAGAGGACAAGGCCACGGACCAAGACAGCGGCAGCAACAGCAAAGAGTGTCCAATGAAATCTGAGCAATAGTTGTAGACCATGTCATAAATGATGGCATGACAATGACTGAGGCGGCTACAATGATACAACCAAACCTTAGAAGGTCAACCGTGGCCTCAATAATCAGAACATTCCGCAATGAGAACCGGTAAGTCGTCAGCATGCCCCAAACATTATGCTACTCTCAATTGTCAAATGACTGCATACCAATGTGTATCACAGAGTAGGTGATGTGACCAAGTGTCTTCTTACTGTAATGTTCCCTGTAGAATTGAGACTGGGCCAAATAGGGGAGGCAGAGGCAAAATTCTGACTGACCAACAAGAGCAGGCTGTGGTTGATTTGGTTCGGGCCAGAAATGATATTCGCCTTACAGAAATTCGCCAGCATATCTTGGACAATGAAGACATGTTTAACAATGTGTAATCCATAAGTTTGCCGACTATTGCACGCATGCTGAAAAGGCACCAGGTGTCTTTAAAACAACTATACCGTGTGCCTTTTGAAAGAAATGCAGACAGAGTGAAGCAAATTAGGACTGAGTATGTTCAGGTATGTTCAGTTTCAAGGTGGCTGTTGTAATACAATTCCCTAATAATTCTTCATTGTACAGTAATCAGTAAATCTCTTTCCAAAATGTATTTTTAGAGGGTGATGGAGCTGGATGCTGATGACAACCATCACAAATTCATATATTTGGATGAGGCAGGCTTTAACCTGGCCAAGACAAGGAGGAGAGGTCGGAATTTAATTGGCCAGCGGGCAACCATCAAAGTACCTGGACAACGTGGGGCCAACATTACCATGTGTGTGGCTATATCAGAAGATGGTGTGGTGGGACGCAGACCTCGTATTGGATCATATAATGCAGCTCTCCTTGTAACCTTCCTTGATGAGCTCGATCAGGTCTGTAGAGCTGATGGCGTGACCTATGTCATTGTGTGGGATACTGTCAGGTTCCACCATGCTCATATGGTGCAAGCATGGTTTCAGGCCCATGCACAATTTACCACCCTGTATTTACCCCCATACTCTCCTTTCCTTAACCCGATTGATGGAAGGTTTATGATAGGCGCCCTAATGAACAAGTCACTCTTCTCCAGGACATGGATGACGCATGCAATGACATCACGGCAGACCAGTGTCAGGCCTGGATTCGCCATGCCCGAAGGTTTTTTACAAGATGTTTGGCTAATGAAAACATCCATTGTGATGTAGATGAGAACCTGTGGCCAAATCCACAAGACAGAGTTGATGAAAATGTAGAAGTACAGTAATCACTCCTATGTTTTGCTTTTTACAGTACAAGCAAGCAAGTTGATGTTTTACAGTACTGTATTGTTTTTCATCAATATATTTCAGATTTTGTTCAATGATTCCACTGTGTCTGTGGTATTCTCTCTACTACTGCAGTACTTTTACAGGGATGTATTTACATGTAGTACCATAATGAAACATGTATCACCTATTTTGTACTGCAATATTTAATGATTGTACGAACAATGACACAGTGAAACTATTAGTTGCTTGTGTGTGGGTGATCTAAATTAACGTTTCATTGGTATTTCACAATACATTTGTATTTTGAATCAATGATTGTGCAAGTATAAGATTTCTTTAAAGATATGAATGCACAATGCAATGTTTTGAACATTGGACAGCCTGTGTTACAAGTGATGACCATTTTGAGTTTTGTGTCTAGAGTTTTGAAAAATGACGTCAAGTTTCTGAAATTAGTGCCATAGTGATTGTAAAAAACTGTATTACAATGCAAGACGTTTCTCACACACGTTGCAGACGATTTCAATGGCCGACAGGGCATGCAGTGGTAAAAGGGCATGTGGGCATGTGGGTAAAAGGAGACGAATCCTATCAAAAGCATATTCAATTATGTATTTACTGGGGATATGAATGTCACAATGCAGTAATCAATTCAATGTTGACTGTGTGTGTGTGTGTGTGTGTGTGTGTGTGTGTGTGTGTGTGTGTGTGTGTGTGTGTGTGTGTGTGTGTGTGTGTGTGTGTGTGTGTGTGTGTGTGTGTGTGTGTGTGTGTGTGTGTGTGTGTGTGTCTGTGTGTGTGTGTGTGTCATGACAGAGGTCTGGGACAAATGGCCTTGCGGCCAGCAGGCTAGGGGCAGCTGAATCATCATGGGTTATGACCAGTAAGGGTTAGAGTTCATGGGTCATTGGGTCGAGGCCTAGTCTAGTGTCTTCTCTGTCTCTCTTTCCAGACAGCTCTTAAACATCCTTAGACCCATCGCCATGATGACCTATTAAGGCAATGACCATCAGGGAAGAGATGTTGTCTGCTCGTGGGGCCGGTCATCCATCAGGGAAGAGATGTTGTCTGCTCGTGGGGCCGGTCATCCATCAGGGAAGAGATGTTGTCTGCTCGTGGGGCCGGTCATCCATCAGGGAAGAGATGTTGTCTGCTCGTGGGGCCGGTCATCCATCAGGGAAGAGATGTTGTCTGCTCGTGGGGCCGGTCATCCATCAGGGAAGAGATGTTGTCTGCTCGTGGGGCCGGTCATCCATCAGGGAAGAGATGTTGTCTGCTCGTGGGGCCGGTCATCCATAATTTGTCTGTGATTTGTTTGTCAAAATGTATAATGTGAACTTTTGCCATGAACAGATGTAGGCTCTTAATTTGGGCCAGTTTGCTATACCAGGAAAATGATCCTGCAGCAACAAGAAATGTGAATTATTATGTGGATTATAATTAATGGAAATGTTTGTAGGGGTTGATACATTTTGTCATAAGGGAAAATCAAGTCTGAAATTTCAAAGTGGAAATTACAAACTTCAGAATACTTCAGAAATCCTTCAGAAATACTATTTGAAAAGTATATTGAAATACTTAATTCTAAATGTCTTTGAAAGTCATTGAAATACCCTAAATATTATTTTAACTCAGGCCTGAATAGGACATAGAATTACCACAATGGTGAGTTTTTTCTGTGAAACAATCACATGTACTTTCCCCATGGCACTTGACTGAGTGAGTTATGTATGTGCCACCTAACATTCTAAAACCATGTGGGCCGTCGAAGAGAAACAGAGTGCCACCTAACATTCTAAAACCATGTGGGCTGTCGAAGAGAAACAGCATCTAACATTGTGAAACCATGTGGGCTGTCGAAGAGAAACAGCATCTAACATTGTGAAACCATGTGGGCTGTCGAAGAGAAACAGCCATCTAAAATGTTTAAACCAGGGGCGTCAGTTGGGTATGACAGGGTATGGCAGTAGCCATAACCTAGCTCCCCCATGCTCAACTGGCGGACCGCAGTCTGGATCCAGACCCAGAACGGGGTCAATACGCAACGCGGACCCTGACCACAGAATTTGTAGAATTGCAGATGAGCTTTAAAACAGAGAAAAATGTATCTGCCCCATGCAAAATGAGTTGAATTACAGAAAATTAGCTTTAAAACTGCAAAATGTTCTCTCCGCCAACAAGAGGGGGGTAAACAGTTTGGGGTCGCATGGGTGGGGGTTTGTTACTACGCCAATAAATTACAACATCTAACTGGACCTTTGCCACCTAGGAAATTGTGTGACCGGACCTTCTCAAATAGTACTTCAGTACCCCTGTCCAAGCTGAAGACCAAAAATGTAAAAGTAGGCTACAAAAAAGTTGACTAAAATCATTCCAATCCCGATTAAAATGCAATGGCTGTTTAGCGTATTGATTGGCTGGCTTTAGAACCATGCAGAGCATTGCTTGGAGAGAAGCTGTCAACCTGCATGCCTTTCTCTCACTTTAAGAAAGCAGAGAGCAGAGACAGTGCCAGACAGTTTGCTTTACCGGTAAGCCATCTAGGCAGTGCGCCGATTGCTTTGAATTTGATGTTGGCATTTGAACTCAGCTTTGTAAGCCTCTCGGCCAGCTGATTTATGCACCAGTTACTTTCACATTGATGTTGGCATAGACAGCGTTCAATAGGCTAGCGGAAGATAAGCTTCCCCTAAAGTAAATATTATTAAATTTGCAAACATTTGCTAGGCTATATAATTACTTACTCTTGCCTATTGAGAAATAAATAAAAACATCCAAAATACTACACCAGAGAGCATGATTTGGCCACAGAGGATCATTAGCTTCTTTAAAAAATGAGCTGTGGATTGTTTTAAGCAAGCAATTTGGGCAGCGTGCTCAACAAATAGCCTACCAAATAGCTGATTGTTGAGTTGCAGCGGTCAGTGAAAAGCAGTTAAATAGGCCTAGGCCATCACCATATTTCAAAATACAATAGTAGGAAAAACATAGTTAAGAAAGCAAATGGCTATTGCTGAAAAGAGAAGACAAAGAAAATACTAATCTTCCTCTAGTTATCAAAATTCTCAACTCCCAATTGAGCAAACAGTAGCCTATCTTATTGGCACCAGCGGTGAGTGTGCGCATATTCACTGTCTTTATCATTGGATCAGTACCACTGGAAAACATTTTTGGGGACAATAATTTCCTTCTCCAGGCTAGATGGACATCTTATTGTACAATTTGTGTCTCCCCTTTTTGTAAGCCTGGTTGCATTCAAGATAAGGTCATTTTTACTGATCTGTTTATCAGTGTCAGCAGAGTAGGCTACTAATTTGTGTTGCATTAAAAAATATGTTGCTTATGTCTCCAATCCTATAAATTGTAGTAGAATTGCATGAAATGTGTTTATAAAAGGCCAACATTTTCCAGTGTAAAGAAAGGACAAGAAACGTCATTGATTAGGCCTACTCTATGTCACTACCCGCTCAGGCGTGCATTGTTCAGAACTGTCTGTTTTGCCAACAGTGATTGAATTATATTATTAGCCTAAATTATGACTATGCAATCTACTCATCCCATTAGGAACAGTAGCCTATCTTACATTAGTCTGCAAATGCGATGATAGATGTATGCAATCCTTTATTATAAAGGTGAAATTTTATGGTGAAAAAATTGCTTCTCCAAACTTGAAACTCACGCATCGCCTATGGAGGTTGGCATTTTGAAGTCGGCCTTGTTGTGACTTGATAGCGTGTATTATGCATCTATTTCACATTACACTGTATGCGCCATTCCACAAGTAAATTAGTCAATTTATGATGAGGTTGAGTAGTGGTTGACATTGTATATGCCGTTCCACAGACCTTTAAACTTAATACTGCAGGATAATTAATGTCTGGGGTAATTTTTGTTAGTTTTTGCTGTTCTCCAAATAGCATTTTAGAGTTTTTTAATTGTGTAGAAATGCAGAAATTGCCATACCCTAGCTTTAGCTGAACTGACGCCACTGTGTGAAACCATTTGGGCCGTCGAAGAGAAACAGAGTGCCACCTAACATTCTGAAACCATATGGGCCATTCAGAGTGCCACCTAACATTCTGAAACCATATGGGCCATTCAGAGTGCCACCTAACATTCTGAAACCATGTGGGCCATTCAGAGTGCCACCTAACATTCTGAAACCATGTGGGCCATTCAGAGTGCCACCTAACATTCTGAAACCATGTTGAAGAGAAACACCCACACCCTTATTGACAAACAAACAAACCAAAGCAAAAGCAAAGTCTTCTCATGCTTTGTTAATTAAAAAAATATATTTTGACTTTTGTCATGAGGGTCTGTTATACAAATTGATGGAAAGCGGTTTTGGGGGGAAAACGGACCACATTATAAAATCCATGTACACAAACAATAAGCGTGGCAAAAAACACAACGGTTTCGTTCCTCAGGGCCGGGGGGTTAGACAGGGATACAGCTTGAGCCCCACTCTCTTCAACTTTTATATCAACGAATTGGCGAGGGCTCTAGAACAGTCTCAAGCACCCGACCTCACCCTACTAGACTGAAGTCAAATATTTACTGTTTGCAGTTGATCTGGTGCTTCTGTCCCCAACCAGGGAGGGCCTACAGCAGCACCTAGATCTTCTGCACAGATTCTGTCAGACTTGGGCCCTAACAGTTAATCTCAGTAAGACAAAAATAATGGTGTTCCAAAAAAGGTCCAGTTGCCAGGACGACAAACACAAATTCCACTGTTGGCTTAGAGCACACAAAAAACTACACCTACCTCGGCCTAAACATCAGCACCACAGGTAACTTCCAAAAAGCTGTGAACGATCTGAGAAACATGGCAAGAAGGGCCTTTACGCCATCAAAAGGAACATAATATTTGATAACCCAATTAGGATCTGGCTAAAAATACTTGAATCAGTTATAGAACCAATTGCACTGTATAGTTGTGAAGGCCCAAATTGGACAAACACCAAATTGAGACTGCATGCAGATTTCTGCAAAAACATCCTCCGTGTACAACGTAAAACACCAAATAATGCACGCATAGTAGAATTAGGACAATTCCTGCTAATGATCAAAATCCAGAAAACAGCAATTAAATTCTAGAACCACTTAAAAGGAAGCAATTCTCAACCCTTCCATAACAAAGCCCTCACCCACAGAGAGGAATTAGAACCAACCAAATTATGAGAAAACAAAAAGATAATTACTTGACACATTGGAAAGAATAATTAAAAAAACAGAGCAAACCAGAATACTATTTGGCCCTAAACAGAGAATACACAGTATCAAAATACCTGACCACTGTGACTGACCCAATATTAAGAAAAGCTTTGACAATGTACAGACTCAGTGAGCATGGCCTTGCTATCGAGAGAGGCCGCCATAGGCAGACCTGGCCCCAGATTCACAAAACATTTCTTACGCAAAAGTTTAAGAAGCTTCTTAAGAAAAATAAGAAGAAGTTCATGAGATAGGTCGTAAGTGCAATTCCTCAACAATATCTTAATATTTAATTATTTTCTTACGAACTTCTCAAATATCTTCTTACGAATTTCTTAACTATCTCTTAAGATGATTGTCGCTAGGCAAACCATTTAGCTAGCTACAGTTGAAGTTGGAAGTTTACATACACTTAGGTTGGAGTCATTAAAACTTGTTTTTCAACCACTTCACACATTTCTTGTTAACAAACTATAGTTTTGGCAAGTCGGTTAGGACATCTACTTTGTGCATGACACAAGTAATTCTTACAACAATTGTTTACAGACAGATTATTTCACTTATAATTCACTGTATCACAATTCCAGTGGGTCAGAAGTTTACATACACTAAGTTGACTGTGCCTTTAAACAGCTTGGAAAATTCCAGAAAATGATGTCATGACTTTAGAAGCTTCTGGTAGGCTAATTGACATCATTTGAGTCAATTGGAGGTGTACATGTGGATGTATTTCAAGGCCTACCTTCAAACTCAGTGCCTCTTTGCTTGACATCATGTGAAAATCTAAAGAAATCAGCCAAGACCTCAGAAAAAAAATTGTAGACCGCCACAAGTCTGGTTCATCCTTGGGAGCAATTTCCAAACGCCTGAAGGTACCACATTCATCTGTACAAACAATAGTACACAAGTATAAACACCATGGGACCACGCAGCCGTCATACCGCTCAGGAAGGAGATGCGTTCTGTCTCCTAGAGATGAACGTACTTTGGTGCGAAAAATGCAAATCAATCCCAGAACAGCAGCAAAGGACCTTGTGAAGATGCTGGACCAAACAGGTACAAAAGTATCTATATCTATATCCACAGTAAAACGAGTCCTATATCGACATAACCTGAAAGGCCGCTCAGCCAGGAAGAAGCCACTGCTCCAAAACTGCTATAAAAAAGCCAGATTACGGTTTGCAACTGCACATGGGGACAAAGATCGTACTTTTTGGAGAAATGTCCTCTGGTCTGATGAAGCAAAAATAGAACTGTTTGGCCATAATGACCATCGTTATGTTTGGAGGAAAAAGGGGGTGGCTTGCAAGCCGAAGAACACCATCCCAACTATGAAGCACGGGGGTGGCAGCATCATGCTGTGGGGGTGCTTTGCTGCAGGAGGGACTGGTGCACTTCACAAAATAGATGGCATCATGAGGAAGGAAAATTATGTGGAAATATTGAAGCAACATCTCAAGACATCAGTCAGGAAGTTTGGTCGCAAATGGGTCTTCCAAATGAACAATGACCCCAAGCATACTTCCAAAGTTGTGGCAAAATGGCTTAAGGACAACAAAGTCAAGGTATTGGAGTGGCCATCACAAAGCCCTGACCTCACTCCTATAGAACATTTGTGGGCAGAACTGAAAAAGCATGTGCGAGCAAGGAGGCCTACAAACCTGACACTGTTACACCAGCTCTGTCAGGAGGAATGGGCCAAAAGTCACCCAACTTATTGTGGGAAGCTTGTGGAAGGCTACCTGAAACGTTTAACCCAAATTAAACAATTTAAAGGCAATGCTACCAAATACTAATTGAGTGTATGTAAACTTCTGACCCACTGGGAATGTGATGAAAGAAATAAAAGCTTAAATAAATAATTCTCTCTACTATTATTCTGACATTTCACATTCTTAAAATGAAGTGGTGATCCTAACTGACCTAAGACAGGGAATTGTTACTAGGATTAAATGTCAGGAATTGTGAAAAACTGAGTTTAAATGTATTTAGCTAAGGTGTATGTAAACTTCCGACTTCAACTGTATCTAGCTAGCAATGGCAATCATGTTAGCATATTTCTTACTGCGATTTCGTACTGAGATTACTGTTCTAAATCGTTCAAAGGTTTAAAATAATCAATACTAAAACTTTCATATGAGGTTTGTGAGTGAATTAAACATGTTCAATTGCTTTCATTAGCTTATTCTCTCACTGCCCTTAGTTTAAGACAAGTGTTTAGCTATCTTGACATTAAAAACATTTCCAAGAACATATTTTCAAGAATGTAATTTCTTCCTAACATTTTGCTCAAGGAGAAACATAAGAAATAATGCAAGAACATTTCCAATAACCTTTTTTGAGGAATAGTAACTTTTGCTTAACTTTCTTCATAAGTCTATCGTTAAGAATAAATCGGAGTTAAGAATACATTGCTTCTTAAGAAGGTTTTGTGAATCTGGGCCCTGGCTCTCAAGAGAAGACACTGAAGTGGAAACTGAGCTGTACTTCCTAACCTCCTGCCAAGTGTATGACCATATTAGAGACACATATTTCCCTCAGATTACACAGACCGACAAAGAATTTGAAAACAAATCCAATCTTGATAAACTACCATATCTATTAGGTGAACTACCACAGTGTGCAATTTACAAGAAAAGGGCAGTCAGTGGAGGACAAACACCAATTTTAAAATACAACATATAGTTATCTGTTTATTTATTTTCCCTTTCTACAACGATTTACTTCAACTATTTACACATTGTTACAACACTGTACATAGCCAATAATAGAACATTTCAGATGTCTATATTATTTTAAAACTTTTGTGAGTGTAATGTTTCCTGTTCATTTCGGATTGTTTATTTCCCTTAACATTTCCCTTTTGTTTATTGTCTATTTTACTTGCTTTGGCAATGTAAACATGTGTTTCCCATGCCAATAAAGCCCTTTGAATTGAATTGAAAGGGAGAGAGAGAGAGAGAGAGAGAGAGAGAGAGAGAGAGAGAGAGAGAGAGAGAGAGAGAGAGAGAGAGAGAGAGAGAGAGAGAGAGAGAGAGAGAGAGAGAGAGAGAGAGAGAGAGAGAGAGAGAGAGAGAGAGAGAGAGAGAGAGAAAGAAAGAAAGAAAGAAAGAAAGAAAGAAAGAAAGAAAGAAAGAAAGAAAGAAAGAAAGAAAGAAAGAAAGAAAGAAAGTGAAAGGGAGTGGAGATGTAGTGGGCGGTTTTATTGAGAGGAGAAATCAATAAAAGGGTTGGAGAAAAAAGTCTCCCTGTCTGAAGTGGCCGATCGCTGTGGCAATTAAAGCCGCCTTCAAAGCCTGCCGTGTAATCAGCAGTTAAAGGAAGATAGGGAGCAGGCTGTGCTTGGAACCAATCCACTTCACTGTAATCTAACACCTTCGCCTCTGTATACGCTTCTGCATTCTGAAAGAATGTGTGTTGGGTGTGTTTTTACAGTGTCTGCAGGTTTACGTCTGTTTAAAATACTTTTTAAAGGCAGAAAAAGTAGCAGTCTCTTTGTCTGTCAATCAGTTGTCAGCCCTGTTGTATTCGACCTCTGTGACAGTCTCAGGCAGGTGAAAAAAACAGTAAAAGTTTAGTAATTCAGTTCTGTAGAAGAAAAGGAGGAAATGTCTGAAACAGAACAAAACATTTATTTGAAAAAGGAACACGCATATGAACAAATACAACGAAACATTTGAAATAAGGTATGATATTGTACCTCGCAAATTGCATTGTGTTTGCCGTGAAGTTACTACATAAATGCATATTATAATTTCACTCGTCATCCCGTATATTTAAAATGCTAAGCTGCGTTTGCTCACAGCACAGGTGCGTTTGTTAACAGCGCAGGTGCGTTTGCTCACAGCACAGGTGTGTTTGCTCACAGCGCAGGTGCGTTTGCGAGGGGAAAATGTCGCCTTAAGAGTGTCAACCGTGTTATTTTCTCCTTTTGACTATTTCAGGTCAATGCCCCATCTTCCTTCATCCTACAAGTCTTCTTTCTCACCTCCTTTATTTAACCAGGGAAGTCACATTGACTTCAAGAGATGGACATCTTTCATAGCCCTCTTTCATAGTCTACTCTCTCAACCCAATAACCTCCTCCTTTACCTTTCCGTCTTTTCAGTGGAGGACCATGGAGGTATTCATCACCTGTGTGGTTCTCACTGTGATAAGAAGCCAGCTAGTCACTGTGTCAATACTGCAGCTGGATGCCTGTTTCCCTGTCTCAGTCTCCAGTCTGCAGGCAAGGCCTTTAAAAGCGTCTACTGTGGACAGAGCAGATTCCAACCAGAGGAATAAGTTTGCTCTGAGCACACACAAACGTTTATACGACGTTGATGCAACGTTGATGTAATGTTGATGCAATGTTTTGAGGTGGTAAGATGTTTGAGGGCTAGACCTCTAACTTGACCTCAGTCTGAATGCACTGTATGTATGTTAAACAGATCAAAATATATTTTATATTTGAGATTCTTCAAATAGCCACCCTTTACCTTTTATTTTATTTCACCATTATTTAACCAGGTAGGCCAGTTGAGAACAAGTTCTCATTTACAACTGCGACCTGGCCAAGATAAAGCAAAGCAGTGCGATAAAAAACAACAACACAGAGTTACATATGGGGTAAACAAAACATAAAGTCAAAAAATACAACAGAAAATATATATACAGTGTGTGTGAATGTAGCAAGTTAATAAATAAATAAATAGGCCATAGTGCAAAATAATTACAATTTAGTATTAACACTGGAATGATAGATGTACAAGAGATGATGTGCAAATAGAGATACTGGGGTGCAAATGAGCAAAATAAATAACAATATGGGGATGAGGTAGTTGGGTGGGCTAATTTCAGATGGGCTGTGTACAGGTGCAGTGATCGGTAAGGTGCTCTGATAACTGATGCTTAAAGTTAGTGAGGGAGATAAGAGTCTCCAGCTTCAGAGATTTTTGCAGTTCGTTCCAGTCATTGGCAGCAGAGAACTGGAAGGAATGGCGGCCAAAGGAGGTGTTGGCTTTGGGGATGACCAGTGAGATATACCTGCTGGAGTGCATACTACAGGTGGGTGTTGCTATGGTGACCAATGAGCTAAGATAAGGCAGGGATTTTCCTAGCAGTGATTTATAGATGACATGGAGCCAGTGGGTTTGGCGACGAATATGTAGTGAGGACCAGCCAACAAGAGTGTACAGGTCACAGTGGTGGGTAGTATATGGGGCTTTGGTGACAAAACGGATGGCACTGTGATAGACTACATCCAATTTGCTGAGTAGAGTGTTGGAGGCTATTTTGTAAATGACATCCCCGAAGTCAAGGATCGGTAGGATAGTCAGTTTAACAAGGGCATGTTTGGCAGCATGAGTGAAGGAGGCTTTGTTGCGAAATAGGAAGCCGATTCTAGATTTAACTTTGGATTGGAGATGCTTAATGTTAGTCTGGAAGGATAGTTTACAGTCTAACCAGACACCTAGGTATTTGTAGTTGTCCACATACTCTAGGTCAGACCCGCAGAGAGTAGTGATTCTAGTTGTGTGGGCGGGTGCCAGCAGCGTTCAATTGAAGAGCATGCATTTAGTTTTACTAGTGTTTAAGAGCAGTTGGAGGCTACGGAAGGAGTGTTGTATGGCATTGAAGCTCGTTTGGAGGTTTGTTAACACAGTGTCCAATCGATTATTGTAAATTTATCGGTGGTGATAGTGTTTCCTAGCCTCAGTGCAGTGGGCAGCTGGGAGGAGGTGCTCTTATTCTCCATGGAATATTCTCCTTGATGACAGCTTTGCATACTCTTGGCATTGTCTCAACCAGCTTCACCTGGAATGCTTTTCCAACAGTCTTGAAGGAGTTCCCACATATGCTGAGCACTTGTTGGCTGCTTTTCCTTCACTCTGCCATCCGACTCATCCCAAACCATCTCAATTTGGTTGAGGTCGGGGGATTGTGGATGCCAGGTAATCTGATGCAGCACTCCATCACGCTCCTTCTTGGTAAAATAGCCATTACACAGCCTGGAGGTGTGTTGGGTCATTGTCCTGTTGAAAAACAATTGATAATCCCACTAAGCCCAAACCAGATGGGATGGTGTATCGCTGCAGAATGCTGTGGTAGCCATGCTGGTTAAGTGTGCCTTGAATTCTAAATAAATCACAGACAGTGTCACCAGCAAAGCACCCCCACACCATAACAACTCCTCCTCCATGATTTACGGTGGGAACTACACATGCGGAGACCATCCGTTCATTTACATTTTACATTTAAGTCATTTAGCAGACGCTCTTATCCGGAGCGACTTACAAATTGGTGCATTCAACTTAGGATAGCCAGTGGGACAACCACACTTATTTTCTTATTTTTTTTTTGGGTGGGGGGGGGGGGGGGGGGGGGGGGGGGGGGGGGGGGGGGGGGGTAGAAGGATTACTGTTATACTATTCCAGGTATTCCTTAAAGAGGTGTCTCCGGAAGATGGTCAGTGACTCCGCTGTCCTGGCGTAGTGGGGGAGCTTGTTCCACCATTGGGGTGCCAGAGCAGCGAATAGCTTTGACTGGGCTGAGCGGGAACTGTAGAGGTAGGGGGGCTAGCAGGCCAGAGGTGGATGAACGTAGTGCCCTCGTTTGGGTGTAGGGTCTGTTCAGAGCCTGAAGGTAAGGAGGTGCCGTTCTCCTCACAGCTCCGTAGGCAAGCACCATGGTTTTGTAGTAGATGCGAGCTTCAACTGGAAGCCAGTGGAGTGTGCGGAGGAGCGGGGTGACATGAGAGAACTTGGGAAGGTTGAACACCAGACGGGCTGCAGCGTTCTGGATAAGTTGTAGGGGTTTAATGGCACAGGCAGGGAGCCCAGCCAACAGCGAGTTGCAGTAATCCAGACGGGAGATGACAAGTGCCTGGATTAGGACCTGTGCCGCTTCCTGTGTAAGGCAGGGTCGTACTCTCCGAATGTTGTAGAGCATGAACCTACAGGATCGGGTCATCGCCTTGATGTTAGCGGAGAACGACAGCGTGTTGTCCAGGGTCATGCCAAGGCTCTTTGCACTCTGGGAGGAGGACACAACGGAGTTGTCAACCAACTACTACTAGTAACAGGTGTTTGTCAGAGAGCTACTCTGAGGCATTCTTGGACGTTGCTCTGCTTGGGTGCCTCTTGAGGACTCAGGATATCATTTTCAGCATGTCAACGTGCTGACCAGTGAATTGGCTTTGCTTGTAAGCAGCTTTGATTATACTATTGTTGATTAAACTCTGTTTCTCTCCCTGTACCAGATCACCCACACCACGTCTCACAAAGACACAGCGGTTGTAACCAAAAATCTCAGCTTTGAACTCCAGACCAAAGGACAAATTTCCACTGGTCTAATGTCCATTGCTCGTGTTTCTTGGCCTAAGCAGGTCTCTTCTTATTATTGGTGTCCTTTAGTAGTGGTTTCTTTGCAGCAATTCGACCATGAAGGCCTGATTCACACAGTCCCCTCTGAACAGTTGATGTTGAGATGTGTCTGTGACTTGAACTCTGTGAAGCATTTATTTGGGCTGCAATTTCTGAGGCTGGTAACTCTAATGAATTGATCCTCTGCAGCAGAGGTAACTCTGGGTCTTCCATTCCTGTGGCGGTCCTCATGAGAGCCAGTTTCATCATAGCGCTTGATGGTTTTTGCAACTGCACTTGCAGAAACTTTCAAAGTTCTTGAAATGTTCCCTATTGACTGACCTTCATGTCTTAAAGTAATGATGGACTGTCGATTCTCTTTGCTTATTTGAGCTGTTCTTGCCATAATATGGACTTGGTCTTTTACCAAATTGGGCTATCTTCTGTATACCCCCCCTACCTTGTCACAACACAACTGATTGGCTCAAACGTATTAAGAAGGAAAGAAATTCCACAAATTACCTTTTAAGAAGTCACACCTGTCAATTGAAATGCATTCCAGGTGACTACCTCATGAAGCCGGTTGAGAGAATGCCAAGAGTGTGCAAAGCTGTCATCAAGGCAAAGGGTGGCTAATTGAAGAATTTCAAATATATTTTGATTTGTTTAACACTTTTTTGGTTATTACATGATTCCATAGGTGTTATTTCCATAGTTTTGATGTCTTCACTATTATTCTACAATGTAAAAAATAGTAAAAATAAAGCAAAACCCTTGAATGAGTAGGTGTGTCCAAACTTTTGACTGGTACTGTATATATATATAGGTGTAAAGATCTGTGGACCCTGTGTCTTTCAGCATGAAACAGCCAAGTAAGCAAATGCAAATGCACGTGTGTGCACGTACAGACGCACACACACACGCTCGCACACACACACACACACACACAGACACACACACACACATTACAGGGCCGGCTCCACACACACACACACACACACACACACACACACACACACACACACACACACACACACACACACACACACACACACACACACACACACACCTGTGGATTAGACCACTCTCTTTTTTAACCTCCGAAGCACCCATCCCTGACGACTTTACACCGCATCCGCCCTCTTAACCCTTTACACTCCATCTTTCCTCCTCCTCCCTCCACATCTCTATGGTTAAGCCTGCATTATCACTAGCCTCATTAGCATAGCATCAGCGTCAGAAAAGAACACACAGATAAAGGTCTCTTCTTCTCTTCTTCTGTCCTGATCAGAAGGGCTGGGAGGACCTGGAGACGTGTAATTCTCCTCTGGTATTGTCTGAGGATGTCTATGGTTGTCTCTGGTTCTGACACTAGGGGTCAAAGGTTAGAGAGCTCAGAGGAACTATCCACGGGAGTCTAGTGTCAGAGTCTATTGTCACAATGATTCACCGCTCACGAAGTCACTCAGGCCACTAAGTCACTCAGCCCGCTAAGTCACCCAGCCGTGACTCTGATGTCAATCAAACGTGCATACAGGAGTATACACACAGACAACCCACTGGTGCACAGACACTAAAGACCAAGGCACTCACGCACGCATGGACGCACGCACGCACACACACACACACAAACGCAATTCACCTCCATGCACACGTCTAATATTCGGCTAATGGAAAGTGTGGGCCTGGAAGTCAATTATATTTGTATATTTGGGATCCACATTACAGATATAAAATCAAGTAGATTCTCTCACTTTGTTTTGTATAACTCATTCTACTTCTATAGAATTCTCTCTCACACCCTTGGCCCCTCTGACCCAGTTAGGACACACTTAAGCAACCACTGCCCATGTTCCCACAACACCAAATGGGCCCTTCACCTAATGATTAACACGCAAATGGACTGTGTGTTTGTGTGTGTGTGTGTGTGTGTGTTCTAAACACACAGCTGTGATAGACATAATAGGCTGAGTGAGACCCACTTAGGAACCAGCCTAAATTTAGCAACACAGATATCCACCACTGTTTCCCAGAGTCATTGAGTTTTTGTGGGTGTGTGGACGTGTTTAACAGAAGTCCCCACAGGAAGTGTGAAAAACTCAGATTAGACCAACTGGGGACATTTTGTTGGTCCCCACAAGTTCAAATGCTATTTCTCGGGGTTTAGTCTTAAGTTTAGAATTAGTGTTAGGGTTAGAATTAGGTTTAGGGTTAGGGTTAGGAGCTAGGGTTAGTTTTAGGGTTAGGAGCTAGGGTTAGGGTTAAGGTTAGGTTTTGGGGTTAAGGTTAGGGTTAGGTTAGGGTTAAGGTTATGGTTAGGTTTAGGGAAAATATGATTTTGAATGGGACTGAATTGTTTGTCACAACATGGTTAGTTATACAAGACTGTGTGTGTGTGTGTGTGTGTGTGTGTGTGTGTGTGTGTGTGTGTGTGTGTGTGTGTGTGTGTGTGTGTGTGTGTGTGTGTGTGTGTGTGTGTGTGTGTGTACAAGAGAGGACACAGAGTGCGGCTATATAGGCAGGCGTTTATGATTCCAAGCTAAACGTTTGATCCGCGCCGTGGGTGTGCCAAAGTTTAGAGCAGCGTTTTCATCCCTCAACATGATAACTCATTGTGTTTATATCTCATAAAAGCACAAAGGTACAAAAGAAGCGTCAACAGAGTTCAGAGCTGTGATTTTTCTCCACGGCCTTCAAGGCGGTTCATTAAAAGAGAGAAAGAAAGAGAAAGGGAAAGAAGAGAAAACAGAAGAAGCAAAGAGATGAAAAGAGAGGGAAAAGCACAGCTCAACAGTATCGGGTGTTGAGGTGTGTTTGCCAGGAGAGCAGGGGGTGAGAGGAGGTGTGTGTGTGTGTGTGTGTGTGTGTGTGTGTGTGTGTGTGTGTGTGTGTGTGTGTGTGTGTGTGTGCGGGGGTTAAAGGACTTTCCCTGTCGTTACTAAAGGGAAGGCTCTCACCTATGGCAGGTGAGCAGTTGTCCACGGTAACAGCACACCTGGCAGGTGGATCTCGGGCCCAGGGGTCATCAGGGGTTAAAGGTCAAATGTCAGGGTTCAGGGACTTGCTGCCTCAGGTCACATGCGAGACAGATAGATTTATTTTATTTTATTAGGATCCCCATTAGCCGACGCCAATGACGACAGCTAGTCTTAATGGGGTCCGACACAATGAAAAAGACATTGCAGACAAAATACTTTACAATTTACAAACATTTTCTGGACCTGGGTACTGTGAAAATACCCCTGGTGGCATGTCTGGTGGGGTAAGTGTGTGTGTCAGTGCTGTGTGTAAGTTAACTATGCAAACAAGAAGTAAAAAAAAAATCTCAACTCTTAGCTAAGAGAGACTGGCATGCAGAGTATTGATATTATCCCTCTGATTACAATGAAGAGCAAAACAACTATTTAGAAGTAATTAGGTAGCATGCTAGCTATCGCGGCTAACTTAGCTCGCTGGCTAGCCAACAAGAAATCAAGTCAAAGCAGATCCTTCACACAACAACCATCTTACCGTTCCATTCTATTTCAAATACTTTGTTTTGTAGCTAAAAGTTGATGTCAAGAGGAAACCTAGTTAGTTGTTGTTGGATGATATAGGCAGCAGTAGTTAGCTAGCTAGCTTAGCTGCTAACAATCGCGGCTAGCTGGCTAGCTAGTTAGCTAGCTAACAACAACAAAAATATTCCACTTGCACACACACAATGTAAGGCAGGGGAGCTTAGCTTGATTATCTGAATGAATGAATAACTTCCTGTGTGAAGGTGTGTAGGTGTGTCTGCGTATTTGTGTGTGTGTGTGTGTGTGTGTTTGTTCTCTGGTATCGTTGCTTATCGGGATCAAACACACACCAACTAAGGCATTAGCGACAGAGAACTCAGGGCTATTATCTACAGTAGGAGGATAAAGACTGTGGTGCCGCAGGGAAGGAAGGAGAAACACATACGTGTGTGTGAGCCGGAAACTCACACTCACTTTCTACAGGCTCAGTATATGAACGCCTAAGGGGAAATTAAATGTTCTTTATTGCAACAAAATCACATATACAGCTAATGACTCAGGAGGCATCTATACATTCAAAGAGAGAGAGAGAGAAATTGAATTGAAATTGAATTGAGAGAGAATAAAATAAGTTTGCATGATTGCCTGTGTGCATGTGTTAGCGTGTGTGTGCGTGAGCGTGGATGCGTGTGTGTGTGTGTGTGTGTGGCAGCAAGGAGCACAGACAGAGCAGAGCAAAGGCAAACGTGGAATTCCTGTCCCCTTGAAATAAACTGCAGGAATTACTGGGAATAAAACAAGGATTTATTTGTCTAATCAGCCTCTTCCATTCTCTTCCCTGCCTTGGATTACTTTTCACTCGTCTCATCTCGTCGCTTCTCTTCTCATCTTGTTTAGTCTCACTTCTTCTCATCTTGTTTAGTCTCACCTCTTCTCTTCTCATCTTGTTTAGTCTCTTCTCTTCTCATCTTGTCTTAGTCTCACCTCTTCTCTTCTCATCTTGTTTAGTCTCACCTCTTCTCTTCTCATCTTGTCTTAGTCTCACCTCTTCTCTTCTCATCTTGTTTAGTCTCACCTCTTCTCTTCTCATCTTGTTTAGTCTCACCTCTTCTCACCTCTTCTCATCTTGTTAAGTCTCACCTCTTCTCATCTTGTTTAGTCTCTTCTCTTCTCATCTTGTTTAGTCTTACCTCTTCTCACCTCTTCTCATCTTGTTAAGTCTCACCTCTTCCCATCTTGTTTAGTCTCTTCTCTTCTCATCTTGTTTAGTCTTACCTCTTCTCACCTCTTCTCATCTTGTTAAGTCTCACCTCTTCTCATCTTGTTTAGTCTCTTCTCTTCTCATCTTGTTTAGTCTCACCTCTTCTCACCTCTTCTCATCTTGTTAAGTCTCACCTCTTCTCATCTTGTTTAGTCTCACCTCTTCTCTTCTCATCTTGTTTAGTCTCACCTCTTCTCTTCTCATCTTGTTTAGTCTCACCTCTTCTCTTCTCATCTTGTTTAGTCTCAACTCTTCTCATCTTGTTTAGTCTCACCTCCTCTCTTCTCATCTTGTCTTAGTTTCACCTCTTCTCTTCTCATCTTGTTTAGTCTCACCTCTTCTCACCTCTTCTCATCTTGTTAAGTCTCACCTCTTCTCATCTTGTTTAGTCTCTTCTCTTCTCATCTTGTTTAGTCTTACCTCTTCTCACCTCTTCTCATCTTGTTAAGTCTCACCTCTTCACATCTCATTTAGTCTCACCTCTTTTCATCTTGTTTAGTCTCACCTCTTCTCATCTTGTTTAGTCTCACCTCTTCTCTTCTTGTCTTTTCTGTTATTGTCTCATCTCATCTTTGTTTTAGAACTAAAGACATTGGCCTTCATGTATGTCTACACACTTAACATTTCATAATATACCCAGGTACTCTCTTCCTCATAACAATGTTGGGACTGATTCAGCAAGATATTGTCCGTCCCATGGTGGTTTCCTGGCACTTCTTCTATCACCCCCCCCCCCCCCCCAGATCACCTAGAGATAGCCAGGGAGCAGAGCAGGTAGGGATTAGCCTAATCCACCATAAATCACCTCTCTGGAAGCCTGCCAGTGCAAAACACTGAGACACACACACACCGAAGTAAGCATGTTTTTGGGGAGACACACAGGCACACACACAGGATACACACAGAGGTCTACACACACACAGAGCCTCGCACAATCTCACTCTCTCTCTCTCTCTGACGTTTTGATTCTGCGGAAGCCTCCCTCCTCATATGGACTCACATAAATCATCCACTGTACTCCTCTGTCAACACCAGCGCACCTGCACACACCTGAACATGGCTAACACACCCACGGCACATACATGAAGACAAGACAACCAGCAATTTGGTCATCAAGAGATAGGCAATTGAGCTCCAAGTACCTAATGCATTGTGGTTAATGCATATAGGGGGGATGAGTTGCCGCATATATTTCAACATGTATTAAATCATTCACCCATCCCATTTTTAGCGATGCCTTTGAACTGTCAAAGAGCAGACGTTTATACGTCGGATATATGGATTTCTCTTACCCGCCCCCTTAATTTAGGCTAGCACTATGCAGAGTGAGGGGAGACGGGACAAGGCAAGGGGGGAAGGGGAGGGAGGGGATGGTGTCGTTTGATGGGTTCTTACCCCCTATACAAAGTGAAATATCTGAGCGTGTCTTTGATGTGTGTAATGCTTAAACCTCCCCCCTGTTCTTTCTCTCCTCGCGGGAGGCAAAGGAGTAAAGGAGATCAGGCAGACACACACACCCTTGGCTTCGGTCTCCTTACATTGTCCACAGTGAAACCAACAAGATCTCATGGTCTGAATTCAGTCATCAACGTTGGTCCATGTAAACGTCAAAACTTGAAGGTTAAAAATAGGCATTCATTCTGACTGGTTAAGGTAAGGGTTAAGGTTTGGGATAAGGTTCAAACAGAAAAAACTTGAAGGTTAAGTTTAGGCATTAATTCCGACTGGTTAAGTTAAGGGTTAAGGTTTGGTACAGGGTTCAAACAGAATAAAAACAAAATGAGTGCCTAGCACTGGGATTGAACCCACGTTCCTCTGAGCTGTAGCTCGCGGTTTAGGCCTTTCCTCTATCCCCATCCACAATGCCCTAGGAAGCCACAAGCCTACTAGATGGTAGTTGGCGCTCATGTTGCCCCTGGTGGACGGTATTGAAGGCATCTCCCGATGTCCTGGGGACTTGGACAAACTAATACTGCAGTAATCTGGTGTGACCTGGCTGGGGAAACAGAGATCCACAAGGTCTGTGTGTGTGTATGTGCGTACCCATTTAACTCTGTTTTGGTGACTCACATCTGTCAGTAAGGACACCGATTAGAAGATTTATTCTACATACAGTTGCCAAAAAACAGCTTAACAACCATGCTCAAAAGCTATGTCTGCTATTCTTTTGTGTGTGTACAGTATGTGAGTGTGTGTTGCACTACATTTTACGACAAATCTTTATCCCTACCTAACTGTCATCCTCCTTCCTTCCTCTATTCAGAGGAAGAGACACACACAGCCCCCCCTCTCCCCCAGCCGCCGTGAGAACCGTCTTGCTCCCTAACGACATTCAGAGTGGTCGATGAGAGGGGTCAGGGGTAATGGTGACCTCACTGGCCCCACACTTCACTTCCTCCCAATTAAAGCACTGGGCAGATCAAAGGGAGCCAACCACAGCACAGCGGGTGGGCAGGGCAAGGAGGGGAGGGGAGGGGTAAAGAAGAGGGAGGTAGTAGGGTTTTCTTTAAGAAGAAATAGGGCTGGGTGGGGTGGGGTGTTGGTGAATGAGGGAGGTATGAGAGCTTCTTAATACGTTCTGGAGGTCAGTGGGTCTCTGTGTTACGTTGAACCCCAGAGTGCACTGGTTACTGGTTATAAGATCCTATTCCTGGTTATAAGATCCTATTCCTGGTTATAAGATCCTATTCCTGGTTATACGATCCTATTTCTGGTTATAAGATTGTATTCCTGGTTATAAGCTCTTATTCCTGGTTTTAAGCTCTTATTCCTGGTTATACGATCCTATTCCTGGTTAGAAGCTCTTATTCCTGGTTATAAGCTCTTATTCCTGGTTATAAGATCCTATTCCTGGTTATAAGCTCTTATTCCTGGTTATAAGATCCTATTCCTGGTTATAAGATCATATTCCTGGTTACAAGATCCTATTCCTGGTTATAGGCTCCTATTCCTAGAACAAAATTGTGTGAAGAACCAGCGAAGAACAAACACCATTGTAAATACAACCCATATTTATGTTTATTTATTTTCCCATTTGTACTTTAACTATTTGCACATCATTACAACACTGTATATATATACATAATATGGCATTTGAAATGTCTTTATTCTTTTGGAAATTCTGAGTGTAATGTTTACTGTTAATATTTATTGTTTATTTCACTTTTGTTTACTATCTACTTCACTTGCTTTGGCAATGTTAACATATGTTTCCCATGCCAATAAAGCTAATTGAATTGAATTGAGGGAGAGGAGAAAAAAAAGAGTGGTGAAGGAGAAAGGCCATTTTTTATTTATTTTATTTATATTGAACCTTTATTTAACTAGGCAAGTCAGTTAAGAACAAATTCTTATTTACAATGACGGCCTACCAAAAGGTAAAATGCCTCCTGCAATATAGGACAAAGCACACATCACGACAAGAGAGACACCACAACACTACATAAAGAGACCTAAGACAACCACCTAGCATGGCAGCAACACATGACAACACAGCATGGTAGCAACACAACATGACAACAACATGGTAGCAAGACAACATGGCAGCAGCACAAGATGGTAGCAGCACAAAACATGGTACAAACATTATTGGGCACAGGCAACAGCACAAAGGGAAGAAGGTAGAGACAACAATACATCAGGCGAAGCAGCCACAACTGTCAGTAAGAGTTTCCATGATTTAATCTTTGAATGAAGCAATGGAGATAAAACTGTTCAGTTAGAGTGTTTTTTGCATCTCGTTCCAGTCGCTAGCTGCAGCGAACTGAAAAGAGGAGCGACCCAGGGATGTGTGTGCTTTGGGGACCTTTAACAGAATGTGACTGTCAGAACGGGTGTTGTATGTGGAGGATGAGGGCTGCAGTAGGTATGTCAGATAGGGGGGAGTGAGGCCTAAGAGGGTTTTGTAAATAAGCATCAACCAGTGGGTCTTGCGACGGGTATACAGAGATGACCAGTTTACAGAGTGCAGTGATGTGTCCTATAAGCATTGGTGGCAAATCTGATGACCGAATGGTAAAGAACATCTAGCTGCTCAAGAGCACCCTTACCTGCCGATCTATAAATTACGTCTCTGTAATCTAGCATGGGTAGGATGGTCATCTGAATCAGGGTTAGTTTGGCAGCTGGGGTGAAAGAGGAGCGATTACGATAGAGGAAACCAAGTCTAGATTTAACCTTAGCCTGCAGCTTTGATATGTGCTGAGAGAAGGACCGTGTACATTCTAGCCATACTCCCAAGTACTTGTATGAGGTGACTACCTCAAGCTCTAAACCCTCAGAGGTAGTAATCACACTGGTGGGGAGAGGGGAATTATTCTTACCAAACCACATTACCTTTGTTTTGGAGATGTTAAGAACAAGGTTAACGGCAGAGGAAGCTTGTTGGACACTAAGAAAGCTTTGTTGTAGAGCTTTTAACACAAAATCCGGGGAGGGGCCAGCTGAGTATAAGACTGTATCATCTGCATATAAATGGATGAGAGAGCTTCCTACTGTCTGAGCTATGTTGTTGATGTATATTGAGAAGAGCGTGGGGCCTAGGATCGAGCCTTGGGGTACTCCCTTGGTGACAGGCAGTGGCTGAGACAGCAGATGTTCTGACTTTATACACTGCACTCTTTGAGAGAGGTAGTTAGCAAACCAGGCCAAAGACCCCTCAGAGACACCAATACTCCTTAGCCGGTCCACAAGAATGGAATGGTCTACCATATCAAAAGCTTTTGCCAAGTCAATAAAAATAGCAGCACAACATTGCTTAGAATCAAGGGCAATGGTGACATCATTTAGGACCTTTAAGGTTGCAGTGACTGGTGTGATCACGCTCTCCGTAGACGATGTGAGTAAGACCTTTAAACAGGTAAGACCTTTAAACAGGTCAACATTCGGATTACCAGGACGTGTACTCCGAGCATGCGCTGACCAACTTGCAAGTGTCTTCACTGATATTTTCAACATGTCCCTGACTGAGTCTGTAATACCAACATGTTTTAAGCAGACCACCATAATCCCTGTGCCCAAGAACACTAAGGTGTCCTGCCTAAATGACTACAGACCCGTAGCACGCATGTCTGTTGCCATGAAGTGCTTTGAAAGGCTGGTCATGACTCACATCAATACCATTATCCCAGAAACCCTTAGACCCACTCCAATTTGCATACCGCCCCAACAGATCCACAGATGATGCAATCTCTATTGCACTCCACACTGCCCTTTCCCACCTGGACAAGAGGAACACCTACGTGAGAATGCTATTCATTGACTACAGCTCAGCGTTCAACACCATAGTGCCCTCAAAGCTCATCACTAAGCTAAGGACCCTGGGACTAAACACCGCCCTCTGCAACTGGATCCTGGACTTTCTAACGGGCCGCCCCCAGGTGGTAAGGGTAGGTAACAACACATATGCCACGCTGATCCTCATCACAGGGGCCCCTCAGGGGTGCGTGCTCAGTCCCCTCCTGTACTCCTTGTTCACCCATGACTGCATGGCCAGGTACGACTCCAACACCATCATTACGTTTGCAGATGACCCAACAGTGGTAGGCCTGATCACCGACAACGATGAGACAGCCTATAGGGAGGGGGTCAGAGACCTGGCCGTGTGGTGCCAGGACAACAACTTCTCCCTCAAAGTGCTCAAGACAAAGGAGATGATTGTGGACTACAGGAAAAGGAGGACCAAGCACGCCCCCATTCTCATCGACGGGGCTGTAGTGGAACAGGTTGAGAGCTGTGACTCCAGCTACCCTAGTCATACTGTTCTCTCTGCTACCACACGGCAAGCGGTACCAGAGTGCCAAGTCTAGGTCCAAAAGGCTTCTTAAAAGCTTCTACCCCCAAGCCATAAGACTCCTGAACAGCTAATCAAAAGGCTACCCGGACTATTTGCATTGTCTCCCCCACCCCACCCCACCCCCTCTTTTACGCTGCTGCTACTCTCTGTTTATTATCTATGCATAATCACTTTAACTCTACCCACATGTACATATTACCTCAATTACCTCAACTAACCTGTGCCCTCGCACTTTAACTCTGTACTGGTACCCCCTGTATATAGCCTTGTTACTGTTATTTTATTTGACTGCTGCTCTTTAATTATTTTACTTATCTATTTTTTACTTAACACTTATTTTTCTTAAAACCGCATGGTTGGTTAAGGGCTTGTAAGTAAGCATTTCACTGTAAGGACTACACCTGTTGTATTCGGTGCATATGGCAAATACAAATTGATTTTATTTTATTTTATTACTCTACCACCACATATCTACAATACAAAATCCATAATACAGCAATATAACAATATTGCTGTATCAGCTGGTAGAGCACGGCGCTTGTAACGCCAAGGTAGTGGGTTCGATCCCCGGGACCACACATACACAAAAAATAATAATAATGTATGCACGCATGACTGTAAGTCGCTTTGGATAAAAGCGTCTGCTAAATGGCATATTATATTATTATTACAATGTACGTGTGTAGAGTGCGTATGTTTGCATGAGTGTGTGTGCCTGTAAGTGTGTGTCTCTTTCGCAGACGCTCTTATCCAGAGCGACTAAAAGTTAGTGCATTCATTTTAAGATAGCTTGGTGAGACAACCACATCACAGTCGTAGTGATCCATCTTATGGTCTTATCAATCTGTGAGGTCTAGCTCAGTCAGGTCTGTCCCCTCCTGTTTCCTTACCCTCCAGCAGCTCAGTCAGGTCTGACCCCTTCCTGTTTCCTTACCCTCCAGCAGCTCAGTCAGGTCTGACCCCTTCCTGGGTGTTCCTCCTTACCCCTCCAGCTCAGACTCAGTCAGGTCTGACCCCTTCTGTTTCCTTACCCTCCAGCAGCTCAGTCAGGTCTGACCCCTTCCTGTTTCCTTTACCCCTCCAGCAGCTCAGTCAGGTCTGACCCCTTCCTGTTCCTTACCCTCCAGCAGCTCAGTCAGGTCTGACCCCTCCTGTTTCCTTACCCTCCAGCAGCTCAGTCAGGTCTGACCCCTCCTGTTTCCTTACCCTCCAGCAGCTCAGTCAGGTCTGACCCCTCCTGTTTCCTCACCCTCTAGGCAAGCTCAGTAGGTCTGACCCCCTCTGTTTCCTCACCCTCACCAGCTCAGTCAGGTCTGACCCCTCCTGTTTCCTCACCCTCCAGCAGCTCAGTCAGGTCTGACCCCTCCTGTTTCCTTACCCTCTGGCAGCTCAGTCAGGTCCGTATAGAGCCAACCAAAGAGGCCACAGTCGCAGATGTGATTCGATTGGCCGGCAAACTCATCTGTCTTTAACCTTTCCAAAACTGACGTTACACGATAGATAAATGATAGTAATGATAGTAATGGGATTGTGGCTTATGGACCTACATGCTTGGTTTATTTGTATATATATTTTTTAAGTTGTGCATTCCCAATAAATCAACTGATTATAAACCTATTAGTGAGAGTCAAGCAGCAGTAACCTACTCAATCCCCCACAACCCCCTAGGGCAAAACGGTGAACATGTGGGCCACTTTCTACTGGTCATGTTGACATGTTCAGTGACCTCACCCCCCAAACCCAAACCCCATCCATCCTAAATACACGTACGCATGTATGCACGCACGCAATCACAAATGCATCCACACACATACACACACACGCGCTTGCACGCACACAATCATAACGCCCATCCATCCGAAATACACACACGCATGCATGCAATCACAAATGCACGAATGCACGGACTCATGCATGAACACACACAAATGCACACTGCCTATATATCACCTATGGCAGGGGTACTCAACTACACATTTTGTTACGTTACAGCCTTATTCTAAAATGTATTCAATCATTTTTTCCCCCTCATCAATCTACACACAATACCCCGTAATGACAAAGTGGAAATAGGATTTTAGAAATTAATAAAAATAAAAACAGAAATATCTTATTTACATAAGTATTCAGACCCTTTGCTATGAGACTCGAAATAGAGATCAGGTGCATCCTGTTGTCACACCCTGGCTCTGGGGACTCTATATGTTGAGCCAGGGTGTGTAGATTCTATGTATTCTAGTTCTGTGTTGTAGGTCTATGTGTTCTATTTCTATGTTGGCCAGTGTGGTTCTCAATCAGAGGCAACGAGTGTCAGCTGTGGCTGGTTGTCTCTGATTGGGAACCATATTTAAACTGTCTGTTTTCCATTCGTGTTTGTGGGATCTTGTTCTGTTTGGGTTGTGTTTACCGTAGGATGTCACGTTTTCGTTTTGTTGTTTTGTTCGTGCATTCATTATAAATAAATAAATATGTTCGTTCATCACGCTGCGCCTTGGTCTACTCCGTATAACGATCGTGACACCTGTTTCCATTGATCATCCTTAAGATGTTTCTACAACTTGATTGGAGTCCACCTGTGGTAAATTCAATTGATTGGACATGATTTGGAAAGGAACACACCTGTCTATATAAGGTCCCACAGTTGACAGTGCATGTCAGAACAAAAACCAAGCCATGAGGTGGAAGGAATTGTCTGTAGAGCGCCGAGACAGGATTGTGTCGAGGCACAGATCTGGGGAAGGGTAAAACATTTTTTTTTTGGAACAATCCATATTAACGAAGATACTGGTAACTAAGCTCCTTCTATCTGTGATGGTTACAGTTGAGCCGTTGTCAAATCTTTCTGTTTCTTTCTGCGGAGGATATTTGGATTCATGTGATTGGGTAAGACGCGCCGCTTGTATTTGTATATAACCACGCGATTGGATTAGATGGGGCACTAGTAGAGGTGGGCGTTGCTTCGAGAGAGAGAGAAAGAAAGAGAGGTTGCTGAGTTAAAGAGGGTTAGGGTTGATTTTTTAAAGCTGTCTCAAAATAATGTATTGACATTTATATAACAAAATGTGATGTTGCCCGGTCCGGATTGCCCCTTCTCTGGGTCCGGACCCGGACCGCGGTCCACCAGTTGAGTTTGGGTTATCTATGGCCTGATATGTTATGATTTGCCCCCTCTGATGTCCCTTCATGCCCCTCTACCCCTCTACATTTTCATTTACATTTTTGCAGGGGCAGAAGGAACGAATTACAATTACAATTCTCTCGTTACTGTAATTGAGTAGCTTTTCCGAGTACTTTTTTAGTATTTTTCAACGTCAGTCATTTTACTTTTACTTAAGTATGTTTTGAATGAAGTATTGTACTTCACTACCTTTTTAAAACCATCTGTTACAGAGTACACTTTTGTGGGCTAACAATAATAATAGATCATGAGGGCACAGAAAGGTTGCGAGAGCCCCTCGGAGCCAGAACAAAATGCTCATCGTTGTTAATCAGTGACCAATGAAATCAAATTTCACGCATCACGCCAACACATGCCTATCAAATCAAACTGTGCATACAAACTGAACGATGATGGTTGGGAAGATTTTCAAAAGGGCAAAAAAATAAAATATATATATATAGTGGGGAGAACAAGTATTTGATATACTGCCGATTTTGCAGGTTTTCCTACTTACAAAGCATGTAGAGGTCTGTAATTTTTATCATAGGTAAAAAAAATCCAGAAAATCACATTGTATGATTTTTAAGTAATTAATTTTCATATTATTACATGACATAAGTGTTTGATCACCTACCAACCAGTAAGAATTCCGGCTCTCACAGACCTGTTAGTTTTTCTTTAAGAATCCCTCCTGTTCTCCACTCATTACCTGTATTAACTGCACCTGTTTGAACTCGTTACCTGTATAAAAGACACCTGTCCACACACTCAATCAAACAGACTCCAACCTCTCCACAATGGCCAAGACCAGAGAGCTGTGTAAGGACATCAGGGATAAAATTGTAGACCTGCACAAGGCTGGGATGGGCTACAGGACAATAGGCAAGCAGCTTGGTGAGAAGGCAACAACTGTTAGCGCAATTATTAGAAAATGGAAGAAGTTCAAGATCACGGTCAATCACCCTCGGTCTGGGGCTCCATGCAAGATCTCACCTCGTGGGGCATCAATGATCATGAGGAAGATGAGGGATCAGCCCAGAACTACACGGCAGGACCTGGTCAATGACCTGAAGAGAGCTTGGACCACAGTCTCAAAGAAAACCATTAGTAACACACTACGCCGTCATGGATTAAAATCCTGCAGCGCACGCAAGGTACCCCTGCTCAAGCCAGCGCATGTCCAGGCCTGTCTGAAATTTGCCAATGACCATCTGGATGATCCAGAGGAGGAATGGGAGAAGGTCATGTGGTCTGATGAGACAAAAATTGAGCTTTTTGGTCTAAACTCCACTCGCCGTGTTTGGAGGAAGAAGAAGGATGAGTACAACCCCAAGAACACCATTCCAACCGTGAAGCATGAAGGTGGAAACATTCTTTGGGGATGCTTTTCTGCAAAGGGGACAGGATGACTGCACCGTATTGAGGGGAGGATGGATGGGGCCATGTATCGCGAGATCTTGGCCAACAACCTCCTTCCCTCAGTAAGAGCATTGAAGATGGGTCGTGGCTGGGTCTTCCAGCATGACAACGACCCGAAACACACAGCCAGGGCAACTAAGGAGTGGCTCCGTAAGAAGCATCTCAAGGTCCTGGAGTGGCCTAGCCAGTATCGTATCTGAAGATTATGCCTTTGTTAAATGTTTTGGAGGAACAAAGAATGTTGTTTTATGATCTTAGTTCAAATGTAGCGTTGGGAGGGTGATGCCCCAGGGGAGACTGGTGATTGGCCAGAAGAGGGGAGTCACTCCTCTTTTTGCATTGTTTATAAATAGGGGGTAAACGATGAGACGGCAGAACGGCCATAACAATCTGGGGAGCCGTTCTCCGGACATCGCGAGTCTGTATCTATGCTGTAAATTCGTGATTTTAATAAAAGCCTCGAACACGATGCAGCATAACGGACTTTTTGTTGACAGCAATAATTGCCACCACTCATCATATACGACATAATGGCGCCCAACGTGGGGCTGGGTTTGCGTCTCCTCCTTGTTTCAGTCAACCGCCGGCCTGACTCTCTCTGAAGCATGGCCGAAAAAGGGTGAGTGTCCTTATCGCTTCGGAGTTTGTTAGATTGGATATGACTTGTGTACACGGAGGAGATGTTCCATTATGACCTGGCCTCGGTGGCGTTGTTGCTGGTCGACTGGAGTCTGCTAAAATGTGATTTCATTGGTAACTATAGACAATGATAATTAGAGTGATAAGTTGATATTTCATTGGTAACGGGTGACAATGGATTGGTAGACAATAAATGTGGGAAGACGTCTGCATAGTTAGGGCACCGGGAATCTGGAAAAGCCCTCGAATCGAGGCGATTCTTTAGGAATGGGCCATAAAATCCTTGCAACGCGTTATGTGGTGTAAGGTTAATTCTGGGAATTATTAAGATGGACGAATTATATGCATGTTATATACTCATCGTATGGTTGACGAACTATAATGCTTGGGGTAACCTCTCTATGATTATCCAGAACTTACGGCAACACAAAGTTAGAAGGAGATATTACTGATAGACAATGATTGGGCCACGGTGCGGGGGTGTTCATTTGTATAGCTAGTAGGCTGCAGTTAGCTGGAGGTTGGTGTTAATGCTGGATTGTTTCAGGCCACGTGGTGCCTCGTGGCTAAGGCTGGATTGTATGGTTCGGGTCACGTGGTACATCGTGGCTAAATGCTAATGCTACATGCTAATTGTGTTTTGTGCCACGGTGTACCTTAGGCCAAGCTAAATGTTAATGCTTAAGGCTAAATGCTAACTGTGTTTTGTGTCACAGTGTACCTCAGGCTAATGCTAACTGCTAATGCTAATTGTGTTGCGTGCTACATGCTAACGGATATCCTTAGAGATTCCATTGCGATGGATTAAAGTCTCTTAAACTTGTCACTGTCTGTAAGTCAGGTTGTATGTTTTGTGAGCGCTGTTAAATGTTGTTTGACTATAAGGGGGAAATGGGAAATTACAGCTGGCTGTTATTCTTTCTGTTTGGGGAGAGAGAATAGAAAATCTTCCTTTCACGGTGAAAAGGGATTTTTGAATGGTTGTGCGCATGCGTTTAATTTTGCGATACTACCCGACAGAAAGGGGGAGTTTATGACACGAGATTAGGGAACGTTTTGTTTTACGGCACTAAACGACACCACGAGGGGATGCTAAAACTCAAGCATGAGGTTAAAATGATATTTGCGCATGCGTGGGATTCTGTAAAACAACACATTGGTTAAACTGCAGGGGGAGACAGAGGAACACAGACGACGGAACAAATACGCATAAAGAGATTTTAACACGAATCTTATAAGTTTAAACGGCGGTGGGTTAAGATGAAACTTGTTTTGGGACCTATTGAATTTATAAATTAGATATATGGTAGCGGATTATAATAGATTGAATTAAATTAAATTAAATGACGGATGAAAATAAAATTTTAAATGTTTTTGAGCGATCTATAATTCGTCCTGAGTTAAAGTCTTAGAGCGAATGTAAAACGGACGAATATTGAATGTGGATAACTTGGTTAATTGCATAAACTGCTGAAATCTTGTGTGTTTCTATGTTTTTTGAAATATGAGAGGAACATGGAACGGCGAGACGAGAGAGAGAGGAGGGGCTGACGTGTGCGTGGCGTGACGTCACATGACGTGACATCACATGACGCAGCAGAGGATCAGATATCAGGCTAGGTTGCAACATTTTCCAATTTAAAGATATGTGATGTTATGACAATTTTACATGGGCTTGGCAAATACTATTTCATTAAAAATTGCATTTTGGAGGCTGTGTATCACTGGGGTTTGATTACAGATGTGTTGGGAATCAAGGATGGATGGAGGATTGTTCTGTAAATTTAAGATAATTAGAGCTAATAGAGCAAGGGGTTATGGGAATTGGAGTATTGAAGGGTTGTAAGGTTAGAAGGCTTTGTTTATGGGTATTTTAGTCTGAAGTTTACTAACTTCATTTACTTGCATTTGATGGGTTGTGGTAAGATAGCCAACACTAATTGATATTGGTGACATAGGAATAGGAATTGGGGTTAATTATTCAGGATTGTTAATGGATTTGTTTAGGTTATATTAAGAATTACAGGGGGGAAGCCTATATAACTTATACAGTCTAAAATTATATAGTTCACAATAAAGGAATTTAAAAGGGTTGATATAGGGGAAAATTGACTAAAATAGTAATTATTTAACTAAGGTAGTGTTAGGAGAGACTAATGGCAGAAGTTAGTACACCTTTCTCACATACGGATTCAGCAGAAAGACATCATCCAGCAGGGTGATTATGGCATCAGAGATGAAGACGAATACGAGCAGAAACGACGATGAAGATGAATTTAGAACTCCAGAAGGAAGAAAACCGAGATGTCTGGGAACTTAAGGAGATGAGGATGATGAAGATGAGAGTGATTGAGAGAGGTCATGGGTGGATATGACTCTGTGATCAGAAGGAAGTGGCAAGAGAGGAAAGAAGGGTACACGAGATTTGATCTCTGATGGAAGTTGAAGATGAAGAAAGCGATGAAGATTTGGAGATTAAAGGTGCTTTATTTTCAAGAGGAGTTTGTCCTACAAGGACTGGCACAGAAGAAAAGTAAGAAGATGATGGAAGATGATATTTCGAGGACAGAACTTAGAACTAAGGTTGAAGAATACTGATATGTCAACGACGAGAAGGAACAGGACCAAGAAAACTGCTGAGAGAATCCCAAGAACAGGAGAAAACAACAGAGGAAGATGAAGGAGAAAGTGAAGATCACCTGTTCTAGAAGAGATGAAGGGGGGTGCATTGCTGAGAGCCTCGATTAGAGGAGAAGAGAAAATAGCTAACAGTTGAAACAACCGGCCATTAGAAGTGATAGTGAATAGTGGGAAAATTTATGTGTTCAGCCTAAAGAGGTTAAACATCTCACTATGTAAAATTAATTAGGGTAGGATAGGGATTTGATGTAGTAAAACAGTTTAATTACTCTTAGGGAATCAATTGAGCTCTGCTATAAAAGTCAAAGAGGAAGTAAAAGAGACATACTGATATTAGGACAATATACCTATGGCATTGTTGGGAAAGAGATGCATGGTGTAAATTGAAGCGTACAATAAGATGTACACTAGACGACTGACTGTCTGGTAGAATATTTTAAAAAGTAGGGTTTTTGGGAATCATTTGCTTAAAAAGATAATATCATAGGAAGGATGATAATTTATTAGATTGCCTATTAGACAATCTGTTTGGGAAAATAAACTTAATAGGGTGACTGTTATTCGGGGTTACATTCTTACACTAAGGGATTTCAGGCTAGGCTAAAAGGTGGTTAGTCGTTTTGCCAAGTCTGTGTGTAATGAGTCAGAAGCAGGTGGGGAACTTTCCCAATCACATATTCTACAAATTTGGTGGTAAGGGATTTTGTGAAAATTAGGGGAAAAAGTTAAATGTTATGGGAGAAAAGATTAGATTAAAATAAGTTAGGGGTAGGCTAGGTTGAAGGGACTCTAAGACAGTAAGCTAAGTTTCAAAGTTAGTAGTAAGAAAGAGAGAGAACAATGGTGAAGGACACTGTAGAGTAGGAAGATCAAGGTAATTATAGGGGTATTTTGTGTAATCAAAAGTTTGAAAGTCAGGGATTTAGAGAGAGGACTGAGATTTGGGGAAAACTAGGAGTAAATAAGGACATTAACACTTCAGTCTATTAGAACAACAGGGAGAAGCAATTTAACTCTTTCAACATGGATAGTTATTAAAGTCATAAATATATTGCATTTGATTATAAGGGAACCAATACAGCACCAATTTTAGGGGGAAAATACTTATTAGGGTTTAAGATGGGGACGTTTCTCCCATATGGAGAATAAGTATTGTTATCAGGACCAGGAGTAAAAGGAGGTATAGTTTAGAAGAGGGTTAGGAGTGACTGTTCACTTATTTGGCGTAAGGTTACAGAGAAAGGTCAGGGAGAATATATGTGTACTTATCTAGTGCAAGCATTAGAAGTTGTTCCGGTTAGGAATTATTGGTTAAAGGGCTATGTAATTTGTAAGGTGACGCTTATAATGGAAGATTTGAAGTCTGTAGAAGTTTCCACAGTCACAGAGGGAGTTAAGGATAAGTTTATTACAGTAGTCACTCCAACAGTGAATAATACACATGGGATATGGGTAGCTTTTCCACTAGAAGGAATTAAGGGTTTTAATTCATCAACTAAATCAACGACGGTAATGGTAACTTTGGAAAGAAATTAATGACTCAGGAGTTTATGTTACGGATGGAGAGGGCTGTCAATGATAGTACGAATAGGATTAAAATAGGAGAGCAGATAGAAACAATATAGATTAATCTGAAATGGAGAATATAGATTCATCATGGAGCTGCAGGATGAGGTCTTTGATTTTGATGACAGACGGGAGGAGGTATCTGCAGTGCCGCTTGTTCGTCTGTTGTGGAAATTAGAGATAGGTTAACTCATTCTGTAAGATCAGTGAGGAATCTTGAAGGTCCATGTCCGTTGAGAATTCCATCCCAGACATGTTAGACGGTTGCGCAGCCTCTGTCAGGTATGGGTCAGTCTTATGCTTTGTCATGGCTGTGGAATTAGCAACGGTCATTGACAGATAAAATAATGTAGTTGTCAGAACAGTGGTTTAAGCCTAGGTTTAATTGTTCTTGGGTAAATGGTTTACCCTATGGGAATTGTTAGATGGAAAGGAAAATTAGGTAACAACGGAACCATGAAGTATTCAGGTGAAACATTGAGGGATAAAAGTTGTTTAATAAAACATATGAGGTAAGGGGTATGTTTATGGGAAGATCAGAGTGGGATGTTATATGATAACTTTGGATAAGCATGACCATAAGGGTAGAGATGACAAATATAATGTAATTGTTGTGGACCAGGTAGTAGAACAGCAGGACTTTGATGGTTAAAAGATTAGCTTTTGCCTATGACTATGGGGAATTGGAGATATTTGGTGGGTTTGTGATGATAAAATATATATACTTATATTAGGAATGGACAGGATTTGGTTACATGTCAACGTTGAAGCTTCCATATGAGGCTTTTACTATTAAAAGAGGAGTAGCATCGAACACAGATCGATCTGAAATTAGAGTTCAAAATAGGATGAAAAGGGACATGTCATAGTCTTCAAGCCTATTATTGAAGAATAAGTCTAAGGGAGAAGGGGGGGACTTTATTCATGGTATGGTGTAACATTTGGGAAGATCATATTGATAAATATTAGTTATACTTTGAGTCCCGATAGTTCAGATAAGATCACTGGGGTTATAGATGCATTATAAGGGATGTGTTTGGGAGATCTGAGAAGATTTGGTTGCAAGATCAATTAGGTCAGTAGGGGCAGTGATGGGTCAGATTTTAGTTTCAGCTTTGATAACACTGGGTGATGTTTGTAATTTGTTACTTACCTTTGAGAAAGTTATGATATTGAGATAGGTTGGAGAGTGATTCCTGGAGACAACACTCAGATGCCGGTGTTGACTGTTCCTGATCTGGATAAAGATGGATGGACTACTGATGGATAAATATCATTTTTTTATGAGTTGATTATTTTTCAAAAATTTTTATTCAATAGTAGGGTGATGTTGGTATGATTTATGAATCAAGGGGGGGATAGGTTAATGTGATTCATACATCATTTATAGGTCATTTTTATATTCTTAAATTGATGTTGAGGTTTAATTTGAAAATGTTGTTTTGCAAAAGATACTGTTTGGTCGTTTATTTTCTTGTCATTCCAGAAGCATTTGGGAGAACATGTGGAGATTGGAATACTCAAACAAAGACAATATGAAGGGACAATATGACTGGAGGAGATGAAACAAGGAGGGTGTGGCTGATTCCATCATTAACAAGTCCATTGGAAGTCGAGACTACGGAGGAGATGAAGTGTAGTGGACTACATTCCAGTGTCTGCAATGAAATATAGACATATTTGATGTGTAATACATAATTGTGTCATATTCTTAGGTATTGATTTTAGTAGAATGATGTTTGATGTTATTGAATGCAGATGAGGATCTTAGATGCTTTTGTTTATTTCGATGGGGTTTAGGGAAAGGACGTTTAGGCAGGGAGAGATTCCCTTTCAGGTCCTATGGGTTGACCAGCCTGAGAGTGGATGTTTCTGGATAGGATTTTGTTTGCAGGGGAAACATGTGTATTTAATGGCATCATAGTTTCAAATGTATTTACATGGTTTATGAGTTTATCTGGAGTACCGCGGTGGTTGCCTGGGGCAGAGGGACCGTGAGAGAATTTTACTGTCTTGATTGATGGATGGATGGATTTGGAACAAAGGTTGCCAGACAGTTTTTCGCTCTTACACTCCATAGAGATTTCTTCATATGTCATAGTAATGTATTCATACTTCATAAACAGTTGTTCATATGTCATAGTAATGTATTCATACTTCATAAACAGTTGTTCATATTTCATAGTAATGTATTTACACTCCATAAACAGGTATTTCATAGAAAGGTATTTACACTCTAGAGGAGAATGTGTTTGGTTTAATGTTAAAGATACTCAATAAGATAAATGGTTAATAGTCATAATCTTATTCTGTTTGTTTTCGAGACGTTTATTTCGTCTCGAAAGGGGGGAATATCGTATCTGAAGATTATGCCTTTGTTAAATGTTTTGGAGGAACAAAGAATGTTGTTTTATGATCTTAGTTCAAATGTAGCGTTGGGAGGGTGATGCCCCAGGGGAGACTGGTGATTGGCCAGAAGAGGGGAGTCACTCCTCTTTTTGCATTGTTTATAAATAGGGGGTAAACGATGAGACGGCAGAACGGCCATAACAATCTGGGGAGCCGTTCTCCGGACATCGCGAGTCTGTATCTATGCTGTAAATTCGTGATTTTAATAAAAGCCTCGAACACGATGCAGCATAACGGACTTTTTGTTGACAGCAATAATTGCCACCACTCATCATATACGACACCAGTCTCCAGACCTGAACCCAATAGAAAATCTTTGGAGGGAGCTGAAAGTCCGTATTGCCCAGCGACAGCCCCGAAACCTGAAGGATCTGGAGAAGGTCTGTATGGAGGAGTGGGCCAAAATCCCTGCTGCAGTGTGTTCAAACCTGGTCAAGACCTACAGGAAACGTATGATCTCTGTAATTGCAAACAAAGGTTTCTGTACCAAATATTAAAGTTCTGCTTTTCTGATGTATCAAATACTTATGTCATGCAATAAAATGCAAATTAATTACTTAAAAATCATACAATGTGATTTTCTGGATTTTTGTTTTAGATTTCGTCTCTCACAGTTGAAGTGTACCTATGATAAAAATTACAGACCTCTACATGCTTTGTAAGTAGGAAAACCTGCAAAATCGGCAGTGTATCAAATACTTGTTCTCCCCACTGTATATGCACAGCTCAAAAAAATAAAGGGAACACTTAAACAACACAATGTAACTCCAAGTCAATCACACTTCTGTGAAATCAAACTGTCCACTTAGGAAGCAACACTGATTGACAATAAATTTCACATGCTGTTGTGCAAATGGAATAGACAACAGGTGGAAATTATAGGCAATTAGCAAGACACCCCCAATAAAGAAGTGGTTCTGCAGGTGGTGACCACAGACCACTTCTCTGTTCCTATGCTTCCTGGCTGATGTTTTGGTCACTTTTGAATGCTGGCGGTGCTTTCACTCTAGTGGCAGCATGAGTCTACAACCCACACAAGTGGCTCAGGTAGTGCAGCTCATCCAGGATGTCACATCAAATGCGAGCTGTGGCAAGAAGGTTTGCTGTGTCTGTCAGCGTAGTGTCCAGAGCATGGAGGCGCTACCAAGAGACAGGCCAGTACATCAGGAGACGTGGAGGAGGCCGTAGGAGGGCAACAACCCAGCAGCAGGACCGCTACCTCCGCCTTTGTGCAAGGAGGAGCAGGAGGAGCACTGCCAGAGCCCTGCAAAATGACCTCCAGCAGGCCACAAATGTGCATGTGTCTGCTCAAACGGTCAGAAACAGACTCCATGAGGGTGGTATGAGGGCCCGACGTCCACAGGTGGGGGTTGTGCTTACAGCCCAACACCGTGCAGGACATTTGGCATTTGCCAGAGAACACCAAGATTGGCAAATTCGCCACTGGTGCCCTGTGCTCTTCACAGATGAAAGCAGGTTCACACTGAGCACATGTGACAGACGTGACAGAGTCTGGAGACGCCGTGGAGAACGTTCTGCTGCCTGCAACATCCTCCAGCATGACCGGTTTGGCGGTGGGTCAGTCATGGTGTGGGGTGGCATTTCTTTGGGGGGGCCGCACAGCCCTCCATGTGCTCGCCAGAGGTAGCCTGACTGCCAATAGGTACCGAGATGAGATCCTCAGACCCCTTGTGAGACCATATGCTGGTGCGGTTGGCCCTGGGTTCCTCCTAATGCAAGACAATGCTAGACCTCATGTGGCTGGAGTGTGTCAGCAGTTCCTGCAAGAGGAAGGCATTGATGCTATGGACTGGCCCGCCCGTTCCCCAGACCTGAATCCAATTGAGCACATCTGGGACATCTTGTCTCGCTCCATCCACCAACGACACGTTGCACCACAGACTGTTCAGGAGTTGGCGGATGCTTTAGTCCAGGTCTGGAAGGAGATCACTCAGGAGACCATCCGCCACCTCATCAGGAGCATGCCCAGGCATTGTAGGGAGGTCATACAGGCACGTGGAGGCCACACACACTACTGAGCCTCATTTTGACTTGTTTTAAGGACATTACATCAAAGTTGGATCAGCCTGTAGTGTGGTTTTCCACTTTAATTTTGAGGGTGACTCCAAATCCAGACCTCCATGGGTTGATACATTTGATTTCCATTGATAATTTTTGTGTGCTTTTGTTGTCAGCACATTCAACTATGTAAAGAAAAAAGTATTTAATAAGATTATTTAATTCATCAGATCTAGGATGTGTTGTTTAAGTGTTCCCTTTATTTTTTTGAGCAGTGTATATACACACATACACACATACACACACATACACATATACATACATACATATACAAAAATAACTTTGTTTAGTTTCAGACGTTTGGTGAAAGAGAGGAAAGGTTTTTATCAAAGGGGTGTGTGTGAAAACAATGTGACCAGTTCTCCTTCAAGCACAGGAGAGGCAATGCAATGCAAGCTTTTTTACCCAGGATGATGGAGGTGGCAGCCTACAATAACTCTGCCTCGAGCTTGAGGAAACATTGTAGAGGTAAGATAACTAGCTAGCTATGAATGATCAAACATTTCGCTATGGAAGGCTTTAGCAGCTAGTGTAGCTAGCTATCTAATAGTCTAGTTTTCTAGCATGCTAACATTAGCAAGCTATTCTTGTAGCTAAGTTAGCTAGTTAGCTACAGTGCCTTGCAAAATTATTCATCCCTGAGTGGGTCGCAATTCCGGAGCAACCCACTAGGTGTCATCCCCCGACAACCATAGGCACCTCCTCACTCACAGTCGGGACTAATTATCTGCCTATTGGTGTCACCTGTGTCTATCTGATACGCCTGTGTATTTATGCACTCACTTTCCTGTGTTCCCTTGCTCAGTTTTCTCTGCTAGTTCCTTAATATCAAGCAGAACGTATCAGTGTTGGATCACGTGACGGAGTTACAGGTACTCAAGAAGTGTTCTCCCTGTGTCATTGTGTTTTTCCAGTCAGAGTTAGTATTTCGCATTGTTTGCTGTCAGTCTGTTTTTTGGAGACCTACAGTTGAAGTCGGAAGTTTACATACACCTTAGCCAAATACACTAAACTACTAGAATAAAAGTAGAGAGAATGATTTATTTCAGCTTTTATTTATTTCATCACATTCCCAGTAGGTCAGAAGTTTACATACACTCAATTATAATTTGGTAGCATTGCCTTTAAATTGTTTAACTTGGGTCAAACATTTCGGATAGCCTTCCACAAACTTCCCACAATAAGTTGGGTGAATTTTGGCCCATTCCTCCTGACAGAGCTGGTGTAACAGAATCAGGTTGGTAGGCCTCCTTGCTCGCACACGCTTTTTCAGTTCTGCCCACACATTTTCTATAGGCTTGAGGTCAGGGCTTTGTGATGGCCACTCCAATACCTTGACTTTGTTGTCCTTAAGCCATTTTGCCACAACTTTGGAAGTATGCTTGGGGTCATTGTCCATTTGGAAGACCCATTTGCGACCAAGCTTTAACTTCCTGACTGATGTCTTGAGATGTTGCTTCAATATATCCACGTAATTTTCCTTCCTCATGATGCCATCTATTTTGTGAAGTGCACCAGTCCTTCCTGCAGCAAAGCAGCCCCACAGCATGATGCTGCCACCCCCGTGCTTCACGGTTTGGATGGTGTTCTTCGGCTTGCAAGCCACCCCCTTTTTCCTCCAAACATAACGATGGTCATTATGGCCAAACAGTTCTATTTTTGTTTCATCAGACCAGAGGACATTTCTCCAAAAAGTACGATCTTTGTCCCCATGTGCAGTTGCAAACCGTAGTCTGGCTTTTTTATGGCTGTTTTGGAGCAGTGGCTTCTTCCTTGCTGAGTGGCATTTCAGGTTATGTCGACATAGGACTCGTTTTACTATGGATATAGTACCTGTTTCCTCCAGCATCTTCACAAGGTCCTTTGCTGCTGTTCTGGGATTGATTTGCACTTTTCCCACCAAAGTACGTTCATCTCTAGGAGACAGAACGCGTCTCCTTCCTGAGCGGTATGACGGCTGCGTGGTCCCATGGTGTTTATACTTGCGTACTATTGTTTGTACAGATGATACCTTCAGGCATTTGGAAATTGCTAACAAGGATGAACCAAACTTGTGGAGGTGTACCAACGGAATAGTCCGTTGTTTTGTATCCTGGCATTTGGACCACCAGTAAAGATCCTTGTTTTACCATACTTGCCTACTATCTATCCTGCACCACACCTGGGTCACACCTCACACCAACCCTTACAGAAAACTGAGCCAATATGGACCCAGCGGAGGTAGCACAGTATCATAGCTCATTGGCAGTGCAGGGATCCATGCTGGATCAGCATGACCGCAGCTTGCAGCAGATCATTGAGAATCTCCGCCAGCTGACGATCGCCGTGCAGAGCCGGGTGGACACCCGACCTGCCCCGGAAGCCAGCGGAGCGGATGAGGTACGACGGACGTCCATAGGGCTGCAGGGAATTCCTCACCCAGTGTTCCCTGATGTTTAGCCTGTAACCCTCCTCCTTCCCGACGGAGCAGGGCCTGGTGGCCTACATTGTCACGCTGTTGATGGGTCGTACCCTTTCCTGGACTACTGCGGAGTGGGAGAGCCAAACTCCGGCGTGCTCCGTGCACCTCTCGGGTGGTGTCGGGGCATGAGGCCGGGAGGCGGCTTATGGCTTGTCAGCAAGGTGACCATTCGGTGGCGGACTATTCCGTGGAGTTCCGGACCCGGGCTCGAGAAGCAGGATGGGAGGAGGTCGCCCTGGTCATACTGTACGCTCAGGGGCTATCGGAGTGGATGAAGGACGAACTCTCCTTCAGGGAGCTGCCTGAGCAACTAGACGACCTTGTCGACCTCTCGGTGCGGGTGGACAATCGGTGTCATGAGAGGGTGTACGAGAGAGGCATGACGCAAGGCTCGCCTCCGTGTCTCCCTATCAGCCCGGAGGCTTTCCGCCGATTCAGGGAGGAGACACCTCAGGAGGAGGTTATGCAGCTGGGTGTGGCGCTCTTGTCCCGGATGAAGAGGCAGAGGCGTCTGCCCGAGGGACGTTGCCGGTACTGCAGCCATGCAGGTCAACACTGCGACTCATGCCCGGAGATGCCGGGAAAACGGGAGGGCTCGCTGTTATCGGGAGAGGTGCTAGCCGGAACCGAAACCCCAACTCCAGAGACGCCCAAACCTTTCTCCCCATCAGGGTTCAGTGGGCGTCGGGCACATGCACATGCACTGGTGGATTCTGGGGCCGCGGGAAACCTGATTGACGTGGGTTTGGCCCAAGGGTGGAGCGTTCCATTACTCTCTCTCTGAGCCGGTTCCGATCATGGGCCTGTACGGCCGGCCGTTGGGGTCGGACTGCATCACCCGACACACTGTCCCCTTGCATGTTTGGGTGGCGGGGAGCTATGGGAGTATATCCAGTTTTTCATTGTGGACTCCCCTCATCCTCGGGCACCCCTGGCTGGTCGCCAACAACCCCCGGATAGACTGGTCCACGGGGTGGCTCATCCTGGAGGGAGACTCCGCCCCCGTCCTGTTCCAGTTGCCAACGACCACTCTTCAGCCCAAACCACTGTCCCAGACCACCTTCCAGTCCTCACCTCTTCCCCAGGTCCCGAACCCCCCGAATCGCCTACCACCCTATCGGTGGTTGCCATGGTGAGGACGGCAGCTACAGACTCGGTCACCGGCCCAGACCTGGCAGGCACTCCCCGGGAGTTTTGGGATCTGGGGGAGGGGTTTAGTAAGAGGCATGCCAAGGGCCAACCTCCTCACAGGCCTTATGACTGCGCTATCGATCTCCTGCCGGGTGCCTTCCCCCCACCATGCGGGTGCATCCCACATTCCATGTGTCCCTCCTCTAGCCCGTCGTCACCTGTCCCCTGGCTCCCCCTCCTCGTCCTGTTCCCCCTCTGCACATCGTCGGAGGGCAGATGGCTTTTACGGTGGACCGGATCCTGGACTGCCAGTGGGTGGGGAGGGCTCTCCTATTTCTGGTGGACTGGGAGGGTTATGGGCCGGTGGGTGCACAGGAGGGACATTCTGGACCCAGGGCTTATACAGCATTCCTTCGCACTGTTACAGGAGTGGGTTGCAGTTCCGGAGGGACCCACTAGGTGTCATCCTCCGGAAACCATAGGCACCTCCTCACTCACAGTCGGGAGTTACAGTGAGAAAAAAAAGTATTTGATCCCCTGCTGATTTTGTACGTTTGCCCACTGACAAAGAAATGATCAGTCTATAATTTTAATGGTAGGTTTATTTGAACAGTGAGAGACAGAATAAGAACAAAAAAATCATGTCAAAAATGTCATAAATTAATTTGCATTTTAATGAGGGAAATAAGTATTTGACCCCCTCTCAATCAGAAAGATTTCTGGCTCCCAGGTGTCTTTTATGCAGGTAACGAGCTGAGAATAGGAGCACACTCTTAAAGGGAGTGCTCCTAATCTCAGTTTGTTACCTGTATAAAAGACACCTGTCCACAGAAGCAATCAATCAATCAGATTCCAAACTCTCCACCATGGCCAAGACCAAAGAGTTCTCCAAGGATGTCAAGGACAAGATTGTAGACCTACACAAGGCTGGAAGGGGCTACAAGACCATCGCGAAGCAGCTTGGTGAGAAGGTGACAACAGTTGGTGCGATTATTCGCAAATGGAAGAAACTCAAAAGAACTGTCAATCTCCCTCGGCCTGGGGATCCATGCAAGATCTCACCTCGTGGAGTTGCAATGATCATGAGAACGGTGAGGAATCAGCCCAGAACTACACGGGAGGATCTTGTCAATGATCTCAAGGCAGCTGGGACCAAAGTCACCAAGAAAACAATTGGCAACACACTACGCTGTGAAGGACTGAAATCCTGCAGTGCCCGCAAGGTCCCCCTGCTCAAGAAAGCACATATACATGCCCGTCTGAAGTTTGCCAATGAACATCTGAATGATTCAGAGGAGAACTGGGTGAAAGTGTTGTGGTCAGATGAGACCAAAATTGAGCTCTTTGGCATCAACTCAAATCGCTGTGTTTGGAGGAGGAGGAATGCTGCCTATGACCCCAAGAACACCATCCCCACCATCAAACATGGAGGTGGAAACATTATGCTTTGGGGGGTGTTTTACTGCTAAGGGGACAGGACAACTTCACTGCATCAAAGGGACGATGGACGGGGCCATGTACCGTCAAATCTTGGGTGAGAACCTCCTTCCCACAGCCAGGGCATTGAAAATGGGTCGTGGATGGGTATTCCAGCATGACAATGACCCAAAACACACGGCCAAGGCAACAAAGGAGTGGCTCAAGAAGAAGCACATTAAGGTCCTGGAGTGGCCTAGCCAGTCTCCAGACCTTAATCCCATAGAACATTTGTGGAGGGAGCTGAAGGTTCGAGTTGCCAAACGTCAGCCTCGAAACCTTAATGACTTGGAGAAGATCTGCAAAGAGGAGTGGAACAAAATCCCTCCTGAGATGTGTGCAAACCTGGTGGCAAACTACAAGAAACATCTGACCTCTGTGATTGCCAACAAGGGTTTTGCCACCAAGTACTAAGTCATGTTTTGCAGAGGGGTCAAATACTTATTTCCCTCATTAAAATGCAAATCAATTCATAACATTTTTGACATGCGTTTTTCTGGATTATTTTGTTGTTTTTCTGTCTCTCACTGTTGAAATAAACCTACCATTAAAATTATAGACTGATCATTTCTTTGTCAGTGGGCAAACGTACAAAATCAGCAGGGGATCAAGTACTTTTTTCCCTCACTGTGGTATTTCGTATTGTTTGCTGTCAGCCTGTTTTTTGGAGACCTACAGTGCCTTGCAAAAGTATTCATCCCCCTTGTTGTTTTTCCAATTTTGTTGCATTACAACCTGTAATTTAAATTGATTTTTATTTGGATTTCATGTAATGGACATACACAAAATAGTCCAAATTGGTGAAGTGAAATGAAAAAAATTACTTCTTTCAAAAAATCAAAAAAATAAATTACGGAAAATTGGTGCGTGCATATATATTCTCCCCCTTTGCTATGAAGCCCCTAAATACAATCTGGTGCAACCAATTACCTTCAGAAGTCACATAATTAGTTAAATAAAGTCCACCTGTGTGCAATCTAAGAGTCACATGATCTGTCACATGATCTCAGTATATATACACCTGTTCTGAAAGGCCCCAGAGTCTGCAACACCACTAAGCAAGGGGCACCACTAAGCAAGCGGCACCCTGAAGACCAAGGAGCTCTCCAAACTGGTCAGGGACAAAGTTTTGGAGAAGAACAGATCAGGGTTGGGTTATAAATAAATATCCGAAGCTTTGAACATCCCACGGAGCACAATTAAATCCATTAATAAAAAATGGAAAGAGTATAGCACCACAACAAACCTGCCAAGAGCGGGCCTCCCACCAAAACTCACAGACCAGGCATTGGAGGGCATTAATCAGAGAGGCAACAAAGAGACCAAAGATAACCCTGAAGGAGCTGCAAAGCTCCACAGCGGAGATTGGAGTATCTGTCCATAGGACCACTTTAAGCCGTACACTCCACAGAGCTGGACTTTACGGAAGAGTGGCCAGAAAAAAGCGTTTGGTGTTCGCCAAAAGGCATGTGGGAGATTCCCCAAACATATGGAAGAAGGTACTCTGGTCAGATGAGACTAAAACTGAGCTTTTTGGCCATCAAGGAAAATGCTATGTCTGGCGCAAACCCAACACCTCTCATCACCCCTAGAACATCATCCCCATGCTGTGGGGATGTTTTTCATCGTCAGGGACTGGGAAACAGGTCAGAATTGAAGGAATGATGGATGGCGTTAAATACAGGGAAATTATTTTACATTTACATTTATGTCATTTAGCAGACGCTCTTATCCAGAGCGACTTACAAATTGGTGCATTCACCTTATAGCCAGTGGGATAACCACTTTACCTTTTTTTTTTTTTTTTTTTTTTGGGGGGGGGGGGGGGGGGGGTGGGGTGGGGTAAGGGGGGGGTTAGAAGGATTACTTTATCCTATCCCAGGTGTTCCTTAAAGAGGTGGGGTTTCAAATGTCTCCGGAAGGTGGTGAGTGACTCCGCTGGTGTCGTGAGGGATCTTGTTCCACCATTGGGGTGCCAGAGCAGCGAACAGTTTTGACTGGGCTGAGCGGGAGGTAGGGGAGCCAGCAGGCCAGAGGTGGATGAATGCAATGCCTTCGTTTGGGTGTAGGGACTGATCAGAGCCTGAAGGTACGGAGGTGCCGTTCCCCTCACAGCTCCGTAGGCAAGCACCATGGTCTTGTAGCAGATGCGGAGGAGCGGGGTGACGTGAGAGAACTTGGGAAGGTTGAACACCAGACGGGCTGCGGCATTCTGGATGAGTTGTAGGGGTTTAATGGCACAGGCAGGGAGCCCAGCCAACAGCGAGTTGCAGTAATCCAGACGGGAGATGACAAGTGCCTGGATTAGGACCTGTGCCGCTTCCTGTGTAAGGCAGGGTCGTACTCTCCGAATGTTGTAGAGCATGAACCTACAGGATCGGGTCACCGCCTTGATGTTAGCGGAGAACGACAGGGTGTTGTCCAGGGTCACGCCAAGGCTCTTCGCACTCTGGGAGGAGGACACAACGGAGTTGTCAACCGTGATGGCGAGATCATGGAACGGGCAGTCCTTCCCCGGGAGGAAGAGCAGCTCCGTCTTGCCAAGGTTCAGCTTGAGGTGGTGATCCGTTATCCATACTGATATGTCTGCCAGACATGCAGAGATGCGATTCGCCACCTGGTTATCAGAAGGGGGAAAGGAGAAGATTAGTTGTGTGTCGTCTGCATAGCAATAATAGGAGAGGCCATGTGAGGATATGACAGAGCCAAGTGACTTGGTGTATAGCGAGAATAGGAGAGGTCCTAGAACTGAGCCCTGGGGGACACCAGTGGTGAGAGCACGTGGTGCGGAGACAGCTTCTCGCCACGCCACTTGGTAGGAGCGACCGGTCAGGTAGGACGCAATCCAAGAGTGAGCTGCGCCGGAGATGCCCAGCTCGGAGAGGGTGGAGAGGAGGATCTGATGGTTCACAGTATCAAAGGCAGCAGACAGGTCTAGAAGGACAAGAGCAGAGGAGAGAGAGTTAGCTTTAGCAGTGCGGAGAGCCTCCGTGACACAGAGAAGAGCAGTCTCAGTTGAATGACCAGTCTTGAAACCTGACTGGTTTGGATCAAGAAGGTCATTCTGAGAGAGATAGCAAGAGAGTTGGCTAAAGACGGCACGCTCAATAGTTTTGGAGAGAAAAGAAAGAAGGGATACTGGTCTGTAGTTGTTGACATCAGAGGGATCGAGTGTTGGTTTTTTGAGAAGGGGTGCAACTCTCGCTCTCTTGAAGACGGAAGGGACATAGCCAGCGGTCAAGGATGAGTTGATCAGCGAGGTGAGGTAAGGGAGAAGGTCACCGGAGATGGTCTGGAGAAGAGAGGAGGGGATAGGTTCAAGCGGGCAGGTTGTTGGGCGGCCGGCCGTCACAAGTCGCAAGATTTTATCTGGAGAGAGAGGGGAGAAAGAAGTCAAAGCATAGGGTAGGGCAGTGTGAGCAGGACCAGCAGTGTCATTTGACTTAACAAACGAGGATCGGATGTCGTCAACCTTCTTTTCAAAATGGTTGACGAAGTCATCCACAGAGAGGGAGGAGGGGGGGGGGGGGGGGATTCAGCAGGGAGGAGAAGGTGGCAAAGAGCTTCCTAGGGTTAGAGGCAGATGCTTGGAATTTAGAGTGGTAGAAAGTGGCCTTAGCAGCAGAAACAGATGAAGAAAATGTAGAGAGGAGGGAGTGAAAAGATGCCAGGTCCGCAGGGAGTCTAGTTTTCCTCCATTTCCGCTCGGCTGCCCGGAGCCCTGTTCTGTGAGCTCGCAATGAGTCATCAAGCCACGGAGCTGGAGGGGAGGACCGAGCCGGCCGGGAGGATAGGGGACATAGAGAGTCAAAGGATGCAGAAAGGGAGGAGAGGAGGGTTGAGGAGGCAGAATCAGGAGATCGGAGGGAGAAGGATTTAGCAGAGGGAAGAGATGATAGGATGGAAGAGGAGAGGGTAGCGGGAGAGAGAGAGTGAAGGTTGCGACGGCGCATTACCATCTGAGTAGGGGCAGAGTGAGTAGTGTTGGAGGAGAGCGAAAGAGGAAAGAATACAAAGTAGTGGTCGGAGACATGGAGGGGAGTTGCAGTGAGATTAGTAGAAGAACAGCATCTAGTAAAGATGAGGTCAAGCGTATTGCCTGCCTTGTGAGTAGGGGGGGATGGTGAGAGGGTGAGGTCAAAAGAGGAGAGGAGTGGAAAGAAGGAGGCAGAGAGAAATGAGTCAAAGGTAGACGTAGGGAGGTTGAAGTCCCCCAGAACTGTGAGGGGTGATCCATCCTCAGGAAAGGAACTTATCAAGGCGTCACGCTCATTGATGAACTCTCCAAGGGAACCTGGAGGGCGATAGATGACAAGGATGTTAAGCTTAAATGGGCTAGTGACTGTGACAGCATGGAATTCAAATGAGGAGATAGACAGATGGGTCAGGGGAAAAATAGAGAATGTCCATTTGGGAGAGATGAGGATTCCTGTGCCACCACCCCGCTGTCACGATCGTCGGATACAGAGGACCAAGGCGCAGCGTTGAAGGCGAACATACTTTTTATTGAATGATTACACGAACAAAACAACAAACGATAACGTGACGTCCTCGGTCTAACACAAACCACACTGGAACAAGATCCCACACCCCACTGTGGCAAACAGACTGAATAAATATGGTTCCCAATCAGAGACAACCAGCAACAGCTGACACTAGTTGCCTCTGATTGAGAACCACTTTGGCCAACCTAGAAACACAACAACTAGAATCGACAAAGGAAACTCACACCCTGGCTCAACATACAAGTGTCCCCAGAGCCAGGGCGTGACACCCGCTGACCAGATGCTCTCGGGGTATGCGAGAACACATGGTCAGATGAGGAGAGAGCAGTAGGAGTAGCAGTGTTTTCAGTGGTAATCTATGTTTCCGTCAGCGCCAAGAAGTCGAGGGACTGGAGGGTAGCATAGGCTGAGATGAACTCTGCCTTGTTGGCAGCAGAACGGCAGTTCCAGAGGCTGCCTGAGACCTGGAACTCCACGTGGGTGGTGTGTGCAGGGACCACCAGGTTAGAGAGGCAGCAGCCACGCGGTGTGAGGTGTTTGTATAGCCTGTGCGTAGAGGACAGAACAGGGATAGACAGAGGCATAGTTGACAGGCTGCAGAAAATGGCTACAATAATGCAAAGGAGATCGGAATGAAATGAAGTAAACATCTGGGAAGGGAAACCTGTTTCAGTCTTCCAGAGATTTGAGACTGGGATGGAGGTTCACCTTCCAGCAGGACAATGACCCTAAGCATACTGCTAAAGCAACACTCGAGTGGTTTAAGGGGAAACATTTAAATATATTGGAATGGCCTAGTAAAGCCCAGACCTCAATCAAATTGAGAATCTGTGGTACGATTTAGAGATTGCTGTACACCAGCGGAACCCATCCAACTTGAAGGAGCTGGAGCAGTTTTGCCTTGAAGAATGGGTAAAGATCCCAGTGGCTAGATGTGCCAAATTATAGAGACATACCCCAAGAGACTTGCATCTGTAATTGCTGCAAAAGGTGGCTCTACAAAGTATTGACTTTGGGGGGTGGGGGGGGGGAATAGTAATGCACGCTCAAGTTTTCAGTTTTTTGTCTTATTTCTTGTTTTTTTCACAATAAAAAAACATTTTGCATCTTCAAAGTGGTAGGCATGTTGTGTAAATCAAATGATACAAACCCCCCCCCCCCCCCAACGGTTTATTCCAGGTTGTAAGGCAACAAAATAGGAAAAATGCAAAGGGGGGTGAATACTTTCGCAAGCCACTGTAGCTAGCTATCTTATTGTCTAGTTGTCTAGCATGCTAACATTAGCAAGCTATTCTTGCAGCTAAGTTAGCTAGTTAGCTACATGGATAACCACCACCTTATGATGATAGCCGATGCCGTTATTTTCTCACCCATCTACACACTATATCCCATAATGACCAAGTGAAAACATGTTTTTAAACATTCTTGCAAATTGATTGAAAATGAAATACAGAAATATCTCACTTACATAAGTATTCACAACTCTGAGTCAATACATGTTAGAATCGCCTTTGGCAGCAATTACAGCTGCGTGTCTTTCTGGGTAAGTCTCTAAGAGCTTTGCACACCTGGATTGTACAATATTTGCACATAATTATTTGTAAAATTCTTTAAGTTCTGTCAAGTTGGTTGTTGATCATTGCTAGACAGCCATTTTCAAATCTTGCCACAGCTTTTCAAGCCGATTTAAATCAAAACTGTAACTAAGCCACTCAGGAACATTCAATGTTGTCTTGGTTAGAAACACCCAGGTTTTCCTCTAGGATTTTGCCTGTGCTTAGCTCTACGCTGTTTATTTTTATCCTAAAAAACGTCCTAGTCCTTGCCAATGACAAGCATACTCATAACATGATGCAGCCACCACTATGCTTGAAAATATAAAGAGTGGTACTCAGTGATGTGTTGTATTGGATTTGCCCCAAAAATAACATTTTGTATTCAGAACATAAAGTAAATGTCTTTGCTAATATTTTAGCAGTTTTACTTTATTGCAAACAGAATTAATGTTTTGGAATATTTGTATTCTTTACAGGCTTCCTTCTTTTCACTCTGACATTTAGGTTAGTCTTGTGGAGTAACTACAATGTTGTTGACCCATCCGCAGTTTTCTCCTATCACAGCCATTAAGCTATGTAACTGAAATCCCTGAGTGGTTTCCTTCCTCTCAGGCAACTGAGTTAGGAAGGACGCATGTATATTTGTAGTGACTGGGTGTATTGATACATAATTTTAAGTGTAATTAAGAACTTTATCATGCTCAAAGGGATATTCAATGACTGCTTTTTGTATTTCTACCCATCTACCAGTAGGTGCCCATTTCTGCGAGGCATTGGAAAACCTCCCCGGTCTTTATGGTTGAATCTGTGTTTAAAATTCCCCGCCAGACTAAGGGACCTTACAGATAATAGTATGTGTGGAGTAGAGATTCAAAAATCATGTTAAACACTATTATTACACACAGAGTGAGTCCATAAAACGTATTATGTGACTTGTTAAGCACATTTTTACTCCTAAACTTATTTAGGCTTGCCATAACAAAGGGGTTGAATACTTATTGACTCAAGACATTTCAGCTTTTCATTTGTAATTCATTTGTAAAAATGTCAAAAAACATAATTCCACTTTGACATTCTGGGGTATTTTGTGTAGGCCAGTGACACAAAATATAAATGTAATCCATTTTAAATTCAGGCTGTAACACAACAAAATGTGGAAAAAGTAAAGTGGTGTGAATACTTTCTGAAGGCACTGTATGTGTGGTGGTAGCCATGTAAGTTATCTGGGCAAGCTAACAGCATTATATTAGCTGGCTAACCAGCTAGATAGCATAGGTACCAAGCTAGCTAACGTTAGCAACAAAACGTTATCTACAAAGTTGCTTTTAGTTGCCTGGCTGGCTTGCTATACTTACATATTCCTTCCTATTTCGCAACAAAGCCTCCTTCACTTATGCTGCCAAACATGCCCTCGTAAAACTGACTATCCTACCGATCCTTGACTTTGGCTACAGTGATGTCATACAGACTGTTGGACCAGGCTACTGTGATGTCATACAGACTGTTGGACCAGGCTACTGTGATGTCATACAGACTGTTGGACCAGGCTACTGTGATGTCTTGCAGACTGTTGGACCAGGCTACTGTGATGTCATACAGACTGTTGGACCAGGCTACTGTGATGTCATATAGACTGTTGGACCAGGCTACTGTGATGTCATATAGACTGTTGGACCAGGCTACTGTGATGTCATATAGACTGTTAGACCAGGCTACTGAGATGTAATACAGACTGTTGGACCAGGCTACTGTGATGTCATATAGACTGTTGGACCAGGCTACTGTGATGTCATATAGACTGTTGGACCAGGCTACTGTGATGTCATATAGACTGTTGGACCAGGCTACTGCCATATCATACAGACTGACATTTTTGTGTTTATACTTTTTCATAATGAGGACATAGACAAGTTTGATGTCGGACAACAACAATAGAATGTTCATGTTTTAATGCGTGCCAAAGACGGTATGATGAAAAGTAACGCTTATACTGAGGGGTTGGCGAGACTTTTAAATATATTACCGCAATCATGACTAGGTCGGTTGGAGGAAATACAAGTACAGGCTTTCAGATATAAAGAAAAGTCAGCAAAAAGTTGGTGAAAACCATGTTGGTTTGAAAGGTGTATTATTGAGTGCACACATTTTTTGTATTTTTTCATACTGCTCCCCCATGGCAATCGAACCCACAACTCTGGCGTTGCAAGTGCCATGCTCTACCAACTAATACACACGGAACTCCAACGGGACCCTACACCCCAAACAGAGCCTGGGACCCACCGGTGTGCCCAGTGACCCTCCAGTCACCCCCTTTCCCCGACCCTGGAACCTTACCAGTCTTCACCCAGCTGGGTGTATGACAGGGCTCAATGGGCTGGGGTCTCATAAGGTCTCATCTATTGTTTTCACTGTAGTGTGTGATGGCAACAGTATGTTGATACAGGGATGAATGCACTCACACTCACAATTCTTGGGATGAAGAGTGGTTGATACACGGCGAAGCAAACACACAGGCAGGAAGTCAGGCAGGCACGCACGCTACAGCCCCCAGCCCCGCCACAAACACACATACATAAATATGTAAAGGTCATCCGCACTCCATCATCATGGCAACAATTATTGAGTAATCAGCTCCCTAATTACAGACCAATAAACTGAAGCCTCATTGTCTCTGTTGCCGGGTAGAATTCCCCCTTCTCTGTAGTCTGATCCACAACACATCATTTTAGGCTTGACCCTTCACCCCTACACCCCTGCGCTCCCCCCTAATACCTTCCTGTCTCCATTATTAGGGTGTAGGGGTCGCGCTGAGTAAAGGTCAGGGATGAAAGGTTACGCTGTCACTCAGGCATGGGCACAAAAATAGGTGCTCCTTGATTTTAACCAACTGAACGGCTGGGAGTTACCTTCCGACAGGCACGAAAGGCAGTTTGAAGCAGTTCACGCAACTTTTACTTGCCTCTATATATAACAACATGTTATTATATATCAGCATTTACTATATTTACCGCTAAGTCCTTATGACTAAAGATAAGTTAAAGGAATTCCAAAACACAAAAGAGAATGTGCGTGAAGATAGTCATATTTACATTCCAAGGTTTAGTAGTAGAGACATACAAAACTAATGCAAAGTAACCTCTGTAGCTCAATTGGTAGAGCATGGCGCTTATAACGCCAGGGTAGTGGGTTCAATCCCCGGGACCACCCATACGTAAAAATGTATGCATGCATGACTGTAAGTCGCTTTGGATAAAAGCGTGTGCTAAATGGCATATTATTATTATTTAACCGGCAAAAGTACTTTTTTAAATACCCACAAATAAATAATAATAATAATGATGAATACCTCACAAGAATCCTACAGTGTGTGTGTGTGTGGGGTCTTAGTGCGTGTTGGGGGGGGTCTTAGGTGTGTGTGTGTGTGGGGTTGATCTTAGTGTTTGTGGTGTTGTGGTTGGGGGGTCTTGGTTTGTGTGGTGTGTGGGGGGGTCTTAAAGTGTGTGGTGTGGGGGGGGGGGGTTCTAGTGTGTGTTTGGGAGGGGTCTTAGTGTGGTGTGTGGGGGGGGTCTTAGTGTGTGGTGGGGGGGGTCCTTAATTGTGTGTGGGGGGGTTTAGTGTGTGTGGGGGGGGGGTCTTAGTGTGTTGTGTGGGAGTGGGGGTTCTAGTGTGTGTGTGGGGGGGGGGGTCTTAGGTGTGTGTGGTGGGAGATTGGTCTTAGTGTGTGTGTGGGAGGGTTTATGTGTGTGTGTGTGTGTTGTTGGAGGGTTTGGGGGGGGTTTAGTGTGTTGTGGGGGGGTCTTTATGTGTGTGTGTGGGGGGGGGTCTTAGTGTGGTGTGTGGGGGGGTCTTAGTGTGTGTGTGGGGGGGGGTCTTAGTGTGTGGGTGGGGGGGTCTTAGTGTGTGGGGGTGGGGGGGGGTTAGGTGTGTGGGGGGGGGTCTTATGTGTGTGTGTGTGGTGTCGTTAGGGTGTGGGGGGGGGTCTTAGTGTGTGTTGGGGGGGTCTTAGTGTGTTGTGGGGGGTCTTAGTGTGTTTGTTTGTGTGGGTCTTAGTGTGTGTGTGTTTTTGTGTGTGGGTTGTGTGTGTTTGTGGGTGGTGTGTGTGTTGTTGTGTGTGTGTGTTGTGTTGTGGTGTGGGGGGTTCTTGTGTGTGTGTGGGCGAGTGTGTGTTGTGTGTGTGGAGCGTGGTGAGTCTTAGTGTGTGTGTGGGCTTTGGTCGTTAGTGTGTGTGTGGAGCTGGGTGGGTCATAGTGTGTGTGCGGAGCTGGGTGGGTCGTAGTGTGTGTGTGGAGCTGGGTGGGTCGTAGTGTGTGTGTGGAGCTGGGTGGGTCATTGTGTGTGTGTCATAACGTGTCACCACTCATTCTCTCACAACCTCTTTCTTAATAGTGGTTTACATTTAGCAATACTTTGGTTTCTCCCAAAGCAGAAAAGAGGTTTGAAAATACTCCCATGTGCTGCTGTTAGGGAATACATTTGTGTACACCGGATAGGTGCAGTGAAATGTGTTGTTTTACAGGGTCAGCCATAGTAGTACGTCGCCCCTGGATCAAATTAAGGTTAAGTGCCTTGCTCAAGGGCACATCAACAGATTTTTCACACTTTTCTGATCGGATATTCAAACCAGCAACCTTTCGCTTACTGGCCTAACACGCTAACCGCTAGGCTACCTGCCGCCATATTCCTGCCACCCGGAATCTCAGATATGCAGAGCTAAGAACTCACAGGAAGTAGTGACAGCTGTCAATACCTCTGTCTCTTCAACAAGGTACTGTGTATGGCAATACCTCTGTCTCTGACACACCACCATGTACCAGTATATCATAGTATATAGGGGCTCCTGAGTGGCGCAGTGGTCTAAGGCACTGCATCGCAGTGCTAACTGTGCCACTAGAGATCCTGGTTTGAATCCAGGCTCTGTCGCAGCGGCCGCGACCGAGGAGACTCATGGGCGACGCACAATTGGCCCAGGGTAGGGAGGGAATGGCCGTCAGGGATGTTAGCTCAGTTGATAGAGCATGGCGTTTGCAATGCCAGGGTTGTGGGTTCGATTCCCACGGGGGGCCAGTATAAAAAAAATATGAATTCACTAACTGTAAGTCGCTCTGGATAAGAGCGTCTGCTAAATGACTAAAATGTAAAAATGTAAATATCACCGGACCACATGTATCACACCACCAATTGTGGTCATGGGGTAATGTTGTTCCATTTATTAGTTTTCCTAAGAACTTTCCTCAGGTTGCAGGTCCTGGCGAGACATTATGAATTGTACATCTCGTCCTCTCTCTGTGTGTGTGTGTGTGTCATGAGAGTAGATTCACCACACTGCAGGTGAGAGAAAGTGTGATAGGAATGCGCGCTCTCATGCAGGTCCATTCAGCTCCTATAGACTGTGCTAGCCTGGATATGATTGATTTAACATAGTGGCACTAACAAAATAGCCTTGATTTACATAGCAGCACTAGCACCGTAGCCGATACCTGTATCTGTGCCAGCATTGCCAGAATACATCGGAGCCACATAAAGTATAATTCGCTATGTAATGACTGTATTTTTCTTTATTTTCCTGGATAGTCACCTGTTCAAGTGTCCTGGGGTAACAAATGCTTTTTTGGATTGTCAAGTCCCTTAGTCGAGCACGAATGCCACAGCACACTTTAATGGTTCAAACAGCCGACCAACCAGCCTGCTACCGACCCTTACTAAACTCTTGGAAGAAATGGTGTTTGACCAGATACAATGCTATTTTACAGTAAACAAATTAACTTTCAGCACGCTTATAGGGATGGGCACTCAACATGTACGGCACTAACACAAACAGATGATGATTGGCTGAAAGAAATTGGTAACAAGAAGATTGTGGGAGCTGTTTTGTTAGACTTCAGTGCAGCTTTTGACATCGATTATAGTCTGCTGCTGAAAAAACGTGTGTTATGGCTTTACATCCCCTGCTTTATCGTGGATTGAGAGTTACCCATCTAACAGAACACAGAGGGTGTTCTTTAATGGAAGCCTCTCTAACGTAAACCAGGTAGAGTTTGGCATACCTCAAGGTAGCTGTCTTGGCACCTTACTAATGACCTACCACTAGCACTGAGTAAAGCCTGTGTGTCTGCTGTATGCTGATGACTCAACATTATACACTGAGTGTACAAAACTATTTATTACATAGACTGACCAGGTGAATCCAGGTGAAATCTATGATCCCTTATTGATGTCACCTGTTAAATCCACTTCAATCAGTGTAGATGAAGGGGAGGAGACAGGTTAATGAAGGATTTTGAAGCCTTGAGACAATTGAGACATGGATTGTGTATGTGTGCCATTCAGAAGTTGAATGGGCAAGACAAAATATTTAAGTGCCTTTGAACAGGGTATGGTAGTAGGTGCCAGGCGTACCGGTTTGAGTGTGTCAAGAACAGCAACACTGCTGGGTTTTTCACGCTCTACAGTTTCCTATGTGTATAAAGAATGGTCCACCACCCAAAGGACATCCAGCCAACTTGACATAACTATGGGAAGCATTGGAGTCAACATGGACAGCATCCCTGTGGAACGCTTTCGACACCTTGTAGTCCATGCCCCGACAGATTGAGGCTGTTCTGGGGGCAAAAGGGGGACTAAGCTTGTCCTAAATATATCAAAAATTAAAAGCAACCCTAAACCTAATCTAAAACTTTTAATGAATAATGTGGCAAATGAACAAGTTGAGGAGACTAAACTGCTTGGTGTAACCTAGATTGTAAACTGACATGGTCACAACATATTGATGCAATGGTAGCTAAGATGGAGAGAGGTCTGTCCGTGATAAAGCGCTGCTCTGCTTTCTTGACATCACCATCAACTAAACATGTCCTGCAGGCCAAGGTTATTATAGTTTTGTGTTATTATATTCGTTTTATTTATATATATATATATATATATATATATGTAATTTTTTTGTTGTTGTACTTTTTACCCCTTTTTCTCCCCTATTTCATGGTATCCAATTGGTAGTTACAGTCTTGTCCCATCGCTGCAACTCCCGTACGGACTCGGGAGAGGCGAAGGTCGAGAGCCATGCGTCCTTTCTATTTGTTTTAATACGTTTATTTGAAATTCAGTTAGTTTTCAGACTAAACTTTACTAGTTTTTATTTAGTTTAAGTTTAATAAAAACATTTAAATGTTGTTATATTATTTAGTGTCAGTTTTAGTTTTAGTGTTAGGGACAGGAAGTAGCCTAGGAGCCATTTACTTGTTGTATAGTTTGTGTGTTTTTGATGTCACTTCCTGCCACTGTGGGGCAGTAATGCATAAGGGGATGGGTCAGGTTATAGATTAGGTTAGGTTTAAAGGTAGACTTACTGTAGATGCACGAAGTAAACAGGAGTAGTGTGGGTCAATTTCCGCAACAACCAGGAGCGCTGAAGTGTGAGGCTAAACTTCTCTGCGGTTTTGGTCGCGTAGCTACCACGTTGTAGCAGCGTGTGGCGCACCCGTGCACATGCACAGATACTCTGTGTGACTGTGTGAGAGCAAAGACTGCATCGTGCCCATCTCAATGGGCACATTATAGCTGATCACTTTTGTCATGTCACTTTTGCCATCGTTGGTCACCGCCTTTCAAAGTGTGTTGTGTTCAGGGGAATGTTTTTCTCCAACTTCCACCTGCATGCCAACTGCATGGACAAAAATCATGTGATCAAAAGTCATGAACTTTCTGTAGTTGTTCTTCCCCAGCTTCATCCTGCAGCCATCACCTGCATTGTGGGAGCCTCTATTGTCAACCAATCATTAGGGTGTTTTTGTTTGACCTACACAATGGTGACCAAAGACATGACTGAAACATGACTGAAACTAAGCTGTCATTTGTGACTGAGACTTGTAAAAGCATTCTTTAAACAATGTACATTTGTTGATTGCTACGTGTAAGCACACAAATATGGTTATTTATTGGTACATTTCAAATTAGGTCTAGTTGTGGCCGCAACCGGACTAGATTGTGAACGACTCTTGGCGGAATGTGTTGCTTGACTGCCGGTGAGGGTGATAAGCACCATATCGTTTGCGAACTGCAGCACCACAAACGATTCGTTCCTGAGTTTGTTGAGGAGAGACTGTGTGTGATGTTTTGGTTCTACAGTGTCATAACATTCAAGAATCAATTAATTGCATTCATTCTTGCACCATGTGATCAATTCTCAGTTCTAAACATATATTTTTCATCTCTCTGCAGCATGATCTATTCTGCCTGTGTACATACATGACAGACAGTTGTTGGTGAATGTATCAAACCAGTTGGCGTGATACGTTTTTGTTGTTGTTGTGCACTCTCCTCAAACAATAGCATGGTATTTTTCCACTGTGATAGCTACTGTAAATTGGACAGTGCAGTTAGATTAACAATAATTTAAGCTTTCTACCCATATAAGACATGTCTATGTCCTGGAAAGTTTACTGTTACTTACAACAGTCATGCTAATCACATTAGTGCACGTTAGCTTAACCGTCCCGTATACGGGACACCGATCCCGTAGAGGTTAATCCTGCTGTATAATTCATTGTGGCCAGTAGGTCAAACGAACGATCTACTAAAATGAACATGTCATTCAGAAAAACAAATCATGACTCTGGAGTCAGTAAAAATAGTTGTTCAAAAAGAATGAATCGTTCGCGAACTGTACATTACCAGTGATTTGGGGTTGTTTACTTCGACATCACAAAGCAAACCTTTTATAAGCAATGCCTGGGTTCAAATGCATGTCTATTAGAGTATCTGGTATTCAAAATACGTTTCTGTGTATTTGAGTATTTTCTAATACACAGCCCCAAACAAGTACTTTTATTTGAGTATTTTAATGGTTATTTGTAAAAACCAAATAGTCTACCGAATTCAAATTAAATCAAATCAAATTTTATTTGCCACATGCGCCGAATACAACAGGTGTAGACATTACCGTGAAATGCTTACTTACAGCCCTTAACCAACAATGCATTATTTTTTTTATAAAAAAGTCAAATAAAACAACAACAACAAAAATGTGTTGAGAAAAAAAGAGCAGAAGTAAAATAAAATAACAGTAGGGAGGCTATATATACAGGGGGGTATATACGACTGTTGTGTCGTCAGCAAATGTAATGATGGTGTTGCAGTCGTGCCTGGCCATGCAGTCATGAGTGAACAGGGAGTACAGGAGGGGACTGAGCACGCACCCCTGAGGGGCCCCCGTGTTGAGGATCAGCATGGCAGATGTGTTGTTACCTACCCTTACCACTTGGGGGCTGCATGTCAGGAAGTCCAGAATCCAGTTGCAGAGGGAGGTGTTTAGTCCCAGGATCCTTAGCTTAGTGATGAGCTTTGAGGGCACTATGGTGTTGAACGCTGAGCGTTAGTCAATGAATAGTGTTCTCACGTAGGTGTTCCCCTTGTCCAGGTGGGAAAGGGCAGTGTGGAGTGCAATAGAGATTGCATCATCTGTGGATCTGTTGGGGCGGTATGCAAATTGGAGTGGGTCTAGGGTTTCTGGGATAATGGTGTTGATGTGAGCCATGACCAGGCTTTCAAAGCACTTCATGGCTACAGACGTCAGTGCTACGCGTCGGTAGTCATTTAGGCAGGTTATCTTAGTGTCCTTGGGCACAGGGACTATGGTGGTCTGCTTGAAACATGTTGGTATTACAGACTCAGTCAGGGACATGTTGAAAATGTCAGTGAAGACACTTGCCAGTTGGTCAGCACATGCTCGGAGTACACGTCCTGGTAATCTGTCTGGCTCTGTGGCCTTGTGAATGTTGACCTGATTAAAAGTCTTACTCAAATCGGCTACGGAGAGCGTGATCACATAGTCATCCGGAACAGCATCCGGAATTGTATTTGAGAGAATGTTCAAATACTTATTTCAAATAATACTTTCAAATATCTGTGTTAAAATGCATGGGAGTGTATTTGAGCCAGTGTATTTGAGTATTTTAAAATACTTTCCATGTTTATTTCCAAATATATTAAAATATTCATCTACTTTTTCAAATAAAATATATCTGAATACTTTCTTCGAATGTATGTGAAAGTAATTGAGATATTTGAAATAGTATTTGAACCCTGGTCTGAAACAATGGCAACACTGCCATGTTGATCTGAGCCTTGCTGTTGGAAAACCACATTAGTGTACAACGTTTGGCTGTCGCAGATGCACCTTCACCGACTTCACTCCTCGACTTTCGCCTACAGTCAGTTGCTTTAGCCTTACCACTCAAATGTGCCCAATATCAGCAGTGTCATCTCACTGAGTCCACCTTTAAATGATTAAGTCAATCGCAATGTGAACTGCCAGATTCAGAAGCTTGAAAACCCCATTAGAACAAACATTGAACGTTTCCTTGAGTGCAGTTGCAAAAACCATCAAGCGCTATGATAAAACTGGCTCTCATGAGGACCGCCACAGGAAAGGAAGACCCAGAGTTACCTCTGCTGCAGAGGATAAGTTCATTCGAGTTCACTGCACCTCAGATTGCAGCCCAAATAAATGCTTCACAGAGTTCAAGAAACAGACACATCTCAACATCAACTGTTCAGAGGAGACTGCGTGAATCAGGCCTTCATGGTCGAATTGCTGCAAAGAAACCACTACTATAGGGAACCAATAAGAAGAAGAGACTTGCTTGGGCCAAGAAACACGAGCAATGGACATTAGACCAGTGGAAATCTGTCCTTCAGATTTTTGGTTCCAACCGCCGTGTCTGTGAGATGCAGAGTAGGTGAACGGATGATCTTCGCATGTGTGGTTCCCACCATGAAGCATGGAGGTGGAGGAGTGATGGTGTGGGGGTGCTTTGCTGGTGACACTGTCAGTGATTTATTTAGAATTCAAGGCACACTTAACCAGCATGGCTACCACAGCATTCTGCTGGCTGTGTAAGGGCTATTTGACCAAGAAGGAGAGTGATGGAGTGTGGCATCAGATGACCTGGCCTCCACAATCACCCGACCTCAACCCAATTGAGATGGTTTGGGATGAGCTGGACCGCAAAGTGAAGGAAAAGCAGCCAACAAGTGCTCAGCATATGTGGAAACTCCTTCAAGACTGTTGGAAAAGCATTCCTCATGAAGCTGGTTGAGAGAATGCCAAGAGTGTGCAAAGCTGTCATCAAGGCAATGGGTGGCTACTTTGAAGAATCTAGAATATAAAATATATTTTGATTTGTTTAACACTTTTTTGGTTACTACATGATTCCATGTGTGTTATTTCATAGTTCTGATGTCTTCACTATCATTCTACAATTGAGAAAATAGTAAAAAATTAAAAATAAACCTTGAATGAGTAGGTGTGTCCAAACTCTTGACTGGTACTGTAAGTCAATTACAATTGGCCCAGAACAGAGCAGCACGGCTGGACCTTAAATGTACACGGAGGGCTAATATCAATAACATGCATGTCAATCTCTCCTGGCTCAGAGATTGACTGCATCACTACTTGTCTTTGTGAGAGGTATTGACATGTTGAAAGCACCGAACTGTCTGTTCAAACAACTAGCACACCGCTCAGACAGCCATACACACCCCACAAGGCATGCCACAAGGGATCTCTTCACAGTCCCTAAGGCTACAACAGACTCTGGGAAATGCACAGTAATACATAGAGCCATGACTATATGGAACTCTATTCCACATCAAGTAACTCAAGCGAGCAGTAAAATCTGATTAAATAACCCCAGATAAAACAACACCCACACACACACAGCTCTACCCTGTAGATCATTAGATCATGTGACTGATCGCCCAATGCTTCGGAGGGGAGGGAGAACGCAACAGGCAGGATGGGCCACTGCTTGCCAACGCCGAGGATGGTATGTGGGTGTGTGTGAGAAAAAAGAGAGAAGGAGAGGCAGAGAGTGAGGGAAGAGAGTGAGGGAAGAGAGTGAGGGAAGAGAGTGAGTCAGTTGGACATAATTGTTTCTTTAAAGCATTCTTTAGAAAGTTCTCTCAGGTTGCAGGTCTTTCTTACGAAATTGTGGGACATACTGTGTGTGTGTGTTTGTAGAGAGAGAGAGGAGATAGAGAGAGAGAGAGAGAGAGAGAGACGAGAGATAGAGATAGCGAGAGAAGAGAAGAAGAGATAGAAGGCGAGGAGAGGCTACGAGAGGAGAGAGCAGATTAGACTAGACGTATGCGAGCTCGGCTCTACTACCTGCAGATCCCTCTGCTAAAAACGAGCGCAATCCCTCTCGCTCTCTCCTCTCAGATCTACGATGGCTCATATATGCTCGCGTCTCTCCTCGTCTCTCTCTCTCTCTCGCTCTGCTCTCTCTCGCTGTCTCTCTCTCTCGCTCCTATCTCTCTCTCTCTCTCTCTCTCTCTCTCTCTATCGTCTGCTCTCTCTCTACTCTCTCTCTCTGCTCCGAGGGTTTACATAGCGACCACTTCATGACTCTGGAACGATCCCGAGACTGGTTGTCGATGTCATGGTCATGCAGGGTGTGAAGAGATGCAAATGCCAAAATCTAACAGAATTGATGAAGATAAGAGACAGAATTGAGAGATAAGAGCAGATGTAGGGAAGATAGAGTACAGAATGGCGAGAAATACAGAGACAGAATGGAGGAGATAGAGACAGAATGGAGGAAGATTAGAGACAGAAGCGAAGATAAGACGAATGGAGGAAGATAAGAGACAGAATGTGACTATAAGAGACAGAATGGAGGAATTAGAGACAGAATTGAGGAGATAAGACAGAATGGAGGAAGATAAGAGACAGAATGAGGAAGATAAGAGACAGATGGAGGAAGATAGAGACAGAATGAGAGATTAGAGACAGAATGAGGAAGATAAAGACAGAATGGGGAAATAAGAGACGAATGGAGGAAGATAGAGACAGAATGGAAAGATAGAGACGAATGAGAAGTGAGACAAATGGGGAAGATAAGAGACAGAATGGAGGAAGATAAGAGACAGAATGGAGGAAGATAAGAGACAGAATGGAGGAAGATTAGAGACAGAATGGAGGAAGATTAGAGACAGAATGGAGGAAAATAAGAGACAGAATGGAGGACGATTAGAGACAGAATGGAGGAAGATAAGAGACAGAATGGGGGAAGATAAGAGACAGAATGGAGGAAGATAAGAGACAGAATTGAGGAAGATTAGAGACAGAATGGAGGAAGATTAGAGACAGAAAGGAGGAAGATATGAGACAGAATGGAGGACGAGAAAGGCAGAATGGGGGAAGATAAGAGACAGAATAGAGGACGATTAGAGACAGAATGGGAGAAGATAAGAGACAGAATGGAATGCGAGATAGACAGAATGGAGGAAGATAAGAGACAGAATGGAGAAAGATTAGAGACAGAATGGAGGAAGATTAGAGACAGAATGGAGGAAGATAAGAGACAGAATGGAGGAAGATAAGAGACAGAATGGAGGACGAGATAGAAATACTGGGGGAAGATAAGAGACAGAATAGAGGGATTTTAGAACGAATGGGAAGATAAGAGACAATGGAGGAAGAAAAGAGACAGAATGGGGGACGAGATAGACAGATGGAGACGAATAGACAGAAGGGGGGGAAGATAAGAGACAGAATGGAGAAAGATTAGAGACAGAATGGAGGAAGATTAGAGACAGAATGGAGGAAGATTAGAGACAGAATGGGGGAAGATAAGAGACAGAATGGAGGAAGATAAGAGACAGAATGGAGGACGAGATAGACAGAATGGGGGAAGATAAGAGACAGAATGGAGGACGATTAGAGACAGAATGGAGGAAGATAAGAGACAGAATGGAGGACGAGATAGACAGAATAGACGAAGATAAGAGGCAGAATGGAGGAAGATAAGAGACAGAATGGAGAAAGATTAGAGACAGAATGGAAAAGATAAGGTAGAGGGATGGTAGGGATACTGTAGGGTAAAGATAGGGTAGAGAGATGGTAGAGATACTGTAGGGTAAAGATAGGGTAGAGAGATGGTAGAGATACTGTAGGGTAAAGATAGGGTAGAGAGATGGTAGAGATACTCTAGGGTAAAGATAGGGTAGAGAGATGGTAGAGAGATGGTAGAGATACTGTAGGGTAACGATAGGGTAGCGAGATGGTAGAGATAATGTAGGGTAAAGATAGGGTAGAGAGATGGTAGAGATACTGTAGGGTAAAGAGATGGTAGAGATACTGTAGGGTAAAGAGATGGTAGGGATACTGTAGGGTAAAGAGATTTTTTTATTTTTTTGTCATTTTTAGCAGACGCTCTTATCCAGAGCGACTTACAGGAGCAATTAGGGTTAAGTGCCTTGCTCAAGGGCACATCGACAGATTTTTCACCTAGTCAGCTCGGGGATTAGAACCAGCGACCTTTCGGTTACTGGCACAACGCTCTTACCCACTAAGCTACCTGCCGCCCTGGTAGGGATACTGTAGGGTAAAGATAGGGTAGAGAGATGGTAGAGATACTGTAGGGTAAAATAGGGTAGAGAGATGGTAGGGATACTGTAGGGTAAAGATATGGTAGAGATACTGTAGGGTAAAGATAGGGTAGAGAGATGGTAGAGAGATGGTAGAGAGATGGTAGAGAGATGGTAGAGATACTGTAGGGTAAAGATAGGGTAGAGAGATGGTAGAGAGATGGTAGAGAGATGGTAGAGATACTCTAGGGTAAAGAAACTGAGGAAAGAGAGGTGGAATTTCTCTTTACCTTTAGCCAGGTGTAAATCACCTGGAAATGACACTGTGCACCTTACTGTGTTCATGTTCACGTCCCAAATTGCACCCTATTCCCTATATAGTGCACTACTTGAGGACCAGGGCCCATAGGGTGTTTCAGGAAATAGGGTGCCATTTGAGACGCAACCCATATGTTCAGGTGAACGATCCCGGCGGTCATTCGTTCTTGGGGCCGGCAGATTACAGCAACTATTTATCAACAGCTTTGTACCTGCAATATTTAACCAACTGAGTGAAGTGATAGTGGAGTGATTGATGTCATCCCCTCACAATGGACGAGGGAGGGACCGAGAGATAGAGAAGAGAAAGAGAGGAGGGAGGAACGGTGAAGTTGTCTGTGTCTCCATATCTCACACCTCCTTGTCATCTTGTTCTGAAGGTCTTTTTTACACAGCTCACCTTTCCCACAGAACAGCGGAAGGCCGACAACCTGGTGGCAAACAACGGCTGTGTGTTGAGTAAATTGTCGGTTTCGTTTAGATATGAGAGTGTTATAATCCGACAACTAATCCGATTACGAATTGTGTGAAAACGTGTGTTCAGGCGGGCGATGAGGGATTGAGGAGCTCACTCACAGGGCGGCCTTTATGAATGCTACCCGGAGAGTTTTTACTTCCAGGTTTCACACTCGGTTGAGCTTCGGAAGTCTGTCTGACAGTCAGATAAGGATCAGTTTTTGGAAAACCTGCTTGGCAGAAAGTACCCTGGGAGAAAGGGGAAGGGATAGTAGAGGGATGGGATTTAGGGACAACTGTGGGAAAATGCATGGAGATGGGGAGTGTGTGTGAAAAATGTGTGTTTGTGTGTGCGTGTGCAAGAGCCCCGTGTCTCTGTGTGTGTGAATTTGTGCATACTAATGTGCACGTTTGTGTGTGTGTGTGTGTGTGTGTGTCTATGTGTCTGTGTGTCTGTGAGTTTATGGGGACATAGCCTCTGCCGAATCCCCAACAACCGGACGTTCCGGTTTTCAGGGGAAATGGAAAGAAGGTCTGTGACGCAACTTCCGCTTTTGGACGTTAACAAGACGACACTCCATCTTAACTCCTCCTCCACATTTACTGGGTTGTTATGAACAGTGCAGCACAGAACCCCCCCGACAGTTTTCTTTTTTCTTCTTCTGGTCAAGACAAGTATGTAGGGAATCTAGTTTCAGGTTAATGGGGACAGAATGATGAGGAGGCGGATCAGAGCCCCAAAGCAGTTTCTTGTGGGAGGGTTTGAGAGATTAACTGTTTTAAAGCCCCAGGGTATTTTACCTGTTCAGGAACTTCCTGTAATTTTCTCACGTGTTGCCCTCTGTGAACATTGTCTGCCTACCGACTACTCTAACACTTTGGAATACCGGCTATCTAAGGAGTCATTAATCATTATAAAAAGTGATGGTAAAAGTATGAAATCCAAAAGTGTGATGGCATGATCTTTCAATAATGACAGAATGTGGTATACACATTCCAAAAAAAGAGAAAGAATTGACAATATCAGAATTTTTCAAAACACACATAAATTATATGGTTCTTACCTCAAGAGTTATCAGGTGATAGCATGAAGATATTGAGGAAAGAGAGGGAATTTCCCTTTACCTTTAGACTACTTTAACATCTGCTGTAGGGAATGGAACTCCTTCAGTTGGGAAGTTCGGAATACCGGCATTCCATAAATGGTCTATGGAATGCCGGTATTCCAAACTGAAGGAGTTACTAGGTTATGTAAACCTGTATAAGCAGAAAGGTTAACAATGGCATATATACAGTACTTACTGTAATTGTAGGCGCTGATTTCCCCACAAAACACCAATTGACAAGCTCACTCTGCGGGAGCGTTCTCATTTAACATACATTCAACTCTTACTGTGTCCAGGCTTGGGGTCAATACCAATTCAATTCCAGTCAATTCAGAAAGTAAACCAAATTCCAATTTTTAATTGTCCTAATTGAAAAGCATTGAAGAGAATTTGGAATTGGAATATATCAGAGAGATATACAGAGAGATATACAGAGAAGAGAGAGAGAGAGAGAGACAGAGAGAGAGAGAGAGAGAGAGAGAGAGAGAGAGAGAGAGAGAGAGAGAGAGAGAGAGAGAGAGAGAGAGAGAGAGAGAGATAAGAGAGAGAGTGGAGAGATAGAGAGAGAGAGATAGATATAGAGAGAGAGCGAGATAAAGAGAAGAGATATCGAGAGAGAGAGAGAAGAGAAGGAGAAGATATGAGGTGTTTTGACAAAGGGAAGAGAACTTACTACGCAGGGGAGAAAGATAAAGAGACTGGTTGGGACAGAAAGTGGGTGCATACAGGGGGAAGAGAGAGAATAGAAATAGAAAAAGAGAGAGAATAGAAATAGATAGAAACACAGGGGCGAAAGATAAGAGACAAAATGGAGGAAGATAAGAGACAGAATGGAGGAAGATAAGAGACAGAATGGAGGAAGATAAGAGACAGAATGGAGGAAGATAAGAGACAGAATGGAGAAAATTAGAGACAGAATGGAGGAAGATAAGAGACAGAATGGAGGAAGATTAGAGACAGAATGGAGGAATTAAAAAAA